>CAHIKZ030000868.1:3437500-3550000 GCA_903632075.3 Acanthosepion pharaonis
TCAAAAACTATATTTCTTCATATATATATATATATATATATATATATATATATATATATATTCGCAGTTGTGTAAATAATGTATGATATAGTAACGGAGTTGCGTAATTAATGTATGATATTATGTATATGTCTTAATATATATATATATATATATATATATATATAAAGACATATAAATAATATCATCTATTAATATATATATATGTATATATTAAGACATATACATAATATCATACATTGATATATCATATATATATATTAAGACATATATATATATATATATATATATATATATATATATATTACATATATATATATATATATATATATATATATATATATATTAATATATATATATATATAGATGAATTACGCAACTCCGTTACTTAAGATTGAAACTATATTTTCTTACACTATAGATTATTTATATGTATTTGTCTACGATCGCTCGTTCGAATACCTACCCATATTTAACCATTCGGCTATATATATATATATATATATATATATATATATATATATATATTAAAAAGAAGGGAGAAACTGAAAAACAAACCTTTTTAAGAATATTAGAAATATCGAGAATATTTAACATCGAAAAGTATAAGAAAATTACTCCCTTTTAATAATATGTGTGAAAATATCCACTCTTTGCCTGATGAAGGTCGAGAGACCGGAAACTCGGGTAGCCAAATTATAGAAATTAAAGCATAATATATGTTTTTAAAAAATGCACATTACAACCAAAAACGTTTGCAGTTTCTCACTTCATTTTAATATACACACTTTTCTCTCGTTGGTACAACTATAATCTTTTTCCTTCATATATATATATATATATATATATATATATATATATATATATATATATATAGTAGAAGTGTCATTGAGGTTCAGAATTTTCTTCGGAAAACTGAAGCAATTTTCGCTGATCTGTTTATCCACCTCGCCAAGAGAAATAACTTTTTCTCTGGATAAATAGAGACAAACATATTTTATTATATTTATAGATTCGATTATTTTTTTACCTCAGTAAAATCTCGTTCTTTTTTCTCGGGTAGGGATACTGCAACCTATATTTTCTCCCATCACCTATAGTTTAAATAACATGACTGATAGCATTGGACGGCGGCTAATTTAAGAGAAGTGCAACGATGTATTCTAACTGCAGAGAATGTAACGTGAAATGACTGTCCTAACTTTCCAAAGAATTCATCGCGATTCGGAGATACTAAAGAAAAGAAACTCTGGTGAGCTATTGCCATTTACATTCTGAAGAAATAAGAAGAAATATATGATCACTCTGGATTTTATGAATCCCACCACGTTGCTAACACTCCATAATTAAATTGCAGATTATCTTTCTAAAATACTTTCGTGAGATATTCATTGTTTATAGTTAATATTTTTAACCGAACTGATCTGAACTGAAGTGGGCTGATCGATTGAGTCCGTAGCATCTGCGTTTGAGCTAAATTTTCTTAAATTTGTTTTTTGTTTATCTTTCATTTAACATACACAGTATCAAGTCTTGTTTGAACTGGTTTCAGAATATTGTTGCTGTTAATAATTAACCGCATTTGAATCGTCCGCCTCAGTCTGGGGACAAGGCGTTTAAAAATAATGTATGATGTAGTCTATGTTTATAAGCGCGCAACGCACAATAATTAATCTTTATGAGCGTAAAGGATCTACAAGCAGTATAAATGACCAGTGGCTAGCAACGTGTAATTCGTGAACTGAGTTCGAATTCCAGTAGAGACCATTACATTAATTTTTTGGGAAAGGTATAAATCCATCTCTTTCTCCGCAGCTATGAGTTGTTTAACAGGACAGACCAGGCTCTCTAAGAGAATTACAACAGTAAATTCAAATTTTTATGTCACTCTGGTGACAGGTTGCGATGAGTGAATTTTCACCGTTTCTTATTCTTAATCTCATTCATGTCCGTTGTTAGTTTTTGATTTTGTTGACTGCACATTCTAGTGAGAAAATAAAACACCATAACGCAATTCACTCCGCAAGAAATTAAGAAACGGTATGCTGTACTTCTTGGCATTCGCGCCGAAAGCCCCCCCAAAAAAACATTTCAGTGTAGTTGGGTGTCAATCTGAGGACATTGCAAAGAGAGTTGGTTTCATCTAATGGTGATCATGAAGGTGTTTGTAGGGATCACTAGTGAGGTGACGTGATGACTCCATTCATCTTCCCACAGGGCCTCAGACTCAACACAGAAGCCTACATCAAGTGAGTTGAGGAGGTAGTGCTCCCCTGGGTCAAGAGGGTGGCTGCTGGAGGACCCTATGTCTGGCAACAGGACTCTGTACAAACCTTCACAAGCAGGTGAAGACAGTTTTGGCCCTGAGACAATTTCTGCGACTACATCACCCTTTACATTTAGCCACTAACTCCCCAACCTGAAACCTCCTCGATAATTATGTGTGGGGCGCAGTTGAGCGAGAGACCAACAAAACTCTTTGTAACAACAAACATGAACTGAAGTCAAAGATTATGGCAACAATCACCAACAAAAACAAGGAGGCCATCGCGAAGGAGATTCCAAATACGTCTGGAAGCAATGGTTGAAGCCACTGGCGATTTTGTTGAACAAACTTACTCTTCGTATTTCAATATATTTTTGTGTAATTTTGGTAAATATATCTGACATATATATGAAGTGTCAGTGTTATTTTCACTTTTGCGCAATTTAGACAAAAATTTATCGATCGCACCCTGTATGGAATCTTACTTATTATAAAACGCAGATTGTGCGCGTGTGTGTGTGTGTCTGTACGTTTATATATTGGATCGGATTTCCTACATTTTTCAACCGATTTCAACAAAACTTCACAGGACTACATGAAATTACTTTGCGGTGGTTCTGACCGCACCAAAAATTGGAAAAGCACAATAGTTTTTGCACGAAATCAATTTGAAAACACGATTAAGAGGCATCGCTGTTTCGAGAATGGAAGGACAACTCATATCGAGTTATACTTATTATAAAACCCAGGTTGTTTGTTGTGTGTGTGTGTGTGTGTGTGCGTGTGTGTGTGTTCGCTCGTTTATATATGGGATCGGATTTCCTACATATTTCCATATTTTTCAGTCTTTATGATGGTCGATACTTGATCTATCTCTTACTGTTACATCCCCGGGCAACGCCGGGCTCTACTGCTAGTAGGTTATAGAGTTCACTTTTATCTATATATTTCCTTCAGGACTCTTTGATACCGGCTTGTGCCCTACTGTACTGGATGAATGAAGGAATATCCGTGCGGGCCTAGCTGTCAGCTGTAAAGTTTCGAGTTTAACAGTGACGCGACCCAGTATAAGCTTGATTTGTGTTTCTCTTTAAGTTTGCAAGTATGTCGAACATTTACAAGTTACAAATCAGCGAACCCGCGTACGTATATATCGCTGAATTTTAAGGTTCGGTAGATATTTGTTCATCAAATTTGTAAACCAATCACTGGAAAGAAAACAAACAACTAATGAATGCATCATTAGTTTTTTCTCTCTTTTTACCTTTCCTTTTTTCTTTCTCTTTCTCCGCATTTTACCTCTCCGTCCTTTTTTTCCTTTCACTCCCTCATTCTCTCTCTCTATGTCACTTTCTGTTTCTCGTATTATCTCCTGTCTTTCAGCCCGCTCTTTTTCTCATTCTCTCTCCCTCTCTCACTTCTTGCTCCTCCATCTTTCTCTAGTACAAATTATTTTGAAGTGATTATACGCTGATATAATTACAAAACGGATAAATACATATTCCGCGCGTTGATAATTAGATAAGAGTTATCTTCTCCTAACCTTCATTTGATCAATCTCTGTTCGAATTAGGACCGACATCAGATGGATCACAATCGCCCCGAGCGACGACTCTTTGACCTTGGTGGCGCTCCATTAGAAAAATAACGCGCCCAATCACTTAATGGCGAAATTAATTTGAGATGCGAACAGCGGATGTGGGGGTAACAAAAGAAATCAATGCTGCACGGTATATAAATCGCGGGTAAGCTGTGACATCTCCGTGGACAATGTCAACCACGTGATCAGTTTGACTCGGCCCTCGTCGAAACTGTAATTATTTGGAAACTTGTTCATAATTATTCCTTCTATTTATTTTTTTCAATTTTTTTTTGTTTTTGTTTTTAGCTAAAATCATTTCATTACGCACAAAACAGAAAAGAAAAATACCAGGGCGCCTATTGTAGCGCAATGTTATAGCAATCTCTTCTTACAGACAAAATTCCTGGGTATGATGATAAACTACATCCGGCAGCAAATTGTAGGTTTTGAGGAGCGTGGAACCACCTCTTAATTGCTGTTGTTCCCAGATCGACCCTGACCTGGAGTGGTCACACCTGTTCGGGAGTCCCAGTTATGGGCAAATATTGACTCTCTCCAAACAACAACAAAAAAAAAACATGAAAGTATAAAAATACCAGCAATATGTTTTTTAGATATACACACCTGTGCAAATTAATTGAAACAACCGCTTTAGTGTCCTTTCTTTCGACATTCGGTCAGTTTTAGTCGCACTGAAGTGACAGGGTATAATCGATTTCTATTTTTCCTCAGATTAGGTCATTTGGAGTGATCTACAGTAATATGAATCTATTTTCGAGATGCATGATGAAATTTGTTTGGCCTTAAAAAATATTACCTTATTCGTGCTGCATCAGATTTTTATCACGCACATACGCTATTGTCTCGACTGTTGATTAGTTGTCCTACAGCCATTGACTGCGATGGACTTTACTCCAAGGAAGCGTACGAAAATTGTAGCGCTGCACGAGCACACTGGCATCAGTGAGCAAATCAAAGTACTATAAACTGACCTGGAAACTCTCCTGATTTAAATCCAGTCGAGAATCTGTGGTCAGTCTGCAATGAACAATTTCGTGGAATGGACATACTAACTACTAACATGTGCATTGGGGCGTTTAAATAATAACGCAATTATTCGTTTTGTTTCAAATAATTTTCACAAAGGGGTGTATATAAAAAGACCAACAATCTGTAGTTGAAGGAATGCCATTGCTTTAAAATATATATTATTTGAAGCCATAAAATAGTGGTGTTCAAATCATTTAGATTTCGGTATTAAATGACCCATATAGGTGTTTATATTCCACTAAACAAATTGAACCAACCAACTTACTAGCAAATACATTAGTCTCGAGAGTTTGAATTTTGGCGGATCCTTAACTACTGTCACGTGGTACTTAATTAACCTTAGATCAGTATATAGGTATGGTTTTCTTAAATAACCATTTACTTAGTAATCGCTTCCGGCAACATCAGATTGAAACACCGGTTCTCTTACGATCACCAAAGTTAAGCAACGTTGAGCCTGGTCAGTACCTAGGTTTGTGACGGCTTGGGAATACCAGATGCTGTAACCTTGGATGTGTGGATGGTATGATGGTTACTGTTTCGGAATTGTTAAACGGGGACACGAGTTCCAATTCCAATTGGGTTCGTTATCTTCACTTACGCGCAAAAACCCTTGGGAAAGGTATGAATCCACACTCTTCTCCTCCAAATATGGGTTAATTAGTTAGACTTGTATCAGTAAAAAACATTATTATTTCAAAGAAAATAAATAAAATTAAATGAAATTTCGTACAATATATTTAGATTTCGGCAGTAAATAACCCATAGAGCTGTTGATATGTCGCTAAACAAAAACAGTCAATCAACTAACATTATTTATTAGTGGCACAAATTCTACAGAAAACAAGGAAAATGAAAATTCCATGGACAAAGAAGTCTTAAAAATGGCAACAGATTGAACACGTATACTCAGAATCAGGAAAGAGACAGCTTAATTTCCTTGGACACTTAATGATGAAGGCGAGCTTCCTGGGGATATTGCTAAGGGCCACGGAGGACAGGAAGTTGGGGAGAGCCATGACCGTCCATATCATGAAGGAACGCGGCACTTAGAAAATTCCATGGCGACAGAACGAACACTTTTACTTAGAATCAGGATGAGACAATTGAAATCTGTTGGACACTTAAGGAAGGAGTACTTCTAAAACTTAATCCTCATGAGGCATGTTGCTAAGGACCAAAAGGTAATGAAGCTGTGGAGAGCTATGATCGTCTATGTCCCGAAGGGACGCGTCACATAGAAGAAGAATGACACTAATACCCGGAATTTGAGCTTGCTATAATACAGGGTGCAGTAGAATTACTTCCCATATATACCGCCCAGAAATACCTCCTACATATTAGTGAGACATTAGTGTTAATGACGTCTTCATCTAGCTAATGTCTTATAATTATGTGGGAGGTATTTTCGCCACGCCCTTTATCTTAACTGCAAATAGCTTATAAAAACAATGTTGGTTGACTTGATCACAGAATATTTCTCTTATATGACTTTGCAGTTTTGAAAGAGTTCAAAAGCGTCTACGTCGACTTGCGGGTGATGAACTTTACATCTTACAGTCCATTTACCACAGAGGAAACGTTGCAATTATCTCGCTATTTTATTGCTCTTTCCATTGAAAATATTCAGACGGTCCACATTACTTAGTTCCCCCTACTCTACCTCATCAAAGACCCGGCATATATTGAGGCAAACCACCCTCATTCACGTAGTATTACATACTCAGGAGTAAGTTCCTCTCGGGTAGCTTCTTCCCAAGAACTGTTGCTTTGTGAAAGAGAATCTCAAGTGGATGCTTTGCTGACAACTATAATCTTAACCTCTTCAAGTCTAGGGTTAACCGTCATTTTTTCCACATATCCGCTTAAACCACGCCCCTTATTCGTACCGCTCACAAAACAATCGAATTCCGTAAACCTTATTGATCCTTGAGCCTTTTAAGAGTTAAAGTTAATAAAAAATGTAAATGTTTTTTGTTAGTTTTGTGATAGAGAATATGATACGATTATTTTTATATGTACTCTGTATTGTTCAAAATATTTCGAGAAATTTTTGGATTATAGGTTCTAAGTATCCGTGCTTTGCTGATCAAACTCAACTGAAACTTTCCCCTTTTACAAGATTAGCTTAAAACAATCTCCGTGTTTTCAACAATAAAGTTTGTGGTGAGACATTAGAAAATCTTTTACTTAATAAAGACGCAGCACTTTCAAATAAAAAAAAATTCCTGGACTTTTACAATCAAAGGTCGTCCGTTTTATAAGCGAATACCCTGTACGAAAAAGTTTGTGTGAAAATATGTCAGATGACTCTGCGAAAATAAAAATCATCGTTCAGTTATCCTAAAACTGTATTGTTAATCGCCTTGGATTTTAAGCACTTTCTTCACATATTTTCACATATTTTCTTCACATATTTTCTTCACATATTTTCTGCACATATTTTCTGCACATATTTTCACATATTTTCACATATTTTCTTCACATATTTTCTTCACATAATTTCACATATTTTCTTCGCATATTTTCACAGTTTTTCGCATATTTTTCCATATTTTCTTCACATATTTTAACTTATTTTCTTCAAATATTTTGACATATTTTCTTCACATATTTAAAAAGAGAGATTGAGTGATAGATGAATAACAAAGATTCTGTTCGTCAAAATAGCGGTCGACTAGAATATTTATAAATTTTAACATTATCAACGCAGTCTTTGCAAATACATACCTCAGTAACAACATCAATATCTTAAATAGTATAAATAATACCAAATGACCAGTTCTATAAATTCAATTCGAATTTACCATCACACCTGCGTAATGGATGCGAGATCAGGGAATCTCAGAGTTAAGTGAAAATGTAATATTATTTATTACAAAATAATTAGATGGATGATTAAAATATATGTAGTAAATGATTACAGAGCCGATGATAAAGGAAACATTCATTAATAGTAGCAGATAATAATATGAAATGTTCAGTTCTAAAATGAAATTCAAATTTACAATCAAACCTACAGAGCGAAACAGAAGAGACACGATGAGTGAAAATTTAATTTAATTTATTACAAGATGGACAGATACAGGATGCGGTAGAAATACCTCCGACGTATACCTCCAAGAAACAGAGCACATCGATGTTATGTAATGGTCAACCAGCTTGTCTTGCTAGATCAATTACGACTGAATAGTAAGTTCGATCCTCACTGGGTGCTCCATACTATATTTAAGTGTACTTTGACCTGGGGTAATGGTTAGGAAGCTTGACCAATTACGACTGAATAATGCTCGATTCTCATTTGCTGCTTCTTACTTTCCATATTTCACAACTAAGATATGTTTATTAAATCATTTTGAGGCAGGCCGACGTGTTGCAGTTGTTTGCAAGCTTAACTCGCTAGATCCATTATCGAATGAGTAGTGAGCTCTATCCGCAATCGGCGCTCCATAATTTCGGCCTTGTACCACATCTAAGTCTCGATTAGTAAATCGCTATACTTCTCAGAAATACATCCTACATAATAGTAAGACATAACCTAGATGAAGACATCATTGCCAAAAATTCAATCCTGTAACACAATAACCATAATAACAGTAGCAGTCGTTAATAAATCTAGTGTCAACAGCATCTCTGGGGTATAAAAGCCTTAAATAGCTCACATATCCTGTTTTCCTCTTTAGAACTATGTAACATGAACTTTCCATGCTGAAGCTAAAAGAGCTGTGTACTCTTCACACTGAAAAACACCAATACATTAAGTCACACTCAAATATATTCATTAACATTTCGTTGTTTATGCAATTTCTTTTGTTAATTTTGTTTAATAAATAATATTTTTCGATGCAAATCAGTTGATCTGTTTCTTTCTGCATATAACCTTTTTCACCATTATTATTTTATGTACTGTAAAATATAATCGTAACAAATCTTATAGAAGTCGCTAAGACACTAAACCTGAAAAAAAAAACGTCAGCTCTAAAGTCAGTGGTATTCCTAACTGCCCTGAAGTTGTCCTCAAGTCAAAATTTAATCTCTTCCGTCGCTTTGTCGGTTGACTTTACCGTTAATCGAGAAAAAAAGTCCATTCTTTTTAATCGTTTTCTGTTCAAACAGACGAAATAAATTGTGTGAAAATGGAAAATAGATGATTAAACATTGATAAATTGTTTTTTTTTCTTTTATTCTTTATTTAAAATCTGCATGTATCAATTTCGGCATAGAGTGTGCTCTGGGCTACAGCTTGTTTTAGGCAATTTCTAATAGGATTAATATGTGTTTGATATAAATACATTGTTGTTATTACTATATAAATGTATTTCAAATAGTTTTCCGAAATAAATATATCATTGCCAATGAGCTGTACCAGTGTCTCAGTTGCTATCACAGTTAAATGTTACCTGTCACCACCAAATCCGGAAAGGATATTTATTGTCGCCATATTGTGGTCAGTGCTACTAATGAAAGAAATGATCTCAGCTGATAATTGTGTCCAACCCACAAATGTTTCATCCACTGCGCACGTACAAAACGAATAGAGACTGATTGATAAATGTAATTGAAAACAAAAATAGTAATAAAAACAATTATTTCTTTTTATAGAACAAAAAAAGTTTATGTTCCTTCTCGTTCATCGAGTTGCAGCAGACAGTTTATTTTCCTTTTCAGGAATAAACCTACCACGGCTCATCAAAATATCACAGTGTTTTATGACTAATAACAACGTCAATAAACAAATTTAACTGTGACCCATATCCGAAAATAGCACAAAGACGGCTAGCTGAAACGATCCGGCTAAAGGGACGTGGTTACATTTTAAGTAACGGAAAAGTCTTTATCACTAGTGAATAATTAATGCAAGTAATACTAGAAATGTGTTTGTTGTGGTGGGGGGGGTACTTACATCTATCATAAAAATTCATTGTTATATAGATTTTAATTAAACATAATACAATGTCAATAATTTTATTAGATTAATGCAGGAAAGTGCAGTCGAATATTTTACATGCCTAGCAAGCGAAATAAATTCTACTGTAAAAAGGATGTGAAAATTCGGCTAGTTGCTTTGAGTAAAATGGATGCCATCTGGAAATCTGTTCGACAGACAAACTCAAAAGAAGATTCTTTCGCGCCACTGTAGAGGCGGTTTTAGTCTATGGTGACACTGCCTGGACTTTAACTTAATACCCTACAGTCTAAGCTTGATGGAACCTACACTCGGATGTTGAGAGCTATACTTAACATCTCTTGGAGAAAACATCCAACGAAATCACAGATGTATGGACCCATCCCTGATATTTCTACAATCTTACGCGATCGCAAAATGCTCTTTGCAAGACACTGCTGGCCAGCAAAACAAAAACTTTCGAGTGATCAACTGCTTCGGACATCTACTCAAGGCATAAAACCGACTGCAATCACCTACATTGACCGGCTATGTTATGACGCATAAGGCCTCCATATTAACCTTCCTACCTTGATACAGAATTGTTATGGTTGGCGCGATAAACCCGTGAATGCCCCAGCTAGGCCGACCGAATAAATGCATAAAAATTTAGTAAGGAAAAATATGTTTTCAACAGTCTAGAATTAAAGTAAGAGTTATTGACAGTGTTGAAATATTAATGACATATTTTGGAGTGACTTACATGTTGTAGCATACCCACGGACGATAATGCGTATGCCTCCATTCGCATAAACACAGTAGTAAATACTGTATGTTAGTCTGCAGTAGGAGATTCATTGTGGAATTCACTTGACTCCCTTCTAGCAGTTGACTACTTCTACGCACCGATGGCGAATCTTATATGTGTTGTTCTTGTCCTAAGTATTACCGTTCATTACCAAACTTCGTTTGATTATTCTATTCAGTAACCTTCCCTATACTTACCAAATTATACAAAAGCCTTATGATTGATTTACCTGCCATACTTGATATTGATACATGTAAAATAAACCCATAACAGATATTTTTCTATCTCTAGTCATCAATTTCAGAGTCTTTATTACAGTTGTTGTCCTATAAGCATAAAAACAAATTGATGAAAACTGCGCTGGCATTTGAAAATTAGCACATAAGTGAATGTAATAGCGACTAGAATTCGAACTCGGATCTCCGATTTCTCAATCCGAGTCGCTATCCATTACTCCACTGTGCCTCCTTATATTTAATATGCAAATTAATTTAATTTTTATTAAAATTTTTTTTTTCAATTTCTAAACGTGGCCTTGATGGTTGGAGTTTTATTTAAATTTTGCATTATTAACTGAAGTCTTTGCAAAAAATGAAAAATTATTTGTATTTTTATATTACTTGGAAAATTATTAATTTTTTAACGATTTAATAATTTTCATCTTTTCTTTATTATGAGAGAAAAAAAACGAACAAGCGTCAATTTCTGAAACCGAAGATTCTCCATCAGCAATAATAAAAAAAGACATAACAAAAATATCGTTAGCGTTATTATAATAACTACTTGCATTTCCATTTTCTTTTCTATTGACTCTGCAAAATGTTGGTAATCCCAGGAAGGTTACATTGTTGAAACCTTACGAGGAGACCATATTAATTTCTTGTTGATGTGTCCAACGCTATCAATCAATGGTCCCATCAGCTGACCCAACAATGAACACATGTCTCTTAAAAGCATCCCTTAGCCGAATTTTATTTCAGCATTCTTTTTTTTTTTCGCCTATACCACTACGATCTGACGTTGCATTAGACGTGTTAAAGAATTTGCTATCTGTTCGTGCAAAAATCGTTTTTTTCTTTTGACACGACGGACTTTCATGAATTGAAACGATATCATCTGAAATCTTACGTTGTATTTTTTTCTAGTCTCGTTAACATGTTAATGAAGCTAAATTGGAATTGGATTAGACAGAATGTAAGACTAAACATTAACGAAGGTAATTTGGCTGTTGTAGAATCATCCAAGAAAATAGAGAATTGTAATGGCGTAAAGTTCATGAATTTTTTTCATCCTGTACTTGATATTTAGGTTCTAGTACTTTTTGAAGCTTTCATTAAATCAATAAATAAATATGTTACACAACCGAAAAGCAAAATCAAAAAAAAAAAAAAAAAATAAAACGATAACGGCTCTAAGAAAATTACCTATACAAATATGTACTAGTTTAACTTTGCTGTCAAATATAACATCATCTTTAAATATAGATTTTTCTATTATTAATTTCCATTTGGTCTGCATTTGATATATAATCACATGCTGGGTGACAAACACTGACTGAGGGCAAGCGAAGTATGTGATAAATTTTGCTTCTACTTCATCAAAGAAAAGACTCGTTCTCTTCGCAGTCGATTGGTCAGATGCAAGCACCACGAACCGAAAGCTTTGTGGTAAAAACTCACACTTTTTTTGCTCTACCAGGTTTTGATACCACTATTTTAACCTGCTTCGCCGTGACGGTCTTCTTTTCCCAAGGTACTGCAATGTCTATCAGAATCCATTCATGAGCACAAGTATGATATCAGGGCGATTTCTTTCCAAGCGCTTGTTAGTCACGATGGTCGTATTCCACGAGAGCTTTATTATTATTATTTGTTTTTTTTTCCTTTGTGTAGTACGATTTGCATACAAGTCTCAACCAGCGACTTTAAGTATCAGAAGATGCAAACAGTGAGAAAAAATACGTAACTGTTGTCGCTGATGTAGAAAATCTTAGCAGTAATTATCATTATCATACACTACTCTCTAAACAGTTGGTTTTTCACTTTCCCGTGTTTTGAGCCTCTCGGAACAATCGAATATTACCATATTGTTTTCCATTCTCATATACATCTCTTTTAATGATGGAAATATTTTTTAATATCTCTGTATCCGAAGAGGTTTGTTGTAAATTCATTCGATAGCTTTGAAACATTTTTAGCAAAATAGGCCATAGTCAGCTTCTCAGAATTTGAAGAAATATTTGTTTGTATGAATATATCTTTTAACTTAATGGGTTTTTTTTTGTAAGCAGTACCACACAAAATTCATTGCGTATATGAATTTACAATAATTAATGCATTAATTTTGACACCATTATCAACTCTGAAAGAGTCTATTTTACTACTCACAACACTAACTCTTGTTTCCATTTAATTCATATTGGTCCACTATTTATATGAAAGAATCAAACATTGTTTCAGGTATCAAATCGATTCACTGCACCACGAACTTCATCACTAATAACTTTCCATAAAATCAGTGTTATGTGGTAAAATGAAATTAAAACAATGAAAAAAAAGAATAGGAAATTAATTTTCCCATTATGCAAATAATAAAGAAACCGGAAAGGATTTCTGGTCACATGCGCGATTTTATGACCCAACTTCCGGAAAGAACGGCATCTCTCTTTTCCACAAAATGAATTTCTCTATTTCAAATAAATAATGCACTTGCAAAGTTCCATATTTGGGCGGGGACGTATTGAAAGAAAATGAAATTAAACCAAACTATAAAATATTAATAATAAAAAAAACAAATTTATTTTCCAATGACGCAAGTTATAAAGAAACCGGAAAGTGTTTCTAGTCACATGGGCGATTTTATGACTACACTTCCGGAAAACACAGAATCTTTCTCTTTCAACTTCCCAATAACAGCATTCGGACGTGCTTCGGCAGCCTTACTCACGAAGTGCATAGGTCGTTCCAACTCAGCGCGAAGCTGACTTGAGCCCCACCATTTTAACCATTATTATCAGAACCAAAAAAAAAAATGGACATATCCAAGAGACATTGAGAAAAAAATGGACATATCCAAGAGACATTGAGAAAACAATGGACATATCCAAGAGACATTGAGAATTTTGTTTCTGTCATACCAAAACATTACCTATTCTATTGTAATAGACTCTCCCACAGATAATAAGTAGTAGTAGCAGTGGCCAGTTGAGCTCAGTGGAGTTGAGTGAGTCAGTCGATGTCGGACATTGAAGTATCAACCACGGCAACTAGATTGCTGCGTCATTAACTATTATTTCAAGTTCCTAACGGTTTGTACGTCGGACCCTTTTAGGACCGACTTAGCGAAATACAAGCCTCCATTGTGACAACTACTCTACAACAGTTTCACTACAGTCACCATATAAAGAATAAACGGCCCGTGGTTGAAATTCAAGATTTTTTATGCTTTTATCATTGTTGTTCACATTGAACATGCACCATCACCTAAAATACACACAAACAACATTATAACAACACAATACACACAACCTTTCTAACTTTTATAGCTACTCATGACACTACGATAAAAGTGTGAATGACATATTTTACCACAAGTATATAATATTTATCTGAAAAATCTTGGATTATTCTGCAACAGAAACAACATAACCTGGCGCTCAATAAGATTCGAACTCAGTAAATATTTAACATCTTCCAGTATGACATTATAGCCATCCTTCAGTGGCAGACACATCAGTAAATATTTATTAAACTTATATTATTTTGAAACTGGGTCACAGCTTTAAGTTACTCTGTTAGGACAGGCATTACAATGCTAGCGTTATTTGTGGAATAAAAAGTTGATAATGATGATCTATAGTAGACGCTAGTATATTTAGCTTGTTCGGATTGTCTTCTTACCTTATGGCGTCGCAGGAATTTAGGAACAGTCCGCTATTGTCAAAACAATGACAACAACATCTAGCGTCAATATTAGAATAGATATGAAGGTACCACAAAATATCACAAGGGACATAACTCTATAGGATTAAATGTGTCATATGTAAGAGACAAAATCACTTAAATACTTCGATGTGCGCGTGTGCATATTTACTTGACATTATATGTGTGTTAATGTAAAATGCAGACGCATATGTGTTTATATATATATATGGATCTCTCTCTTTCTCTCTCTCTCTATATATATATATATATATATATATATATATATATATACTAGCAGTAGAGCCCGGCGTTGCTCGGGGATGTAACAGTAAGGGAAAGATCAAATATCGATTATTGTTTAAGGTTGACGGACACGCATGTCTTAATTAGTTTTTTTTTGTTTTGTTTTGTTTTATTTTGTTTTTTTTACAAATTGGTCAAACCCAAACTAAAACATTGTTTTCAATCGATATGAGTCTACCGATTGAATAGAATTTTATTATAAACAATTGTCTTGTAAATGGAATTTTTAAAGCATTCTGAATGTAAAAATAAAGAAAAAAGTATGCAATACAATAAGAAACACTACCTGCCGAAAAAAGTAAAGTTTTGTTGAAATCAGTTGAAAAATGTAGGAAATCCGATCCCATATATAAACGAACACACACACACACACACACACAACAAACCAGGGTTATAATAAGTATAACTCGATAACTCGATATTAATAAGTATAACTCGACATGAGTTGCCCCCTTTTCATTCTCGACAGCGATGCCTCTTAACCGTGTTTTCAAATTTATTTCGAGCAAAAACAATTGTGTTTTTTCAATTTTTGGCGCTGTCAGAACCACCGCAGTGTAATTTTACGTAGTCCTGTGAAGTTTTGTCAAAATCGGTTGAAAAATGTAGGAAATCTGATCCAATGTCTAAACGTACACACACACACAACCTGGGTTTTATAATAAGTAAGATAGATATATATATATATATATATATATATATATATATATATATATATATAGAGAGAGAGAGAGAGAGAGAGAGAGAGAGAGATTCAGTTCTGCCAAGTACAACTCGATATTTGACTTCCTAGCAGCCTGGTGGTTCCAGAGGGATCTCACTAGTCTTGCGGTTCGTTTCCGTTTTAATATTCATTGAGTTCAGTTGTCTATTTTCCAACGTGCAGTGCTGGTTTACTTATAGCAGAAGGTACCCGAAATTTTTCCGTATCTCACTGGACTCATATATATATATATATATATATATATATATATATATATATATATACTTTTCGGCAACTCCGGTAAGTTAAGGGCAGCCAATGTAGTTGTTTTCATCAATACACGGCATTCTTTAGGACTTATTGATGCTAGTCATGAGAGAAATACTTATATCGTGAAAATACCGGGCTACAGTAAACAGTGTTATCACAATTTGTTAAAACTACATGACACAAGTTTTTCCTTTCTAAACAGTGTATACAGTTTTTGGCTGGACTATGTATCTCTCTTTCTCCCTCTCCCTCCCTCTCTCTCACTGTCTTTTCCTTCTCTATATATATATATATATATATATATGATATTATTATTATTATTATTTAAACTATTTTAGTGGGTATTCGTATTTGAGTATGAGCTCTCTATTTGCTTGATCATCGACATATTCCGTGATGATAGATCGAAAGCACGTGATATCAAGTAACGGTTTCCCCTGGTAGAACACAGGTTCGAATCCTGCTAGAAAATGTAATATTTTCTGTAATAAGTTTTACCGAATGTTCAGTCCAGTAAACTAAAATAAATAATTATACTCTTTAATAAATAAACGGAGCGTCTACCCAAATACGTACATCCACGAAAAATAACGTTTAAATAATCTGTCGGATTAATAAGTAAAAAAAACCTCTCTTCACACACATATATATATATATATATATATATATATATATATATATATATATATATATAGACACACACACATACTCATATATATATATATATATATATATATATATATATATATATATATATAGTATAGGTAATAAGACCGTTGGTATATAATACAGGTGGATCCTAGTAATATCAAATATTGAAACTGATCCACAAAAATCTTTATCTACATGAAGTGTCATTTTGGGTAGGTTTGTATCTTTTCCCCGACTTCTATCTAAATTTAATTCAAAATCCCCGATTCCGAGACCAATTCAGTCCAAGGCTGAAGAGGACTTGCGCAAGGCTACGCCGGTTTGAAATAGGCTATACACTAATGAGGTAATATTGTATTTTTGCTGTATATATATATATATATATATATATATATATATATATATATATATATATATATGTATGTATGTATGTATGTATGTTTAAAAAAGTGTGGTTGGTTTTACACAAAGTCTTCACCCTATGATCAAATCATATGTGATGGTGTCGGTTCCTATGAACTGAGCTGCTTGACCCTCATACGTCGAATACGACGGGAGAGTCCACACTCACACACACACACACACATATATATATATATATATACGCAATCAACAGGTCTGATGACTGCATTTAGCATGAAACAGCCTGTCGCCACTGAGTGGTGACTTCTATATTCATTTTCATATTTGCATACGGCTTATCCCTGACATTGAGCACTTTATCACATAAATATAGCACACCTTAAAACTATGTTTCTTCTTATATATATATATATATATATATATATATATATATATATATATATATATATATATTCCTACCTGTGCACGCATAAAAAACTCTTGAGACATAACAAATAACATGTTTCATATTACACTGTAGGGATTCTCCTCTTTTGATAACCAACTTTATGTATAAAAAAAAAACCTGATAGCGCCCAGTCATTCCGCGGCCGAAATCTCTGCATGCATTGTGACGAGGTCGTCACCTCCAGCTCAGACCACTTGAAAGCCTCCTTCCAGATGGCACGTGTCCCATTATCCTTGCTCAGTTAACATAATTCCCGCACGGTCGATAAATATTCTACCGAGGTTGAATGTCCTTTTTTCTAACGTTTTATTTTATTTTATTTTTTGGCTTTTTAAGGGAGAAAAAGGCAATTACCATCGCTTCAAACGCAATAATCTTTGAAGAGACGTCATGTTGATTTCTAGAGCCTCCTCTGAGCACATCACTCGAATGGCTCGCTTCGCTTTTCTCGCCAGTCATTGCGCTTGATTTCCGTGCACTCAATGATCCGATAGACTGTTTCTCTCAGCAGTTGTTTCATCAGTGTCACATATCTGCTTTTCATCGGATCATTAAGAACAACCAATGTTCTGTCCGCAGTAAATATATACGGTGACGCCAAACGCAATTACGATGAGTGGAGTAACAGTAACAGAAACATTAAGCAAGAATTGCTATTTGTTTTAGCTTTGTAATATTATTACTTCTGTTATCAGGGCATTTTGTTAGTCAAAACCGATTTTGAATATCGATTATGAATACTCTTCTACTTCTTTAGGAAAATTGGCGATAGTGGCTCTCCACAACTTCACATATATTTTAGCTCCGTTAGCAATTTTTTTTTATATTATCCCGTAAACATAATAAAAATAAAAAATAAAATTTTAAAATATAAATACCTTAGCAAAATATGAATTATTCGTAATCTCCGCTTTTATTTGCGCCGTTAACATCAATTTTTTAATATGAAAGCATTTCACACACGCATACACACACATACATGCATATAAAGGGTGTTCCAATGACTTGGACCGAGTTTAAATGTGAATTAAGTTTAAACGTCTAATGATTTCTTTTCTTTTTCTTTCAGATTTAATTATTAAGTCTTTAGCACATTCATAGAAAGATTAACAATCAAACAACGTGTTAAAGTTTAAAGTGAACAATTGGAAAAAAAAATGTTCGTAAATTCAGACAAACTGTGTCGGTGGCAGATGTGAAAACACCACTGCGTGCTCGTTTACGCCATTCAGCTGAAAACATTGCTACAGTGCACAAGAATGTGGCCGAAAATACAGACACTTCTATTCGTCATCGCGCGCAGGAACTGAACCTCTCCACAACAACGTTACATCGTTACCAATTGCACTCTCGTTTTGTCGATTATGTTGACTAAAAAAATTGCGAAGTGCACGAAATGCATTTCTGTTTGAACGTCCATTTCTTAATAGGATTCAATAACTTTAACATGTTGTGTGATTGTCAACATTTCCATGGTTGAAATTGCCAAATACTTAAGTTGTTAAATCTGAAAGAAAAATAAAAAAATAATTGGACGCTTAAACTTAATTCACATTTAAAATCGGTCCAAGTTTTTGAAACACCCTTTATACACACACACATATATATATATATATACCAACTGTAACATCAAAATTGTCCAAATCATGTAACAGCCAGATTATCCATTTGTTAGATTAAGGCCTGAACCGTTGTATCTTAGAAATGATTAAAGGTATCATACTGGAATTCTCCGAGGTTTTTATAACACTACTATGGGTAATAAGAAAGCATAATTACTCTCCAGACTTAACAGAAGTATCGTGATTAAATTAATCATAAACGAAAATTATATTTTCATTATTAATTAATCATAGCCTAGGACTGGAATCGCATGAAGTATTGAAAACAATTTCAAATATATATATATATATAATTCCAGGATCATTTTCCAACTGATTCCAGATTATGTTCGCCCTCGCTAATCTTCTATCTTTCTGTTGCGTCGTCTCAAACGTTTCACGGGCGATTTCATTTTCAAGTCCTTTTTTTTTCATTGCTCTGTCGACTGTCATTGCTGAAACTCCTCTCTCACATGCAAAACATCTGATAGATTGAGAGTGATCTTTTCTACTTAATAGCGTAAGTTCAAATGATGATCACTCTTCCTGTTGTGATCTGATCCAGTTTTTTCTGTATTGTTTCCTCTTTTTTAAACTTATTCACTGTTCTCTTGATTGTTCCTGAATGGACGATGAAGATGGAAGTCAGGTTATGAATGTTGGTACAATTACCGAAGGCCTAGCTAATATTTTCCCTCTCACCATTGCTCACTTGTGTCGACAGTGGCTATGACACAAAATGATTTTAACTTTTTTCTCTTTATAGCTGAATAACAAAGGGTTTTTCAGGGATTCGTACGAGAAATGGTGTGAAGATGGCTAAAATCCGGGAAGAAGAAAAATTTAGTTTAGTGGTTGTTTAGATATTAAATATTTTGTGTTGTGGGTGATTATGCTGTTACACGATTTGGACAATTTTGCTGTTACACTAGGTATATATATATTAATATAGACAAAATGAAAAATTGTCCGACGCGTTTCGTCCTCTGATGGACTTTATAAAGTCAAATGATAAAGACCATCAGAGGACGAAATGCGTCGGCTAAGATAGGTTTTAATTCCTGTCTATATTCCTATTTTTCTTATACAGATATATTTTTAGTGATATCTGAACAGCGTTTAAACGCACCTAGACGCACTTGAAATGCTGATTTATTGCTAAATGAGAAAACATTTATTTAAATCCTTCTGAACTATATTCGAATTCTCCGATAGGTCAAACACGCATAAATTTTCGACCGTAGTAGGGATCATTGTATCAGTGCGAACCGACCATTTCCTTAGCTGCATAATATGTGCGTCGCCAGGGTTTACATACAGTTTTTAATTGAGGGTCTTCCTTCTTCTAAACCAGTTGTTATACAAGAATATAACGCAGGCTGTTCTACTATTTACATTTACCCACAACCGGGGGGAGAAAAGCTGGATTCATACCATTCGCAAAGGTATTAGCGCGTAACTGAATGTAATGAACTCGACCGTGTTTCGAAAACGGCTCTCTGATTTCACAATGATAACCACAACACATTACTCCATATCATATATATATATATATATATATATATATATATATATATATATATATATATATATATAGAGAGAGAGAGAGAGAGAGATATAATATTAGTGATCAATATATATATATATATATTATAATATAATCATATTATAAAAACGAGGTTGTGTGTGTCCGTTTATATATTGGATCGGATTTCCTACATTTTTCAACTGATTTCAACAAAACTTCACAGGACTACGTAAAATTACCTTGCGGTGGTTCTGACAGCGCCAAAACTGGAAAAACAATTGTTTTTGCACAAAATCAATTTGAAAACACGATTAAGAGGCATCGCTGTCGAGAATGAAAGAAGGACAACTCATATCGAGTTATACTTATAAACCCTAGGTTGTTTGTGAGTGTGTGTGTTCATTTGTATATGGGATCGGATTTCTTACATTTTTCAACCGACTTCACCAAAACTTCACTTTTTTTTTGGCAGGTAGTGTTTCTTATTGTCTTGCACACTTTTTTCTTTATTTTCACATTCAGAATGCTTTTAAAATTCCATTTACAAGACAATTGTTTATAATAAAATTCTATTCAATCATAACGATTAAAAACAATGCTTTTGTTTGAGTTTGGGTTTGACCAATTCGTAAAAAAAACAAAACAACAAACAAAAAAAACAAAAAAAAAACTAATTAAGACATGCGTGTCCGTCAACCTTAAACAATAATCTTTGTCAATTTTATTTTTCAGTGTTTATGATGGCCGATACTTGATCTATCTCTTACTGTTACATCCCCGGGCAACGCCGGGCTCTACTGCTAGTATAATATAAACCTAAAGAGCCAGGCCAACCTAACTAGGTTTCACCTAAATGGATCGTCAATGCCGACCAAAAAGGTAAAAAATGGAACAGAATATATAGCTTAAACCAAAAACACTCCTGATCATGTGACGAAAAAGAAATAACATAGTATAAAAACTCAACAGGGGTTAAGTTCTTTATTCAACAATGAAAAGAAGAAAACAGAAGAAAACAACAAAGAGCAAAAAAATAAAAAGGAAAACCTATTCTACTGACCAGCGTTTCCTATGTCTATACCTACTAAGAATATCCGATTTTAGTTGTAATAAATTAATTGGGTTCTTTATAGCTAGCCATCGCTAACTTTTACTCCGTGCATAGGGAACAAAATTTTTCACCTGCTTTATGCCTGTGACATTTTTTAAATATTTCCCTTTTCAAAATGGGGTCTTTATTATCTTCTTGTTTAATCTTCCATCCATAAGAGGACAAGGTTGTACTGTGTTTGTAAGTTTCGCTATTGAAGCTACTAAGGTCGTTATAGTATCGTATTTTTAAATATTTATCGGTATTGTTCGGTTTATCTTTATATATTTTTACTTGATAAACCACGCACTCTTGTTAGCATTTGCCCTGGAGGGGGCGGGCTTCCTTATTCCTACAGTTACACTCGGGGGGTGCATTGTTTGTCTTTAATTTTTCTCCTATTATATCTATTAATTACACTGGTCATATTAGACATACAGCTATAGCATAACTTGACGTATTTTATATTGAAGATTTTGTGCAACGTATTACTTTGTGGGGAATTCTTTTTAAGTAGTTTAAAAAATATCTTGCCTATATTGGTTTTCACCGCTAAATTATAGGCGGAGGTGGGTAAACTATAACATTTTTCTACTTCTGTTTTTATGTCCACTTTGCGTTTTAGAGGAATTATTCGTATCGATATTTTCTAATTTACCATTATGTCGATTACTCTTTAGAGCTTGTTCATAAATTAGTTTATTTTTAATTAAAATATTATTATTAGATGAGTTAGGGGACAATCTGTGATTAATACATTTAGGTATTTGTTTCAAAACTTGTACCGAGTGGTTAGAAACGACGTCGATATATTGTGGGTGCTGACGATCCGATTAGGTGAAACCTAGGTAGGTTTGCCTGGTTCTTTAGGTTTATATAAGGTTTGCTATACTTCGTGTATTAAGCAATTTACGTTGTTGCTTTTACTCGTTTTGGAGGGTTTTTTTCTTTGGAGTCTGAACTTGAACTCTAGACGATTGTTTTCAACCTCAATTTCATGTTCTTAGTTCTTTCTTTTTTTATTCCTCATTTTTCCTTGAGTACTAGTGTGTTCTACTGTAAAGCAAAAATCACATATATATATATATATATATATATATATATATATATATATATATATATATATATATGTATGTATCTATGTATGTATGTATATAGTCCAGATAGAGCTCAATGTCCAGGACAGAGCAGGAATATAACATAAAAGGCTGAATGGTTATAATTTATTACATTGGAATCGTAATCACGATCCAATTCATCAAACCTACAAATTCAAAAATTTAATATATATATATATATATATATATTGTGTGTGTGTGTGTGACTTAAAAACAACTTTTCCAAAACAATACAACGAATAACCATACATTCTGTGCTAGTAACCATAATTGCAATCATAAATTTTATGCTAGTAATTTCTTTTCTCTCCCTTCTCGCTTTTAGATCACTCTTCCAGCTTAGTTTTCTTGGCAATTACGATCTTCACGTCCTGGGTAAGACGATAAACTATATCCAACAGAAAGCCTTTGATCAGGAGGTTTTGAGGAGCGTGCAACCACCTATTAATTGCTGGTGTTCCATGTCCAACCCGAGTTGTAGCACCTGTCAGGGTCCCAGCTCTGAGCAAATAGTTAACCCCACAAAAGGGGTCAAAGCACTATGAAAGTATGAAAAATAGGTTTTAATACCAGGAATACTTTTTTGGAAAAATTATTCTCAGCAGTATATTTTTGAAAAAGAAAAATATTACCAACAATACATTTTCGAAAAATAAAATATTACCGTCAATATATGCTTGGAAAAAACATTACCAATAATACATTTTTGGAAAAAAAAAATTACCAGCAATACATTTTTGAAAACAATAATATTACCAGCAATACATATTTTGAAAAAAAAAACAATATTACCAGCAATACATTTTTTGAAAAAACAATATTACCGTCAATACATTTTTTGAAAATACAATTTTACCAGCAATACATTTTTGGAAGAAAAGAGTATTACCAGCAATACATTTTTGAAAAAAACTATATTACCAGCAATACATTTTTGGAAAAAAACAATATTACCAGCAATACAATTGAAAAAACAACAGTATTACCAGCAATACATTTTTGAAAAAAAAAAAAAACTATATTACTAGCAATACATTTTTGGCAAAAACAATAATACCAGCAATACAATAAAAAAAAAAACAGCATTACCAGCAATACATTTTTGGAAAAAATATATTACTAGCAATACATTTTTTTAAATAATATTACTAGAGATACATTTTAAAAAAAAGAAACAATATCACCAGCAATAGATTTTTTGTAAAATCAATATTACTACCAATACATTTTTTGAATAAAAGTAATATTTCCAGCAATAAAAATCTTGTCGGCATTAAATACCACATTGAAGTTGATATGCCGTAAAACAAAAGCAACCGAAACAAACTACGATCTTGAAACATTTAAATGCAGTGTTCTTTTATTGTCCTCTCCGTTTAGTTAACTCACAGTGACCCTTGAATCATAATGACATTCATTGCCCTCCTTTGGGCGAAAGGATTATGGTAAAATAGTATCAAAATGGTCAGCGTCCTTATATCCTATTTTATATCACATCAGATGTATTTTTCTTTTGTAACCCACCAGATATATCATTGTCCTTATATCTCATCTAAGGTATCACTTTAACTGACCCTATATTAAATGAAAAGCATGACTTGGAATAGGGTAAGTGTATCTCGTCTCAATTTTTCTCCATGGCATTACCGATAGTTCAAACATCGGTGTGTTCATAAAACCCGGCATTGGGCCGAGTTGCTAAGAGCAACATGCAAGTACCACAATCCTTTTCAATTCATGCGAATGACCACTGTTCGTTGTAATCTTATTTGTTAAATTGTTGGCCAATCACTGTACTACCAGCTCCATCTTCTTTCTGTCTGGACAAGAATATTGATCTATGACTGGATCAATAGCCAGGAACAGGCGAGGACCTGATGTATGATTGCTGAACGAGGATGGTGAAAATCACTCTTGAAGTTTGCATTGAAGCGCTGGAGAATGATTGATAAGGGGAAGTGGATATGGCAGAGGCGTTAGAGTGTTGTCAGTGACGATTGATTATCTCCTGAAATCAACTGACCTCTCATTGTTAGGTCAGCTTCAATTTCGTTACACTTTGCTTTAGCGAGTTCATCGGTATCTTACACTTTAGAATTGGGATGGATCGGCTAACGAATGTAATACTTGTTTGCCGGTATATATACAGGGTTGGAAATAGTTCTTATTTTTTAACCCTAATAATTTAGGTGTGTCACACGAGCTGCCGCGACAGTAGCAGTGGTGAATCCTGGGCAAGATATCCTGACGGCGTCCAACCGTCTGCAGGCTGGTTTTTAATTTTTCCTTCTCCTAGACCAGTTGCTACCCAAGGCTATAGGACCCAGTCTATTTAACCATAGCTGGGGGGATCAGAGGAGGATTCTTACATTTTCCAAGGGAAAGTTAAAGTAAGTAAGGGAATGTAATAAACTTAATCCGAAGTCGGGACTCTGATGCCTCAGATCGCTATTCATTGTACAGACTTCATATATAGATTACTATATGTATATGCATTATATATATATATATATATATATATATATATATATATGAATATATATATACCCAGAATATTATTTTCTATATAGTATAATTTATATATATATAGATAGATAGATAGATATATATATATATATATATATATATATATATATAGATATACCGAAGATCTTTTCTAACTAGCTTGTTATGTCAGGTATGATAAACTAGATAATTACTGATATATTGATCTTTAAAAATTTCTAATCGTTTATTCCTTTTATATTATAGTTCCAGTCTTTTTTATGACTGTCGACTAAGTTGAGCTTTAAACTAACAGATCATGTGACCCATTTGGGCCAGATAGCCTGACGGAACCCATCTCCGAAATTAATATTTTATGTTTGTGTCCTCTAAAAATATTACCGGATATATATATATATATATATATATATATATACAGAGAGAGAGAGAGAAAGAGAGAAAGAAAGTGTGAGTGTGTACAAGGAAAAAAATCGACGCAACCAGACATGAGCTTTTCTGCGAATTAAAGAGACTCTGGAAAAATATGGTGAAGCACTTTGTCTTTCTAAATAATATATTCTATAGCATACTACGAAAAATTAAGGCCATTATCAAATCAAAAGTTTACCCCACAAAATGCTAAATTAAGTTTTGACTTGTATAATTTACATATGTACATCTGTATTCATACCCTGTATGAATAAAATAATAAAATAATTAATAATTCTATTACTCACTTGTCTTGTTAAAAATACAAAAATCGACTTTCCATGGGCGCGTCCATTTTTTTTTGTGTATATACACTATCTGATAGGTTACACTGGTCAATATGCCGTACATTCAATTTTCCTCGTAAAGAGAATTGGTTGGGACATAAGTCACTAGAAGTTTTATACAATGAATAAGTTACCATCCACTGAAATTTCAGCGTTCATACTGAAAGGTAAATCTGGGTAAATTTACCAGATATAATTGCAAAAAATTCTGTGGAAAACACCTATTTTCTATTAGATGTTGCATCGCCAGCCGATGAGAAACATATCTTCGAAATTCTTTGAGAAACTAAGTAAAGGAATTTGAGATAGAAATCAGTAGAACGTGGCATCTTAAGACAACATAAATGTTGTTATTAAGGCTTTAGGAATGGCATGTAAAGGAGCAAAAAATATATGAAACAAATGCCCAAAAAACTCATCGGTACAGCTCACATCTTGCGTAGATTTCTTTCCATGCAGTGACCACAATTACATATTTCCTCCCTGACCGGATGGCGCCTCATCTGTTTGCTGCTTCTGATGCAATAAAAAAAAATTTCTTGATATCTTTCGTTGAGACCCGGGAGCAATTTTTATTACACAAACCAAAGGCAAAACACAATAATAATAATAATAATAATAATAATAATAATAATAATAAGAATAAGAAGAATAATAAGAAGAAGAATAAGAAGAAGAAGAATAATAATAAGAAGAAGAAGAAGAAGAAGAAGAAGAATAAGAATAAGAATAAGAAGAATAAGAATAAGAATAAGAATAAGAATAAGAAGAAGAAGAAGAATAGTGATAATAATAGTTATAATAATAATAAAGACTATAATATAAATATACTTTCGGGGTGTAGGATGAAATTTGTTTGGCCTTGAAAAATATTGCCTCATCAATGATTGCATCAAATTTTTTTCACGCCCAGACACTATTGTCTCGACGGTCGATTAATTGTCCTAGGACACTGTCTGCGATTGACGTTACTCTTAGGATGTGTACGAAAATTGTAATCGCTGCACGAACATAATGGCAAGCCTTATCAGTGAAGAAATCTAAGTGCTATAGATTGGTCCGGAAACTCTCCTGATTTAAATTCAATCGTGAATCTGTGGTCAATCTGCAAGGAATGACTTCGTGGAATAGATATTCGAAATACTAGCATGTGCACTGACGCATGTTTCATTGGGAAAATATAAAAAAGTAAATAATGACGGTATTATCCGTTTTGTTTCAATTAATTTGAACAAGGGTGTAATGGCTGTAAGCATAATTACTAGTGAATTATAAAGTATGTTACGAGAAAAGTAACCTGAAGGGTTTCATTGGAGCAAAAATCATTCATTAACCAAAAATATCGATCGAGACGAAATCATTGAGTAAAAGAACATCTGCTATGGGACAACGAGAAATGGACAAAAGTTATATATATAGTGACAAAAGCAAAACAGAATACGAATTCTACTGCATGAAAATATATCCGAAAACCAAACGATGCAATAAAAGATCCAAAATTTAAAACGTGTCCTGGATATGACGATAAACTACATCCAGCAGCAAGACCCGTGTTAAGGAAGTTTTGAGGATCGTTGAACCACCTCTTAATTTCTGGTGATCCCAGGTCCACCTGACCTGGGGTGGTAGCACCTGTCAGGGTCCCAGCTATGGGCAAATAGTTAAACCCCAACCTGTGGTCAAAACACTATGAAAAATAGGTTTTAATATCAGAAATATTTTCTAAAATTTATTACCAGAAATAAAACTTTGAAGAATTTTTTTTTCTCCAGCAATACATTATTACCAGCAATACATTAAAAAAGAAAATATTACCAGCAATAAATTTTTGAAAAAAACATTTACTAGCTATAGATTTTTGAAAAAAGATATTACCAGCAATACCTTTTTTTTTAAATTACCAGAAGTACATTATTTTAGGAAAAAATTATTATCAGCTATACATTTTTTGAAATAAAATAT
This sequence comes from Acanthosepion pharaonis, assembly GCA_903632075.3. NCBI lineage: Eukaryota > Metazoa > Mollusca > Cephalopoda > Sepiida > Sepiidae > Acanthosepion > Acanthosepion pharaonis. The sequence goes on from CAHIKZ030000868.1 coordinate 3,465,312, forward strand.
TACAGACAATAAATTTTTGAAAAAAAAACATTTACCAGCTATACATTTTTGAGAAAACGATATTACCAGCAATACATTTGTGGAATAAAAAATATTGCCAGCAATACATTTTTTAAGTTACCAGAAGTACATTATTTTAGGAAAAATTTATTGTCAGCTATACATTTTTTGAAATAAAATATTACTAGCTATACATTTTAAAAAAAAAAAAAATGTTACCGGCAATAGATTTCTGAAAAAAAATATTACCTGCAATAGATTTTTGAACAAAAAAATATTACCAGAAATAGATTTTTGAGGGAAAACATATTACCAGCAATACATTTTTTAAAGTATTACCAGCAATAAAAATGTCGGCATTAAATAAGCTATTGAGGTTGATATGCCGTAAACCAAACCAAACCAAACCAAACCAAACTTAAAAATTTAAAACAAAAACGTTACAACTTGGTGATTGGCGTTTAATGGTTTGGAACTACAGTGTAACCCGGATATAGGAGAGTTAGCGGGACCGGAGAAGAAGTCTCTTATATCCGGGTTTCTCTTATATCCGGGTTTCTCTTATATCCAGGTTTGGTCTATTTTATATACACTAACACAGACTCTAATTTGGGACCAGAGAAAATCTCTCTTATATCCGGGTTTCTCTTATACCCGGGTCTCTTATATCCGGGTCTCTTATAACCGGGTTACACTGTACATCAAAAGCAATGTACCAGAAGGTTTCTAAAATAGATTAAAGATTAAACACTGAAAAACTATATTACAGCGAAGATATATATTATTTTATTAAAGTATTACTTATTACAAGATATAGAAAACGGTAGAATATTCAAAATGGTGAATCAATTTGCGTGTAACTAAGTTTTCAGGTGATGAAGACATTGCAGTATTACATGATTGGCCAACCGAAATCTCTGACCTCAATATATACTAACGTATATGAGTTGAAAATTCAGGTGTATAACAGAATGCCAGAGGACTCGCTGAATATTTATTTGAACTGTCAGCGGGAAAAACTTAACGGTGCTGGTTTAAATCATATTTAAGCAACCAAGAAACCTTAAAGAAAATAGAAACAAATATGACACTTATTCTTAGAATTAAAAAGAGATAATTGAAATTTCTGTGATTCATAAGGAAATAGAGATTGGAAAATCTGACACTCACAAAAAAGTTGGCTCTCTGTGCCGTGGCAGGAATTTTTTCTCCCCGGAATCGATCCTTCAGATCTACAAATCAACAATTCGCCCTTGCATGGAGTATTGCTGCCATATATGGTCTGGAGCCCCTTCTGTTTGCCTCGGGGTTCTTGATAAGCTCCAGAGGCAGATATGCAATATAATTAGCCCTGTTCGGGCATCTCGTCTACAGTCTCTCTCTCACAGACTCTCTGGCTTTTTTTTTACCAATATTTTCATGGTAATTGCTCCAAGAAGCTGCATTCACTGGTTCCCAGACTTCATGAATTCAAGCGCCCTACGAGGCTGGCACTCCGCTCTCACCCGTTCACTGTCGAAACTCCTAAATGTAGCCGTCTCTTCTACGCCAATAGCTTCATATCTCGCACCTCTCGCCTGTGGAACTCCCTTCCTTATTCCAGTTTCCCTGAGAGCTATAATCTCCAGCTATTCAAATGTAATGTCAATCGACATCTCCAGTTGCTTTGATCTATCCACTGTCCTTCTCCTCATCCTTTCCTCTATCATTCCTATCTGATCTTGCTCCAAATTTTCTGTAACCTCTTGCGTCCTAGTGGCTTCCCGCCTTGCTTGGGGTGAATCGCTTAAAAAAAATATTAAAAAAAAAAAAACAGGGGAAAGCATTGGGCAGTCTACTCAACATGTCCAGAATTTAGAGATATGTATAATATGCGTACTAACATCAACACATCTGCATTATGGTAAAGAAACACATTTTTCGCCATATATTCCTTTTTTATATGTTTTTGTCTTTGTAATATCTTAAGTGGCAGTTATTAACAAACATCAATTGATTATTATACAATGAAATATTTAGATCAAGTTTTAGCTTAATTCGTGTTATTCTTCTTACAACTCTATCCACCGGCATCACTATACAAGTGTGAAAGTGTCTGAGAAAAAGTAATGCAATAGAAAGAATACACGATCCTAAAAGTGTTTCCTGAAGCCTTTAGAATTGGTTAATTGGTTTTATTACAGTAAAACTATGTTCAGAGCACGAAAAGGACGTTTATAAATGGCGGAAGCGAAGCAGTGTTCTGGGAATTCAAAGATCCGAGTTAAGTCCGAATGCTAACCTGATAACAGGGTTAGACATATTACCTAGTGTTTTCCTGGAAACCTTTGTCGAGTCGTTGTGGATAATAGGAACATTCTGGTCGAGTCCTGCCCTCTCCTTATCGCCTTCTTTTCTTTTGCAAATCTAATTGCGCTCTGTGCGTGAAGCGTCATAAAAAGCTGCCTTCTCGTAAAGCCGATTTTCCAAACGAGTTGCCAGGGGGCGATAATCGTGTATGGCTACTATCACCTACAGTCTTTGATGTCGCAAATAATTGCTGCTCAGAGTTACATACTGATCGCCGTGTCTGACGGCAAATTTATAAGATGGATTTCGAAGAATTTTATGATGCAAGCATTTTACATGATGGTAATAACAGACAAGACAATAAAAAGATCGAAGCCGATAACATTAATAACGAAAAGCATGATAGTATTCAGACATCATATTCATCTACTTCTTTTTTCTTTCTTCCGTTCTTTCTTTCTCTCTTTCTTTCTTCTACTTTTTCTTCTTCTTCTTCTTCTTCTTCTTATTATTATTATTGCGGTGGATGAAACGATAGTCAGGGTTGTGATGATTCTGAACTCACTATTTTAACAAATTTTTAATCTGCACGATCTCTAAAAATTTTTGTTTAAGTTTCTTCAGGGTCTCTTAGTGTTCTCGGGATGAGTGGCACAACTGTCACTATTCTTTCCCGCCCCGTCTAAAAAGTTCCTGATATTATTTTTTTTAATTACTTACATAAATTTCCGAATAGTTTATATATTACCATTACACAGGTTGCAGTAGAAATACCTCCTACAGATACATCTCAAAAATACCACACAAGTAATGATAAGATATTGGTGGCAATGGTGTATCGTCTAGTTAATATGTTGGCATTATGTGAGCGGTATAAGTGAGACCTATGTCTGCCGTAGCCTCTATATATATATATATATATATATATATATATATATATATATATAAAAGCCAGGATGTGTGTGTCTATGTGTGTGCGTGTAACCAATGCACGGCCGCAATTTTTGACGGATTTGGACCAAAATTTACATGCACGTGCTCCAAGTTAGTGAAAAGGCCAAGACCGACTTTGCATTTCCCAACTCCCATCGATAGTGGAAATAATCGATTTTTTATAAGGCATGTAGCAACATCAGCACGGCAAAGGGCCCTCCTTTAAAGGCAAGGAAGGGCAATAATATTTTAAGTCAAGTGATAGCGATTGCTGCATGAGTCGTACGATTTTTGAATCAAACACGGGCAACACCGGGGCATGCTGCTAGTATATATATATATATATATATATATATATATTAATTCAAACATTATTTTAATGGATACTGGTAATTGAATAAACTGTTTTCCCGTCAATCGAGAATACTTTTTAAAGAAATGTACCCTCCGGAAATATTAGGACCAGCATCCTCCATTGCAGGAGAAATCACCGTATGATTCGTTAGGCTTTGACTCCTCAGCCACGGAGAGCTTCACAGTAAAGCAAGTACCTACTTCGGAGTGGGCAGGCAGCACTAAGGTAGTTGTTGAACTCTCTGCCTTCGGGCAAAGAGGAATCAGGACGTGGCTATGCCGAAGGTCAGAGTCTCGTACGGGGAAGTAGATGGACCCGACTCCCTGTATGCGGGGTCGATGTGTAATCTTTGCCCGAGCCTACGGGCTTGGTTTTGCCCCAGACAAAAATTGGCTTTGTGCAGCATACTGTCTCGTGGGGAAGTTGGGTAATTAACCTACCGTTGGAGATTCACTGTGGAATTCACTTGACTCACTTCTAACAGTTGACTACTTCTACGCGCCGCTTCTTATATCTGTTGCTCGTGTCCTAAGTATTATCGTTCATTACCAGCCCCCGTTTGATTATTTCATTCAGTAACCTTCCCTAGGTTACATCAATAAGATATAGTAAGAAAGAAATATAATTATAATAAGGAATATTGATCTACTATTCTATTGAGCTTTCTTTTAAATTAATGTTACCAACGTCGTAATATATATTCGATTCGTTCTCATTTCATATACATATATATATATATATATATATATATATATATATATGTGTGTGTGTGTGTGTGTGTGTGTGTATTTAAACACTTTATTTTTAAATTTAACTTTATCTTTACAGAAAAGACTGGCAGAGAACGTACATTAAACAATAGAGAAATGTATTATTTAAAACTGTATAAATGCCCATAATTGCATATAAAGATTTTATCATTGCAACAACTGATATTAGAGGACTTGTGAAAAAGCAAAAACAAGAAATATTGACTCCGGATGTTATAACACTGATATATGTTGCTCGAAGCAAAAGTAAAAGGAGTTGATATTAATATCAGAATTAGTTTGGAAATAAACGGTAAAAATATAGAAATAGTTTTGTCTTAAATACCAACTTAAAGAATAACATTGGGCGAACAACCTTTATATATATATATATATATATATATTGCACAACGACATTAAAAGAACTATCTAAGAAAACCCCATCGTTCTTCTGTAAAAATTTGAAGGTCTTGAGAAGGCTGTAGTGCTTACGGGAGTTAACAAAGGACAGGGAGGTTTGGAGAGGACTGATAAGATATATTTACAAAAGTTGCTGAAGATGAGAAATCACACTGATTTGCAGTGTCTACAAGTCGAAACAGCTCTGTTTATGATGATGATGATGATTATTATTATGATGGTGGTGGTGGTGGTGATGATGATGATGATTATGATGGTGGTGGTGGTGGTGATGAGGATGATGATGATGATGGTGGTGATGAGGATGATGATGATGGTGGTGGTGGTGATGATGATTATGGTTGTGGTGGTGGTGGTGGTGATGATGATGATTATGATGGTGGTGGTGGTGATGATGATAATTATGTTTGTGGTGGTGTTGGTGATGATGATGATGATGATTATGATGGTGGTGGTGGTGGTGATGATGATTATGATGGTGGTAGTAGTGGGGATGAGTTGGAAATTATATCTGAACAAAAAGTTTTTCAAATATTTAAAAAAAAATCATTTTCAACTTTTCTAGCCAGAAATTATTTTACTTCTTCATAAGTTTACCATTCATCTGTGCATTCACTGTTGTTTTCCCCTTTGTCCTGACTCTTCTTCTGCATATCTGGAAGTTCTTGACAAAATCCAAAGAAAAATATCTCATGATATCAGTTCTAACCTCGGATCTAACGTAGGTTATTTCTATGAGTAATTTCCTGACAATTGTTCTGATGAGATTTCCTCTTTGGTGTCTGGAATTCAACAAATTCATCCTCAGGGCTAGATTTTCTCATGTTATTGTTGCATGTAACGATACAGACACGTCCTGTGTATGAAGATAAACTACATCCACGTTCAGGTAAGACGATAAACTACCTCCAACATCAAGGCCTCTGATCAGGAGCTTTTGAGAAGCGTAATTCCCAGATCCGCCCTTACCCCGGGTGGTAGCAGCTGTTAGTGTCTCAGCTATGGGCAAATAGTTAAAAGCCTTATGAAAGTGTAAAAATAAGTTTTAATATCAGAAATACTTTGTAAAACCGCCCTGTCTGCTGCAGATGTACAATATGCTGACTGCACCTCTGAAAAGGGGTAAGACCCACCACCAATAGGGCGTCCCGGGTATGACGATAAACTACGTCCAACAGCAAGGCCTCTGACAAGGAGGTTTTGCGGAGCATGGAACCACCTCTTAATTCCTGGTGTTCCCAGGTCCACCCTCACCCGGGGTGGTAGCACCTGTTAGGGTCCCAGCTATGGGCAAATAATTTACCCCGAAACTGAGGTAAAAAGCATTATAAAATGTTTTTATAATGTTTTTAATACCAGAAATACTTTGAAAAACATTATTAACATAATTTAAAAAAAAAAAAAAAAAACAAATCTATTACAGCAATACGTTTTTGAAAAAAATTACCAGCAATACATATATAAAAATATAAGTACTTGAAAGATTGTTCAAATATATATGTATACATACACACCTTTTTTTACCAAACTATTGGTATGTATGTATTTCAAAAATTTTGATGGCATTAAATGACCCACTGAGGTTGATATGCCAAACAACCTAACAACCAAACTTTGTAAAAAATTATTACCAGAAATAAATTTTTCAAGGAAAAAAATATTACCAGCAATATATTTCTGAAAAAAAAAATTACTAACAATACATTTTTTTAAAATAATGTTACTAGTTATAGATTTTTGAGGAAAAATATTACCATAAATAGATTTTTGACAGAACAGAATATTACCAGGAAAAAATTGTCGGTATCAATAACCCATTGAGGTTGATATGACGTAAAAAAAAAAAAAAAAAATTAACAAGTGAGTATTTAAAAAAAAAAAACTTTTTACGAAAATAAAGCCATCCAAGATTGTAAATTTCATAAAAGAAGTTGGATTGTACACAAAAATACGAGTAATTTAAAAATGCTTCAAATATATATGTATACATACACATCTTTTTTACGAAAGTATCGCTATGAATCTATTTCAAAATTTAAATTAACCCACTGAGGTTGATATGCAATGAAACAAAACAATCAACCAAAAAAACAAACAACCATCCAACCAATCAACCAACCAACGATCAAGACGACGAAAAGTGCGACACCATGAAAGATTGGATAGCGAAAGATGTCTTCCAAACACTAGGAAAAATATTAAGAAATATAAAAAAAATATCATTATAAAGCAAGAAAAGAGTACCTACCTGTTATGTAGTATCAGGTCTCCTATCATTGCTCTTTAACAATATACCTGTGTCTAACTCTTCCACGCCCAGAAATCCCTTGTGTCTCAGTGGCTTTACTGATTTGCTTGGGTTGAACTCGATTTAAAAAATGGCAGTGAATGCTAGAACATTTCCTTAAAGTTGAAAAAGAACTGCGGTTCTACATAAGTATTCTGAGAATACCATGGACAAAACATGTGAGAAACGAACAAGTTCTAGAGGCGATGGCAACAAAAACAAAACACAATTATGCTAAAAATCAGGAAGAGAGAGTTGAAGTTTCTGGGACTCATAATTTGGCAAGAGTGCTTAGAAAAATTTCATAGAGGACAGATTGAAAGTAAGATCGACAGAAGGAAGCAAATTTATTTGGCGCGCTTGATTGAATGGATGGCGAGGCAGGATAGAAGAATGATGGCGAAGAGACCAAAGTTATTAAGAGCTACAAAGGACAGGAGTTTGTGGAGAGCCTTTATAATCAATGCCCTAGAGGGACACGCCACAGCAGAAGAACCAAAAAAACCTAAGCTGATTGCTTATTTTCTCACATATGGAAATCACTTCCGACTTCTTTATTTTCTTATCAAGAATCATTGAAGTTATTAAACACAACTTCAATCATCTGTCTTTTCGAGTCCGTTTCCTTTATTGGTATTTCTCTTCGATAATGTAATGACTGTGTGTGTTTGTTGTAATTGATTGCGACTAGAAATGTGAATTCGGGGTGCAGAGTTCGAATTCCAGCCGAATTCGTTACATTCACTTAGACACGAATACACTTAGCAAATGATTGAATATAGGTTCGGTTCGAAATTCGGTTAATGAATACGATAGCAATCTGAAATAGATTAGAAAACCAGCGGTTTAAACGACCAGGACTTTTCTAAATAATAATCAAACAGTAATACAGGTTCGACGTAATCTACATTTCTATTTGCTTTCATTATCGGCCGTACTGGACTGCATAAGGCAATTCCGTTTCAATGTACTTCATTCTGTAAGTCACGTTCTACTTCTGGTTCGAATTCTACTTGTGTTTGTTACATTTGCTTACGGAAAAATGTTATTAGGAACAGTATGAATTATTATCTTCCCCCCACCCCGCAAGCTATGGGTTTAATAGGAGGACAGATTAAGAGTCAGTAACCTTGGTTGGCAAACAGGCTACCTCAGAAAGAAATGTCAAATATGGCAAATATTCGGCCAAAACAAAGTGAATCAAAAGTGACATGATCGCTCAAGAGTGTAACACGTATGGCACTCGACTTGACTGCCGGTCTTATACACATGGCTGACATTTTCTACCCTGTAATACCATGTTCATCCAAATTTATTATAAAATTATTCTATACTGCTATTTATAGGGATTCACTTTCTCAATTTGCTTCTTTAAATATTCTCTTCAAACATGGTTATGTCTATGTCATTTTGTCAGAGATTCCGTTTTATTGACTCTTGTATTAAAAGTGTCGTCGGTTTTATTCTGGTTCCCACTCCTTGTTTCGGAGCTTTCCTGTTCCATATTCGTCATTTTGCCGGTTCTAATCCAATCATCTACTGTCATAATTAACCTTTGAGCGCTGAATCGACTCCATTCCGAATTTTAATGAGACCCCTTTTTTGTCCTTTTCAAATGCAGAGTATCACCGTCTTCTCTAGGCTGGAACGCACATTCATAATGAATTGCATGTCTCATTAATATTTATTATTTAAGTATTCTTAATGCATTTTCATGATGGTGACTGTCGTTGGACATTGAGTAAGAGCAAGTCAGTTCAAATTTACCATATATCTCTCAGTATTTCCAACAACTCAAGGAACGCCGTAGTTTGCTTCCAAGGAAGGATTTCCAAATCATATAGTTTCTTATGTACGGTTCCAAATTTGTATTATGAGAACGATTATGTCTTATCCTGTGTTTTTCTAGACGCCAGGGAAGGTCATGTTATTTCTAACCTTTCTCACTTTCATTTAAGTTAACTCTGTGGAGCGCCATTTGAACTACGAATAATTTCCGGTTTGAGTTGATAAACAACAAACCTCTCATATGGCAATCAATAGGAGCCTTTGTTCGATAAAATTATGTTGAGAATATCAAGGACAGAGAGGTTTTAGGAACATGGGACCAAAAAGAACACCTGTGTTTAGGATCTGATAGTGGTAGTTGAAATTTGTTTTATACATAATGAGGACAGTGACCTTAGCTCCTCACAAGATACTTCGTAAGAAACAAATAAAGCGCAGAATTTGTATAGAACTAGCAGCATGGCCCGGCGTTGCCCGTGCTTGATTCAAAAATCGTACGACTCATACAGCAATCGCTATCACTTGAATTAAAATATTTTTACTCTTCCTTGCCTTTAAAGGAGTGCCCTTTGCCGTGCTGATGTTGCTACATGTCTTACTTCTTGCCTATCTCACACTGCGAATTTTTTTAAGCTCTATACTAAACATTAAATCTGGTACGAAAAAAACAAAATGAACACAAAACGATCAGCTTTAAAAAAGGACTCGTAACTGGAAAAACCGAATGAAAAAAAATGTTAACAACAAATAATTTTTCACACCCAAACCCAGTTCTGCGGAATCAGAATCAACGTTGAGTTTAAGCAAGCGAATGAGCCAATTGGAGTAAAGTGCCATGCAGATTTAAATTTTTTCCCACTTGTGATGAATGTAGCTATCGATTTTTTTGCATGATAGCATGCTAGTTAACATTCGTGTCAGTCAGCTGTTGGCTCTCACGCTGGCCAATAGAAACTTCCTGCCTATTCGTGGCAGCCAGCTATAGGCTCTCACTCTGGCCAGTAGAAAATGACCACAAACTACATGAAAACTGCCGTAGAAGCATGAAAACATCGATTATTTCCACTATCGATTGGAGTTGGGAAATGCAAAGTCGGTCTTGGCCTTCCCGCTAACTTGGAGCATGTGCGTGTATTGTTTGGTGAAAATCCGTCGAAAATTGTGGCTGTGTATTCGTTACACACAAATCCTGCCTTTTATAGATAGAGATATCAGTTCTCTCGAATATGAGAATTTTCTCGCAGATAAAAAGAAAACTCGAGGCAACAGAAAAAAATATTTCTACAGAAGCATGCTGAGAATATCGGTGGTAGGAACATGTGGGCCAATAAGAATTTAATTAGAACGAAAAAAACAATTGTAATTAGCATCCGAAAATGACAGTCGGAATTTCACATACCGAAGAAATAAGTTTGGAAAATTTGAAACACTGCTGAGGAAAATTTAAAATTATGAAACTTAAACCTCAGCCGACCTGAGTATGACGATAAACTACATTCGCGTCCTGGGTAAGACGATAAACTACATCCAACAGCAAGGCCTCTGATCAGGAGGTTTTGGGGATCGTAGAACCACCTCTTAATTGCTGGTGTTCCAAGGTCCACCCTGCCCCGGGGCGATAGCACCTGTGAGGTCCCAAGTTATGGGCAAATAATTAACACCCAAATTGGAGTAAAACAATATGAAAGTGTAAAAATACATTTTAATACCAGCAATACATTTTTGTAAAAAAATTGCCAGAAATAAATTTTTGAAGACAAAATTATAACCAGAAATATATTTTTGAAAAAAAATATTAACAGCAATACATTTTTGTAGGAAAAATTATTACCAGCAATACATTTTTGGGAGAAAAATATTAACAGCAGTACATTTTTGAAAGAAAAAATATTATGAGCAATAAATTTTTGAAGGAGAATATTACCAGCATTACATTTTTTATAAAAATATTAACGGTAGTACATTTTTGAAGTAAATATATTACCAGCGATACATTTTTGAATGAAAAAATATTATCAGCAATACATTTTTGAAGGAAAAATATTATCAGCAATACATTTTTGAAAAAAAATATTATCAGCAATAAAATCTTGTCGGCATTAAATAACCCATTGGTGGATATGCCGTAAAAAAACAAAAAACAAATTAAGCCTCAGTGTTCTAATTCCAGAAAGGCCCCTGAAGCAACTTTTTTAATGAGTGAATTTTTCAACAAAATTGTTGGTTCTTTTTAAATGTCTTTTTAAAATAAGGCAATTTTAGAGATAGAATCATAAATCAGTGGGTTGAAGAAGCAAATGTTGGCCTTGGAATATGCTCTAATACCCATTTTATATGGCCTTAAAATTCTCCTCTAACTGGTCAAAACTCAACAATTTCTTGATGAGTTGCAGCGTCCGGACCCCCAGTTGTATGTGCTTGTTAACCTCGCTAGAATCTATTCATAGTCTACATTTTGGCAGTTGAATCCTTGAATCTATTGTTTCTGGCTGTGAAGTGTACCCCATATCTATTCCAGTTTCAGGGCCCCGAAACTGTAAGTCAAGCACTATTGGTACTCACAGAACATACTGAGGTTAAGATAGGCAGCGAGAAATAGCAGTAAACATATCTAACAACCTTGCATAAATTAATAGGCGCATCGGGAATTATAGAGATAGTAAAAAGACAATTATTGCTTAGAGCTACAATGGTAGATGATCATGCATCATTTCGTTAGAAACAAAGAAAAGAATGATCACCTGATATGTAATAGGGACAATCCTAAGAGACAATGGATAAGGGACACTTTCCTCACATATTAAGAAGATAATCAGTTCTGCAGAAGGATGCTGAGAAAACCAGGGAAGGAACATGTAAGTAACGAGGAAAATAAGAACAAAATGAACACTTAAACTTAAGAGCAAAAAAAACAAAAAGTGTCGTAGACTTACGACCTGTTGGACTTACGACGGTTCAACTTTACGACCATGACCGCGAATTGCTATGTACGGCCATCTGGCTATGACTGCCCTGCAGTTTGGCAGTGTGAATGCTATATGGCAGTGAATGTTGGACAAGGCAGAGCGAAATAGCGCCTCTGGCATGATATCTGCCATGATTGCAAAATGGATGGCTGAAACGTAACTTAGAGGGACAGTAACGGAACAAATCATGTTGAGAGTAACACAGAATAGGAAGTTGTGGAGAGTCATAATCGCATATGTTCTGAAGAGACACAGCACATAAAATAAGGGAGTTATATATTTATTTATATTTTTGGGTAACAGATTATTTCTATATTGGCATATTTCAAAATTAGTATATTTTCTCGTGATGTATCGACTCATAAAATAAAACTAAGTTTTTTCCCTTCAAATTGTATGTTTTTCGAAATAAGTATACTATTAAAAGTATCGATTAAGTATTAAAATATCGATTTCCTTTTGTCTTTCCGATGCTTTTTTTATGGGTAAAGCCTGTCCTCTTTTTAGAAATAAAAGTTCAAAATAAACACAACAATGATTAATGCACTTGCATAATTTTATTGATAGCTTCAGAATATCGTCTTTTCGAGATCTCCTTGTTTATCATGTATCGCCTTGCTTGCAATTTTGTTCTTGTTTTAGGGAAAAACATGTTTCACTACTGGACCATATTTGTCCAGTTCCTGGAGAATTCTACTCCTAAACAACAAACGAAAATTATATTAGTTGAAATAGCTATTTTTATAAGGTAATTTTGAATTTCTCTATTATGTCACTTATATGCTCTGTTATAATAAATACATTGAGCACTTTTTGTGGATCAGTTTTAATAACTTATATTATTAGGATTCACTTGGTTTATTACTTATATATATATATATATATATATATATATATATATATATATATATATATATAAGTTATGAAGAACTTGGTAATCCGTATGGTTAATCCCAAGGAGGATGAAATCCTGAGAGCTCAATATAAATCCAGAGCTAATATTTAAAGAAAACAGACCATTTTAAGGTACCATTATAATAATTTATTTCACCAGAGTCCTATTAAAAGGACGCCGGATCATCAGATATTTCGTTTCATTTCGTTGTTGGAAGTGCTATCTGATGATCCGGCATCGTCTTATAAGGACTCTGGTGAAATAAATTATTATAATGGTACCTTAAAGTGGTCTGTTTTCTTTTAAATATATATATATATATATATATATATATATATATATATATATATATAAGTCCATCCAGATTCTATGCAGACCCAACCTAACACAAATTGATTTGACATGGCCGAAGTATTGACACATTTGTACGAGTGTGTTCTGCTGTGATCTCTAAGACAAAAAGTTGAAACAAAAACTTTGTCAAAGATGGGGCATGCTACTTAGGAGTTTGAGGAATCAACTTGTTACCGCACTGTTCTCTTAGCTTCCACCTTTTTCACCCCGTCGTTTTCAAGTTGGTTCACGCCATCATGAATTGAACCGGACCATTGTAACTTACTGAATGCCAATGATTCCTATGTGTTGAGCGGCAACTTGCAGGTATTTTAGTCTTTCTTTCAGTGTGTCTCCTTGTTACGTAGAAGAGGCCTGCCTCTGAGGTGGGCGGTCCCTTCAGAGATTTCCGAGAAAAAGATCTACTTTGGAAGCTTGGTTTCTGCAGTGCGTACTACATGCCCAGCTCAACGTAGTTGGGTCTTTATGAGCATTGCCTCATATGTGGCAGACCCGCGTCATCCTGAACAGATGTGTTTGCAACCATGTCCTGCAACTTTGTACCTATGATTTTTCTAAGGCATCAGTGGGGGATTTTTTCCGGTGACTTAATATGGCGTCTTTAGATGGTACATGACTCATTGACTTTAAAGACTATAAATTAGTAAACCCATGACCTTTATATAGTCGAATGATTCTTTGTATTCTTATGATTCCAGAGACTTATTATTATTATTATTATAAAATGAGAGACGACAATGCCAACGCTGGGATACAATCATATAAACACAAGTGTATTCATGACGCCCTTTCTGGTAAGGATTTACGAGGTACATGCAACACGGGCATATGTGCGCAATACAGTGACAAGATTTGACAAAAACAGCACGTAACTAGACAAGTGGTTGCTAGATTAAAAGAAATACATTCAGATTCATAGTACACTGAAACACCCTTCGATTCAGGGTGTTATAATCTATCTTGATGCGATTCAAATGGTTGTCTTGGCCGGCTCATCTTTCAAACATAAAAAAGCGATACTCTCGTACTACATGAACTGATATGGATAAAGTCTCAGGCCACGAGAGAACATGTCCAACTCGTTAATGTCTAGACACAGATACGCAAATCTTTGATACTTAACAGGATAAACTAATTCACCAAGACAAATGCTGTACAGGTTTAAATCTCCGATCAATTTTGATAATAAGCCATAAGAACCAAACCTACTGTACAATAAAAGCATATTATTATTATTATTATTATTATTATTATTATTATTATTGTTGTTGTTGTTGTTGTTGTTGTTGTTGTTGTTGTTGTTTTATTTCCTGTGAGTTCTGGTGTGTCTTAATTTTTTTCGGGTCTCAACCAGGGACATAAGGTCAGAAATGGCATCATGACATTTTGCACTAAGCAATTTAAAAAAAAAAAAAGTTACATAGATAAAGCCCTTTCTATGGCGCCGGATTTCCTCTGGAGAACAATTGTTTGTATTTCTTTAAGGCATGGGCTACCAGGAATCCCTTCAATGAGTCTGCTATCATCTTTTTCAGTCAATCCAAGGGACCCAACTGCAAAAGAAATTCTGTAGTTTCCATGTATATTTGAAGACCAATTGTAGTTTTGTAAGAGTGTTCTAGATGAACTAACCCTCTACTTCCTTCGGATCTGGGCACATAGAGACAATCAACATCAGCATTTGGATGATGTATGTGGTGGCAGGTGAGGAGCTTTCACGTTTTGGCGCCCATTCGCTTAATGTGAGCTATCGTCCAGTTAAGGATGTTGAGACTGTATTAGATTACAGGGACAGCCAAGGTATTTATGGCTGATATTCTCCTTCGATAATTCTTTATTACTCATAGACTTCAACTTGTTCCAGTTCCCTAATCTTTGTGACAATATCTAAATCTATTGAGTGTGTTTCTGTAATTCCCTCTTTCATGAATGTTACTTGTACACATTTATCTAATCCAAAATTCTGTCTTCATGAAACATTTTGCAGTATTGAGGAGACACTTTAACTCATTGTCGTCTTTGGCAAAGAGTTTCAGATCATCCATGTAGAGTAGGTGATTGAATACTTTCTTGTTTAGTTTGTCACCATGGGTATTTATTTTAGTTCATGCGTAAGGGAATTAAGGACCGACAAAACAGAAGGGGTGACAGGGAATCTGCTTGAAAGATTATTATTATTATTATTTGTGTATTTTACGTTTGCTGCTTTGTATCGTGTAGAGCCGGGTCCAAACTATGGTCCTTAAGTCGTATAGGGGAATTGTCATTTAATTGATAGCACTTTTCTTAGTATATGGGATGTTTCTAGTAGGACGAACTTCTGGGCAAACTTCTTTACGTTGAAGTTACCTGGGATACTGTTAGTAAAATTGTCCTTTCCTTTTCTCACGAGGCCCAGGGCTCCGATTAGCATTAATACACTCTCAGTCCTCATTCTACACATCCTGTTAATCTTGATCTCCAGGTTCTTGTATTTGGGCGATTTCTCGATAATTTTCATAGATGTGTTTCTCTCAGATGGTACTGTTATATCAATAAATTTCTTATCTTTTATGATAATATCTGGTCTGTTGTATTTTATTTCAGTGCCAGTTTGAATTGGCATGTCCCAGAGGATAGTAACATCGTTATTTTGGGTAAGTGTGTCTGGTTAGTAATTATATCTCTCAGTGG
Source organism: Acanthosepion pharaonis (assembly GCA_903632075.3). Classification (NCBI taxonomy): domain Eukaryota; kingdom Metazoa; phylum Mollusca; class Cephalopoda; order Sepiida; family Sepiidae; genus Acanthosepion; species Acanthosepion pharaonis. Next base: position 3,481,021 of record CAHIKZ030000868.1, read on the forward strand.
TTTCGATTTTGTGCTTCTTGCATATCTTCCTGTGCATATATGTTGCTTCAGTTAGTCTGTTGGAATCTTTTGTTATTTCTGTGGGTATATTGAGATTTTTTTCATAGTTCCTGATATCCTTCATCTCAGGATCATATGGTCGTTTGACTATTAAGTTATTATACAAACTTAAAAAATTATTATTATTATTATATTTCTTTGATTTCTGATGTTGGTAAAGCACGTATATTATAACATCTGGGATCAATTTTTTTTTGATATTAGGAATTTGTTTTAGAAATAGCATCATGACATTTTCCACCGGGAAAAAAAACATTTTATTTTTTTATAAATAGATAAAGTCCTTCTTTTATCTATAAAAGGTGTGGGCTGTACTCGTAGAGAACAATTTTTTTGTATTTTTTTAAGGCATGGGCTTCCAGGAATCCCTTCAGTTAGTCTGCTGGAATCTTTTCCAACCAATCCAAGGGTTCCAACTACAACGGGGATTGTCCCACATTTTTGAGATTTTGATTTTATTATTATTATTATTATGTTCAGGTTTGTTCATCTCAGACAGCCTCAGTCTGAGGGTGTTCTCAAAACTCTAGGTTTGACTATTAAGACGCCTTGGATTTCTCACCCTACAAACTAAAAAAAACTCATTGATAATAATGTTCATGAGTAGAGAAGCACAATGCGTCATCCTCAAGAGGTAAAACTTCCAAGTGATTAAATACAGGTAAGTGACAAGTACGCCTCTGGTGCAGAACGGAATATTTAATGTCTCCATCTTAATTCCAGAAGGTAAAGCACGTATATTATAACATCTGGGATCAATTAAAATCAATAGTACTGTCAGTCAAAATTGATATTAGGAATTTGTTTCGACTGACTAATTTGTAGTAATAGACAATATAAAGACGGCATTAATGCTTATGGTTACAACGGTGTCGGTCTTCTAAATTACAACTGAATTTTGACAAAACAGATATAAAATATTTTTTATATAAATACGATGAATTAAAAAAAAAAATCTTTATCTATAAAAGGCAGGATGTGTGTGTCTGTGTCTGTGTGTGTAACAAATGCACGGCAACCAGCAACCGCCCCTCTGCAGCAGCAACAACAACAGGAACAGGCAGAAGAAAAACAATTTTCGACTGGATTTTCAAACAAAAATTTATACGCACATGCTCCAAGCAGGGTGAAAAGGCCAAGACCGACATTACACCTCTTTTCCCCAATTTCCACCCCTCTGCCCCATCGATAGTGGAAATAATCGATTTTTAGGTGCTTCTACGGCAGTTTTCATATAGTTTGCGGCCATTTTCTACTGGCGAGAGTGAGAGCCTAGCTTTCCCTGGACGTCGGTGGAATACCAGATGGAATAGGCCTGGGAAGATTCTATCCTTTCACCAGCGTGAGAGCCAACAGTATGTGACTGACTTTTCGAATGTTAACTAGCATGCGAGCATGCAAAACAAATCGATAGCTGCATTTCGTCACAAGTGGGAAAAAATTAAATCTGCATGGCACTTTATTCCAATTGGCTCATCTTTGCTTGCTTAAACTCAACGTTCATTCTGATTCTGCAGAACTGGGTTGGTTGTGAATAAGTATTTGTTGTTAACATTCTTTTTTCATTCGGTTTTTCCAGTTACGAATCCTTTTTAAAGCTGATCGTTTTGTGTTCATTTTGTTTTAGTTCTTTTTCGTAACAGATTTAATGTTTAGTATAGAGCTTAGAAAAAATTCGCAGTGTGAGATAGGCAAGAAGGCTGGGGCATGTAGGAACATCAGCATTAGGGCAAAGGGCACTCCTTTAAAAGGCAAGGAAGGGTGGGGGAAAAATATTTTAATTCAAGTGATAGCGATTGCTGTATGTGTCGTACGATTTTTGAATCTAGCACGGGCAACGACCGGGCCGTCCGTTTGATGTCCTAGCTGCTTATATAGGGTAATTTTTAAAATAATTAACGGTTTTCCCCCCGTCTGGATGGTAAAAAAGCAGTGTTCAGGCAATCGGTGGGGTCCATCCCAATCGGATTACCAGGGGAAAAGATAGTTTTAAAAATCGTTACTGCTCACGTTTTTGTAAATGTTAGACAATTTTTTCATGACGGTCGATCCTCAAGGAGTATCGCATCCAAAGGTTGGCGAAGGTTGAATTTTGATAATTTCGGAGACAGTAGAAAAGCGTAGTGAAGGTTCGCAGTGGATATCACAGCAGAGGGGTCGATCTTGTAGTTCATCCTTCTCCTGGTCGCCTTTTGTCCTTCTGGTAGGAGGTAAAAGTTGTCAAGATGGCCGCCTTTTTTTTTATACATCAGGGTTGTCCGTACTTCCTCCCTGGAACTATGAATACAGTGTTGGGCGGTCCTTCTGATTGGTCACATCCAACCTACTATTGGTCGAGGGGGGATTTTATAAAAAGAAATAAGTCATTCCGACTCGCCTCTGTTTTGAGGGTTTCACGGTCCCTACTATACGTTATGGTTTATGGAGTATTTGTGTATATAAGGAGTATCGCTCCTATTGTAAAAACCGTATAGAATATTTTTTCAGCCCAGTTTTTTATTTTGGGTATATAATGGAATCTTCATTCAAAATATTAGTGGTGAACGTGGTCTTGGGTTAAAGAAACTTTAATTCCAAAATAATGTTTTTTTAGTGTCCTTTTTTTTTTTTTTAAAGGGTAATATTAATATGTGACAAATATTTTAGTATTCTAAATTTTATTTTTATGTTTTTTTTCTTATATATTTTCTTGAAAATTAATATTCACACAAATTAGTCATATTACTTTGTTCACAGTTAAATACTTCGGGTTAATAAAACATGAACAATAATATAAGTTTAGATTGCGATCACAACACGGGTTAGAGTGATCTTCAGAATCATTTAGAAGTGAAAAATTGTTATTTTATCCATAGCTGGGACCCATTAAAACAGTTACTGTCACTCCGGGTCAGAGTGATCCAGAAAAATCATTTATTATTTTATCCATAGCTGGGACCCATTAAAACAGTTATTATCACTCCGGGTCAGAGTGATCCAGGGAATCATTTAGAAGAGGATTGGGCTCAGTTAAAAGGTAAAAGGACCATTTAAGTTTTTATACCCCGAAACTAAGGACTTACGTTCGTACCAAAAACTGAACTGACGCTTCTTAGGACAATAACTAACGGATGCAGTTTTACGTCCTACCCAGGACCTAATAAGGACCTTACAGGGACTTAACGGATGCAGTTTTTACGTCCTACCCAGGACCTAAAATACAGGGGCCTTAGTGGATGCAGCCTTAGTTTTACGTCTTGCCCAGGACCTAATAAGGACCTTAGTGGATGCAGTTTTACGTCTTGCCCAGGACCATTATAAGGGTCTAAGAAGTCAGCACCAAACATTGCAGAAGCAAAATGCCTGTAGTTTCCATTTCATATCGTTTTTTTTTTTTTTACAAATAAATCCGCCATATTATTTCCCGATTAAACACATTCAATTTGTACTGTTTCTTCTATAGTTGGTCCCTTAACAAACTGATATTTCATATTGATATGCTTTGATCTTTAATGTTGAATTTCTAGACAAAGCAATACTGCTCTGATCGCCGAGTAAATAATAATTGGCTCAGTTATTGCCAGTATTATAATTGTTTTTCATTAGCAATTTAAGAAAAATAACCTCTTGTGTTCTTTTTCACAATGCAATACATCCAGCTTCACAAGTTAAAAGTGAAATCTTTCGCCGTTTCTTAATTCCTGCTGATTATTGGGTTACCATCCGCTAGCATAAAGCAATAGCCTGTTATATTCTTATGGTCTGGTGAATTAGCCCAATCAGCGTTACAAAATTCTTCCAATTTTTAATGATTTATTGGATTGTCAAAAATACTAGGCATCGACTATTAGTCCACTTCAGATAACGTAATACTTGCTTCAAAAAAATTGTTAAAATGTACAGTCCACGGTTTACTTAAGTTTTGGGATAACTTAGTAACCGAATAGCAGATTATTTTACCTAGTTCATATCATCATGCAAATAATACTTCCGACCAATATTCTGTATTCATTTTCACACTCCGCTATACCATCTTCTTTATTCCTAATTGTGCTTTAATCCATTTCACATGGAGTAGTTCTTTGTTTTGCCATTTTGCATGTTAAATTTCCATAAAAGCCTTTCCGTGTATCTCGATTAATCCATTGAAATCATGTTGCCTTTAAATTTTTACTGCATACCAAGAAAAACATGATAGTTCGACCCAAATTGGTCATTTTAAAACTCATTTCTAGAGAACTCTTGTTTTTTTTAATAGCGCGGCCTCACTCTTTGATACAATTAACATATTTTCGACCAAATAACTAGAATTACTGATATTTTATTATTAAATGTCTGTGTACAGACATGGGTCAACTTGAGGAGATTGAAATTATTATCTCGTTAAATAACAATGGATTTAAATTATTCCATGTTTTTTTCTCCACTCATTTTGAGTCCAAATAGTGACTTTTTTTAAAGTTTTTTTTTTCTTAAAGTTTCCATACATAATCATCACTTATTTTTGCTTTTTTTTTTTTTAAACCTTATACATTTCATGGTCGATGGTTCATTCTGAAATAAGCCTTTTTTTTTTTTTGTTTTTTTTTCTTTTAACATCCATATGATGTAGATCTTTACCACAATGGGCATCCATTTGGATCAGAACCCTAATTAAGACTTAATGTCACTACATAAGTCATCCGCCCCATATATCTATAAAAATAAATCCGTTAGCTACAAAAACGAACATCGCATTCTGGCGATCGCTTTACAGTGTAAACGAAACCCAACGGCTGCCGATGATATTTCTACCATCAATTTAACTAAGACTTAAGATTTCTACATAAGTCGTCCCCCCCTTATATTTATGTAAATCCGTTAACTATAAAACGAACCTTGTAGACTGACGATCTATCCTCAGTTCGCCCATAGTACGGCTGCCGATGATGATCATCATCCGGGGCGTTTTGACTCAAAAAGTGTTCCACAATACCAAAGATTAAATTTCTTTATTTTTGGCTTAAATTTCTTCATTCTTTCCTTTTGAAGGCATGGCCGCTCTGATCCTAACAAAATGTATGGCTTCTTGGTAGTTCCTTGAGATACATTTGTACTGCATAACAACAGTTAATATTACATTAATTTATTTCACAATAGTCTGGCCTTTCTCCATTTTGGTCGGAATTTGCACCTGATTTTCTTCTTCTCGTATACCCCATCTGGTATAGTACCTTCCTCTGCTTGTGGACTTTGAACGGGTTTTCTACTCTTAATTAGGCCATACTTAATTCGGGTTGGACTAGTTCCTCGGAATTAATATATTTCTTTTTTTTTCTCTCTTTTGTTGTTTTTTAAGGTTCCTCCCCTCGCTCAAAGGAATTTATCAATCTGACGCATCTGATCTTCCTCATCGTTTTCTTTTAAATCATATAGTCTGGACTTGGCTTATTCTACCCATAAATATGTCCCTTTAATTTTGGGATCTCATTCCGCTCTGTGGTCAACATATATACAGCAAATCATATCAAAAATATGCATATCATTCACATTGGGCTCTCATTGAGTTTTTAGTTTCTTTCTCAATGCATAAAACCACAGCTTCTTGGGTAATTCAAATTCTATTAACAATCATCTAGCCATTTTAAAAAGTGTCCTCCAACTACGTTCAGCGACTCCGTTCTTATGCGGAGAATAAGAACAGGTTTTCTCACGTTTTAATGCCTTCATTATTTAATTTATTAGGAGGTTTTTGTAAGCATCAGAAGTAAATTGTCCACCATTATCTGTTTGAATTATTTTTAATTTTCCATGCGGGGGAGTTCTCGGATAAATAGATTTTCGTAGATTGCAAATTATCAAATTTACTTTCAGAAAGTAAATCATAAGCCCTGAGTATTCGGCAACAAAGTTTAAGTCATTTTTCTTTAATATACATGTCCTAATATTTTAAATCATTTGGAAGTGTATTTTTTTTTATTCCAGTGACATGTTCTTGCAATCTCTTAACATCAGAATTCTTACAGTGGCCTAATATCTTATGCCAAGTTCTTAAGTCATGCGTGGCCATCTTAGCAGACTTAACACTTTTCAAATAATACAAACGTCCATATTGCTGTATATTAAATCCAGTTCCGTCTGGATATCTTGAATTTAAAATATATAAATCCTTTTTTTTTTTAAATAAACATTCTATATATTTCCTCTAGTATTTCGCAGATAAGTACAGGCACTACCTCTCTTTGACGCTAAATTATTAGCTCTTGTGCCGTCCAGTAACTCGATAAAATGTCAGTCGAGCTCAAAATTCGGGTCAAAATTAATAAATTCCGTGTATAAAATTGATATTTCCGCACGGACATGGCCGACATTATTACCACAACGAAAACTTTTTTTTTGCCTCGATTTTGGGGGGTACATATTTATCATATTGCTTCATAATTACGTAACGCAATATTAAACTCAATGAAAGTTACTTGTTAATTTCTTTTTAAGTTATCACTGCCATGAATGGTTTGAATGAAGGTGGCAAACCCTTCAAGACCATGGCTATTCGTAGCCCATCAGAGAGAGTCCTCACCTGCAATTTTAAAGCATTTGTGACATTCTCTGCTAGAATAATTGGTTACTCATTCGCGGTTAGTTCAAGTATATGAAGCAATAATTTTAGGCTTACCTTTTAACAAATAGTATTCATTTAAATTTGTGTAGGGCTCGGCTTCCATTGTCCTTGGCCTCCCTCATTATTAAAGACAAACTCCAGTCATCCAGAAATTGAATTAACTCCGCGAAAACGGTCGCATTTCTTCATAAAATCATCATGCCCCCCTCCTGGTCGACTTGCAAAAGATGATGTCTTGGAGTTTTCATATTTTTAGGTAGCCTAAAAAAAACTCGCTCACTAGTCATATGCCATATATACCCAAAAAACCGTAACAGTAAATCCAATTTATTAGGAACATACATAAAAGAAAGCTAGTAAAATTGTTCACTGTACGAATCAGGCTTTTTTTTCTATTGATACAAAATAGATATTATGTGGTCCGTCCCTTCAAGATGAGGACGATTATGGTCCTCCCAAACTTCCTATCTTCTGTAGATCTAAGCCTCCCGCCAACAGTTTAAGCATTTATTCGCATAAGATCGTCAGTTAGCCTGCTTTCTTTTCTTGTTTCCTTTGTCTTTGATTCGTTCTGTGAAAGTCAAATTTTCGAATCCATCGTTCTTCATTACATGTCTCAGAAATCTCATTTGTCTCCTGAGAATCTGAGTATAAACGTCTTTTTCGTCTTCATTATCCGTAAGACTTCTTCCTTCCTTACGCATTCTGTGCCTTGCATATTTATATTATCATTATGTATAACCTGATTGTCCTTGTAAAGCGTATACTGTGTTCACTGCTGACGTGCAAAACAAAAACTTGCGCGTGATCTTCTGTTCTGGACACCTAGACATGGCCCAAGACGCGTTGGTCGCCCAGAAACAACATACACTGACCAACTATTTAAAGACACAGTTTGGCACACTAATGGCCTTCCGACCTTGATGCGAGAAAGTGACGGTTGGCGTGACAGACTAATGAATGAGTGTTGTAGTGTCTTCCCTCTAATGAGTATTGTAGACTCTTCCACTTGCTATAAATTTAGTAGGAAAAGTAAGCCTCGGGGGAACAGTGATATAGACTGTTCTACTGAGTTTGTTCGCAGCTCCTGTCGAACTCCCTGCTTTGGGTAGAAAAGAACCCGGAAGTGGCTGTGCCGAAATGCAGAATTTCATCCGGGGTGGTAGACAGACCCCAACACGTTTTTGGAGGTTCTACGGGTATTTTTATGGCCGAGCTTACAGGCTCGGGTGGCCAACATTAATCTCAGTCTTGTGCCACATATAACCTTCGTAGGGGCTGTTCTTTCGCGGCTGTGACTTTTCGCAGCTGCTGTCGAACTCTTTGCATCAGGCAGAGAGGAACCAGGACGAGGCTGTGCCGAAAGGCAGTTTCGTTCGTGGAGTTAGACAGACGCAAACGCATTTATGCTGGTTCTTCGGATATTTTATTTTTTTTTTTTTTTTGCCTAGCCTACAGGTTCGAGTGACCCACGTTAAACTCAGCCTTGTGCCACATATATCCCTCGTGGTGTGGGCCGTTAAATATTAAGTGATATAGTTTGAACGATGGTCAACCGATAGACACTACCAAGTCATGTAATACACTTCTGTTGTATTTACTGTTCAATACTCTATTTATCTGCAACCTCTTGTTTTCTTATTTCTCAACCAATTACTTGGTCACAACACTGAGCTAGCTCGAACGAATAGAAAATAACTAAATAAACATTGTCCCCTGTTTTCTCATCATCTGTGAGTAGAGTGTCTACTATTTACTGCTATTCAAACAGATTGTTATTACATAGCTGTTCAGCACTGTTCTATATTTCTAACGAGGTTTTCTTGTCTCTTCGAACTTGATTTAGCTTTTGGAGTACATATTTCGCTAATACGAAACACGTTCGGGTTTCGGCGTCAATTTTTCCATCCACTCTTAAAAATATCCGCGATATATGTACTTGTTTGATGTTGACGTCTCCATTTCGTAATTCGCATGGCGGGCTTTTTCTCTTGCTGATAACCATACAGTTTGTCTTCTCACTGATATCAGCTTGTCCTTTTTTTCTCTCTTTCTTTTACTACCTTGTCCAGGAGGCCCACGTAATTTTCTTTCCGTGTTTGCCTTCAGCACAATGCCATATTAAGACTGCGCTCAACACAATTTCAAAACCTATAAGTCATAAAAGCCAAACGTATTGCAGAATGTAGGCATATTATTATTATTATTATTATTATTATTACCTTGGACTTCTGTTGTATACACATTTTCTTCCGGCTCCCAACTAGAGACCTAAGGTCAGAAAGGACGTTATGGCATTTTCCACGGATCATTTTTGTGAAATAAAAACAAAGATCACATATTTTAGACAGATAAAACTCTTCGTAACGTTTGAGCTGTACTTGCGTGTACAATTTTTTGTATTTCTTTAAGGCATGTACGACCAGAAATCTCTTCAATTAGTCATTCAGGTACTTTTCGAATCAATCCGAGACGTCCTATCTGAATTGGAATTATTGATATCCTCAGGTGCCAGATTTTTGATATTTCCATTTCAAGATACTTGTATATTCATAGGTATTATGATACATTACAATCTAAAGGACTGCCATGTCAATAAGAAAACACAATCGGCTCTTGTGATATTTGATCACGATGTCTGGGCGATTAGCTTTGATTGTTCTGTTTATGTGTATTGTAAAGTCGCATAAAATTTAAAAATATATTATTATTTTATTTCCTTTGATTTCTGATGTGTACTCATTTCCTTTCAGGTCCCGCCCAGGAACCTAAGATTAGAAATCGATCATAACATTTTCTATTGGAAAAAAAAATCATATTTTATATAGACAAAGCCCTTCGTAATGTGTTGGCTGTACTCGTGAGAATTATTATTATTTTTATTTTCTTTGATTTCTGGCGTTTACACATTTCTTTCCGGGTCCCGCCCAGGGACTTAAGGTTAGAAATGGCATCATGACACTTTCCACTGACAAAAAAAAAAAAATTACATAGATAAAGCTCTTCGTAAAGTGTGGGCTGTACTTGTCAGAACAATTTTTTGTATCTCCTTGAGACACGGACTTCCAGGAATCCCTTCAATTAGTCTACTGAAATCTTTTCCAACCAGTCCTAGGGCTCCAACTACAACAGGGATTGTTGATGTTCCCATATGCCACATTTTCGAGATTTCTATTTCAAGGTACTTGTATTTTGACAGCTTTTTGAATATCTTCAAAGATACATTGCAGTCAGCAGGGACTGCCATATCAATAAGGAGGCACCGTTTATTATTATTATTATTATTATTATGTTCAGGTTTTTTCATCTCAGACAGTTACAGTCTGAGGGGGGTTAACAAATCACCAAATCAACTAGCTTCGTCATCCTTCAAACTTAAAAAAAAAACAACCTCATCAACTCTATTTTAATGTTTTTTCCTAAATATTGCCTTTGTTTATGCCCTCATTCTCCAAGAATGTTAGGATAGACTAGCTTTAGATGTTGAATAAATACGGGTAGAAGAAACATACCTGATCATTACCCCTTTCCAGTTTTTCTTCTTTTTTTGTTTTCCTTCTCAATTCATTTTCTAGTCGGTAGACCCAGACAAAATTTAGGCTGACGTGAATCTATAAAGAATATAATGTTGCCGATACTGAGACGACGCTTCTCATTGGTTGCCGAAGCACTCGAGCTGATTTTGTGTGCATTATTTGATTGCCGTCGTCAACAACTTGATATAACTTCCAGAGCAACTTCAAACTTAGATTTAGTTTGCAAGTTCTCTAAATTGTTAAGCCCGTCAAGTGAAAGCATCAAGAGAGATTTCGCGTGCTTATTAAGCGACAGACTCGCTTAGGAGCGAATGGTTAACGTCTCTCTGTCTTAATGCGTTTGGACGACTTGAAAGTTTTATTTTGTGTGATATTTGCCAAGGGAGGCCAATCCCTCAATCAATAAAGAAAAACAGACAGTCACGATAGAACATCGTCATTGATAAATTAATTGTCTCTCAGCTTTTATTTGATTCTTAACGACTAATAGGAGTCTCGCCGTGGAGTTAGCAAGCTAGTCTCGCAGACCGATAATATTGTGAGAGAAGGTGCAGAAAATTTCTATTCTAGGCTAAATGTTGCATGTTGAGTAGATAGTATATATATATATATATATATATATATGAAGAAAAATATACGGAAAAAACAAACAAAAATCCTAATATGCAATTATGCTGTTTTAATGTTAATATAATGTCAACGTCGGACGTTTCGGTCTAGTAGACCATCTTCAGGACATATTCATAAAACATAATTAACATTAGACTATATTTAATTCAACATGAAAAGACGATGGACATAAGAGTAAGACTAATCGAAACAGACAACTGAAATTTTTCAAGATCAGCGTTCCGTTTCAATATGATCACGTCGGCGTCACGTGGGCGATGCTGTGAAAATGTATTCCTAAAATATAGTATTTTGAATGAAAAATGAAGATAATCTTATTTTAATCTAAAACTTATATGTACGTTTGCCGAGCATTAATCTTGCTAGAAAAGGGGAAATATTAAAGAAACCAGGTCTAGTATTCACCGTGCATAATTGCATATTAGGATTTTTTTTTTTTTCCGTATATTTTTCTTCATGCTGTCGATTCTATATCCATATATTTGCTTACACACACACACAAACACAGACACACACACACACACACACAGACACAGACACACACACACACACACACACAGACAGACACACACACACACACACACACACATATATATATATATATATATATATATATATATATACTGTCATCCACAGACAGACTGGTTTGCTCTATCACAGCTCTTCACTGTTGCTAGACATCCGACTGTCTCAAACCGAGATAAAAACACGACTGATTTGGCATCAGTCGGAGATTTTACCCCTCAGCTATCAGCGCACCGTAGAGAGGAAGGCGGATTTTTACGTACTCATTCCTCGAATAAACACACCAATGACAGAGAGGGCTCAATTCAGAGAAGATCTTTACTGGCCCCCGGAAAATTTAATTCAGGCCGAGCACTCTTGAGAGAAAGCGCAAATAGGTAAGCAATGAATACTAATGCTAATACAATATATATATATATATATATATATATATATATATATATATATATATATATATAATCCACTTAATACAAAGCACAATAGCCACTCAATGTAGAGGGAGATGGAAATAAGATAAAGAATTAAAAAATTATGTTTACTATACATGACTAATACCCCTACAAGTTAAACTGTTAAGATTGTAATGGTCTGAAAAGCATCCTCACGGGGGACTATTTCATAAAGTTATTGCTATAGGAGAGAATCTTCCTCCTTACCAAAGGAATACCAAGCGAATGAGGCTGGGTAAACGTCTTTTGGATGGAATAGCGAGTGATAGCTATGAAGGTCTGAATTTATGGAACTAAAGTATTTATCTCATCTGAACATTTACCATAGAAATATCAACAGAGTAACGAGGGGCTAGTAATATTTCGTCTGTGGGAAAAACGGCTTGTAGATAGGGAAATATTTTATCAGCTATAAGGCCGCGAGATCGCTTATTAATTTTATCAAGTCTTGACGGTGAGGACTGGTGAGTACATAGGCTAGATATCGCACTAATACTTCATTTTCGGTCTAACCTAACTTTTGTAACGACAAAGTACGAAAGAAGAAATCAGGAACTTTCTGAGGCGTTTAAAAGAACCGAATTAGCTTCAGCATCTTTAGAGATTATATGAATAAATTATTTCTACTTGAGATCCAACTGTGCAGAGAAGGCTACTAATTACTGCTGTTTTAGTAGTAAGTTCAACACATCCGGTAAGTGTTCTCGAAAAAAACAACTTCTAATCAGTGTTTAGCTGGGGAAAGGATTGGATTGTAAATTTTAACGCTTCCAAAATAAAACTGCTTTCATTTAATCACCATAACCTTCTCTGTCTTTATGCTAAACACTTTGCGCCTTTGGACAACCGTCTTTCCACTGACATGAAATGGAATGATAATATTGAATCATTTACTAAGTCTGCTGCTAGAAATGTTGGTTGGCTACCAAGAAATTCTACTCGTAAGAATCCCCCTTGCACATTTATAAATAAACCATTTGTCTTTGCATTGGATATTACTGCCATATCTGCTCTGGTCTTTCTGATACATACCTCAAGGTTTTTTGTTTTTTTTTGGAGTTTTTTTTTGGAGTTTTTTTTTTTGCAAAATTCAAAGAAGGAACTGTAATGTAATCGATCCTGATCAGGAATCTCGATTTCAGTCACATTCTCATCGATGTGATATGACTTCCTTCTGTCTTTTCTACAAATAACCTCATGATCATTGTTCTGATGATCTATACTGCTTAGTGTCTCGTCTACATGAATTTAAGCATGATACTAGACTGGCAAATAAGACTCACCATTTTAATCGAACTAGCTGGATGCAACTATCTAATAGTTTCTTTTTCTCGCATTTCTCGCCTGTGGAACCACCTTTCGATTTCTTGATTCTCTGCCACCTGTAATCTACAATGCCTCTTTGACCTTCTTGAATTCTGTTCCTTTGTTAGCTTTTTAATCACTTCTCCTCACTAAAATCTGTCGCTATTCTTGGTGGGTAAGATTAAAAATAAAGGTCTGGATTGAGCTTTAGTCTCAACAGACTAGCGAAACAATGAACTTTATTGAGATTACAAACAATCATCAGGAGTCTAATAGATTTATAATCCGCTCGGAAGTAATGGAAATTTACGAGCTTTTATTTTTTTTTTTTTGAAGGTCTTATCCTCATAATCTTGATTGCATACTTAGCACAAAAGTCTTCTCTAACGTTTGCTGACCTTTTATTTTCATCCTTCATTGTAACCCTGGGCTATTAACTGTGATGTTTTTCGGGTTCATTTGACTAAACTGGAAGGAAAACTCAGTTAACCGCATATAGAATTCTTACCACGTCACACTTACCTCGGGTGGATCATTCCACACGTTCGAGAAGCATACGAATCCGATTCTCTATCTAGTCTCGTTTCCTTTGCATTCACTGCTGCCCCTAAGACTGATATGTATCTCAGCTTTATTTCCGTTTCGGGCTTACATACCACCCACAATCCAACCAGGTGTTTTTGAATGACGCCAGAAGGCATTTCTTGATTTTCCCAGTGTTCATTTCTAAGTTTGAAATTGATCTGTGTCAATCTCATCTCCTCAAATCATTTCCAGATCAGACACCATCACCTTCACTCAGTGCAAGACTGGTCATAAAATCAAACGGGAAACCCTTCCAAACAAATCCTGATGCTTGCTCATTTGGTAAGTAAGGCCGAGATCGTTTCAGCGACACTGTTTTTATTTTTTTCTATCATGAATTTATAAGTCTGACAAGGTTCAGAATAATCCAAAAATTAAACAAGAATCAAGTCTCTTGGTTTATAACGCAAATTATCGTAAATAACGGCAATTTCTAACTTTTATAATCATCCACCCATGCAAGGTAATATGGCCACTAAGACGCAAGGGGTTAATGAGTGTGAAAGATTATGAGAAAAAGAAAACAAGACATTATTAAGTTGAAGAGAGCAATAAAAGAAGAGGAATTAAGACGACAAAAGATAACGATTGACGTTGCATTTAAATTTTTCATGATCAAAATTGACTGGAAAGTCAGAGGTAATGAAGAGAGATCCACAAGCAAGAAGTGCAAGAGAATAAACTGTTAGCATATCTCGCACATTTATCCATTTCATCTGTAAAATGATGAGACCTAACTGCCAATCTATTATTGCGCTTAAATTCGTAAAGTCAATGTAACAAAGATTGCTAACCTTTTAGTAGGGTTATATTTTAAGGCACATACTTGAGACATTATTTAAAAAAAGTAACAACTTAATTATCGCGTGAGATTTTTCATCACAGAATAACCAACACTTCCAGTTTTGTGTAATTATCAGCAAAATTTAAGAAATACCTTATAGCCGATGGCCCACTGTATTGTGGCAGTAAGCAACCAACTTCTGCAGAATACTATGAATTCTAAATTACTAAGCTAAATCTGCACCCAGTGTCACCCTTTTCGCATCGTAATGATTAAGCTATCTGTAGTACTTAAGGTGGTATCACTGTGAAGAATTTTTAACTAGCGTATCTCGCAGACTATTAATAGTATAATAATTTTTATAGCATATGCGGACTAATCTGCGCTAACTTTATATTCAAAGTTGCTTTGAGCGTCGTTTGGAACTCAATTTCAACCCAGACATCGTAGAATTTATATATACGATCACAAAAGACTCTGAAAAAATGATCGACTCCTAATACTGTCACTGAAAGAAGCTTATTCCACCTGCCATTCTCTATCATTACGATAGCATCTCACAGCTGCAAAAGATTACTTTGTGCGGAACTGCATGTATCCTCAAAACCCTCTGCATCTAAACGAAACGTCTCAAATGTGTATAGATAAATTTTCTACCCTTCTTACTCTTATACCCCGGATGGGAACTGGTACTTAAGCATTTTAAAATTACAAACTAGCAAGATGATACCACACGCAATAATAATAATAATTCCTGGGAGCCCATGCCTTAAAGAAATACAAAGAATTGTTCTCACGAGTACAGCCCACGCCTTACGAAGGGTTTTATCTAGGAATGTTTTTTTTTGTTTTGTGTGTCAGAGCAAAATGTCATGATGCCATTTCTAACTTAAATCTCTGGGCGGGACGCGGAAACGAGATGTGTACACACCAGAAATCAAAGGAAATATAAAAAATAATAATACGTGACCTGGTTTAAAACCATTTAAGGCTCGAATGTATTTTGATCGTAATTGATGATGTTACATGTGTATCTTTTGTCTTTGCGAATTTAGGTGGGTGACTGTAGTTAATATTTGGTTCCATATCATAGATTTATTTTTAATTGTTTGGTCATCACCAGTTGGGCATGTTTACTAGGGACTGGGTGACTGCATTTCTGTTCACAAACGGGTGTATTAGGAGCTGTAATGACCGCGTTTTGCGTAAGTTATTTACTTTTTTTTAACTTTGAATAATGACGTGACTTCAGTATCACATCTAGATAGTTGCTAACACTCTAAATTGACCTGGGTAAATCTGACCTGCAGATATATTGTCTGGGCTCCACCTGCAAGATTAGAAGATGTTTTATCAAAACGTTTCACTATTTCACTCTGTGATACGAATATCAGACATGTCATGATAATTATCTAAAATTTTAAGCTAGCTTAAAAATCGTCCTATCGGGCGTCATGTAAGCCAGCTCCTGTGGAGGACTCTTGGTTTGGCCTTTATCACAATAGCTAGGAAGTTTTAGATGCGACTAGCAGCATGGCCCGGCGTTGCCCGTGCTTGATTCAAAAATCGTACGACTCATACACCAATCGCTATCACTTGCTCTTCCTTGCCTTTAAAGGAATACTCTTTGCCGTGCTGCATGTTGCTACATGCCTTACTTTTTGCGGTATCAGAATCAACGGTGAGTTTAAGCAAGCGAATGAGCCAATTGGAGTAAAGTGCCATGTAGATTTAATTTTTTCCCTCTTGTGACGAATGCAGCTATCGATTTGTTTTGCATGCTAGTTAACATTCGTGTCAGTCAGCTGTTGGCTCCCACGCTGGCCAAAAGAATCTTCTTGCCTATTCGTGGCAGCCACCTACAGGCTCTCACTCTGGCCAGTAGAAAATGGCCGCAAACTACATGAAAACTGCCGTAAAGCATGAAAACGTCGATTATTTCGACTATCGATGGTAGTTGGGAAATGCAAAGTCGGTCTTGGCCTTCTCGCTAACTTGGAGCATGTGCATGTAAATTTTGGTTCAAATCTGTCGAAAATTGCGGCCGTGCATTCGTACACACACACACACACACACACACACACACACACACACATCATGCCTTTTATAGATAGAGATAGGCATAAATAAACTATAGAACACAAAATCGATCGCTATATTTAAGTATTGAATTAATGCTTAAGCTTACATTTTTTTTTTTTACTTTTCTGTTGCCACTTAATTTAAAGACAATTTGATGTACGTAGATCCTTATTTTCCGGATAAACAATTATTTTTATTTTATGCGTGAGAGAATAGCGGACAATTTACGAGATAAAATTAATATAGTGTAAAGATGGGAAAATAGAAAATAGAATTAGTTATACATTCAACATTTTAAACTGATCCTATTCACAAGTGATTTTTTGTTTCTTTTTTCCGTTTATTTACACGTTTCATTCATTCTCTTCTCAGTATTTTTCCATAAAACCAAAACTCCCCTTAATCTGTTAGGAAACTGTCCCAGTGAGGAAATTGTGCCTTATCCATTGTTATATAGGATTATTATGACAACATAGCATATATTTCTAATAATTGATAGCGCTTTCTTCTCGTTTTCTTTTCGTCTAACACGGTGTTCGGCAACCCCCGGGCCCTGGGCCATATCCTGCCCGTGAAAGATTTTTGCCTGCCAGCTTAATACCAGGACACTAATTATCTAATTAATTTGTGGAGCAAGTGACATAAAATATCAGACTTGCAATGCGACGATTTTTTTAAAATCAAAATTTCATTCCGAATCCAGTGTTGACTTCTACAAGAAATATATTTTGCACAGCGGAAAATATAAAAGTCTATTGAATAATGTGAAAATGATGGTATCATTATTTGAAAGTATATACGCTTGTGCACCAGCTTTTTTTTATAAAATGAAATATACTGAAAGTCGTTTCAGAACAAGTTTAGATGATGACCACCTGGATTTGCTCCGGTCAGGATATGGTTTGGTCTGGTTTGGTTTGGTCTGGTCTGGTTTGGTTTGGTTTGGTTTGGTTTGTTTTATGGCATATCAACCTGAATGCGTTTTTTTAATGCCCACAAGTCTTTTATTGCTGGTAAAAATTATTGTTGGTAATTTTTTTCTTCAAAAATCTATTTTGCTAATATTTTTTCTTCATAAATATGTCGCTTGTTTTTTTGTTTTTTTTTTTCAGAAAAGTATGGCTGGTAATAATTTTTTCTTCCAAAATCTTATTGCTGGTAATTTTTTTCTTTTACTAAGTATTTCTTGTATTAAAACCTATTTTTAACTTTCATAGAGCTTTGACTCCAGTTTGGGTGTTAAATATTTGCCTATAGCTGGGACTATCAGCAATTAAGAGGTGGTTCAACACTCCTCAAAACATCCTGATAAGAGACCTTGCTGTATGATGTAGTTTATCGTCTTACCCAGGGCACGGATGTAGTTTATTGTCATATTGTTTGGGGCTCTTCCCTTTTTACATAAGATGGACTCGTTCAAAGTATACTTATACTGACAGAGAGAATACCTGTTGTTGAGATGTCGAACTCTCTGCTTTGGCAGAGAGGAACCCGGATGAAGCTTTGCCGAAGGGTAAAGTTTCGTCCGGGGAGGTAGACAGGCTCTGAACACGTCTAGGCGGGTTCAAAGGGTATATTTTTGGCAGAGCCTACGGGCTCGGAGAAACCCACGTTAAACTCGCCCTTGTGCCACATACATTCCTCGTGGGGGACTGTTAAATATTAAGATACGTTGAGATACGTGGAGATACGTTGAGATAGTTTGAGAGATACGGAGATAGACACAGGGTGTTCTTGGAGAGTTATACAAGAGTCGAGAGAGAGAGAAGAGAGAGAGAGAGAGAGAGAGATGATTAAGGCTTTACTTACAGAGACTTGTATATATACTTTCTACTAACCCGCATTCCTGGACTACTAATCTTCACTTCAAGTCTGTATTCTTACGTTTAATACACTTATTTTTCTATTTCAATTACTGGCGTTGTTTATTTATTTGTGCAGGATTCCATTCACGGAATCCACAACACATACCCACGACGGCCTGTCATGATATGGGCAAATTATCAAACATTAAGAAGAAATGTCTTATTAAATAATCTGCCATTTTGTTTGAAGTAAGGAATTTGCATTTCTTGTTGATTGTGTTGTTATTCTGTCATTCCTGCAGTAAAATAAGGAATCTTGTTTAAATAATATAACTTCGTTGTTTTTTTTCTCTAAACTTCCAGACCAAGGCACCTTTTGGATAGATCATTGTGAGTTCGATACGATTTGTATCATTTGGTATCATGGACCTCCTCCGAGACAATGCATAACTTTCTGACCCGCTCTCTCCAAAAGGCTGGCGAACCTTGTTCTAGAAGTTTTCTTTCTGTGTCTACCATCTAACTATTTCATCTGTGTTCCTTATTTTGTTAAGATTGTATCCAGCAAAATAAAATCTACCAGGACGACTTGGTCCCTTAGTATCAACTCGCTGTATAGTTTAAATAAATCCAGTGAGAAGACACCTCTTTCTTGAATGGCATTTTTTTTGTTTCTGTTCAATATATTTTCTATCCATGTGCCTTTTATATAAGATGGGTCAGAAGTATTTTAATTTGTTGACATTATGTAAGATCTCACTGTGTGGTGCAATGATAATAAATTCGAAAATATGATTCAGCGCTTTATCCGAGAAGATTGTTTCTACACTGGAATCGGGACCTCAGCAATCTTTTTTCAAATTCTTAAGTCAAATATCACCTATAGTGTTTTTCACAGTGCATCAAATCAAATAGGTCAGAAAAAATATCCTCAACTATAATAGGCAAGAAAAAGATTATCAACACTAATAGGCAAGAAAAATATTAACAACTATAATAGGTAAGAAAAAGATTATCAACACTAATAGGCAAGAAAAACATTAGCAACTATAATAGGTAAGAAAAAGATTATCAACACCAATAGGCAAGAAAAACATTAGCAACTATAATAGGTAAGAAAAAGATTATCAACACTAATAGGCAAGAAAAACATTAACAACTATAATGGGTAAGAAAATATTATCATCTATAATAGGCAAGAGAAAGGTTAGCAACTATAATAGTGAAGAAAATTTTAACAACTCTGATAGGGGAGGAAAAGATTATGAATTCTAACAGGCAGAAAAAATGTTACAAAATCTAAACGGCAAGAAAAGTTTATCAACTCTAATAGGCAAGAAAAAGGTTATCAACTATGATAAGCAAGACAATATTATCAACTCTAATAAGCAAGAAAGGGTTATCAACTCTAATAGGCACAGAAAGGATTATCAAATCTAATAGACATCAAGAAGTGCTTTTCTTATTTTTTTTATATACAGACCAGTGTTTTGGGGCTTGTGTTTAATGATTTATTCAGATAACATAGATAAATGTACTATATAACGGTTTCACTTTTTCTTATTTGATATTATCAGATCTGTTTTTTTTTCTTTATTTATTTATTTTTTCGAATGGTTGTGATGGCCGGCCTGAATGTCAAAACCCTTCGTGCTTTATTCATTTTATAGTCCAGGAATTTTCCAGTTTTTTTGTTTTTTTTAATCAGTTTACATAGGGGAACCGAACGCATTTGCACAATTATAAATTTCACTTTTTATTATTTCACTTTTTAGATATTCTCTGCGTAACAATGCTCAGATATTTTCGTCTGTATTAATCTTTATTTGTATTATAAATATTCCGATTATTTTTGTTGTTGCTGTTGTTGTTATTGATATATTTCTCTTTTCGCTACTGCTGCTGTTGCTGCTGATGATAATGGTAATGTTGACGTCGATGCTAACCATAACAATGGATTCATGTCTATCTTTTTTTCTGTTCTGTCTTCCGACAAAATCTTTTTGAACGCGCGCGCACTGGCGTGAGGAAAATAAGGAAATAGAAGGAAATGAACTTTGTGGTCATTCACAAGTCAAAAAAAATAGTAAGAAAAAGTGCGAAAACATTATAAGAAAACTAATTACAATTATTATTTTAAAAAAAAAAAAAAAAAATTTTTGTCTGTATACAGATTCACCTTTTACTGTTTCTCAAGGTTTGGCTATGTAAGAATATTCAGTAATGGAATTCATTTTTTTTTTTTTTTAGATGTGTTTGGCCAACTACGCTGCACGCGAATCTAAACATCGATATACCAAAGGTACTTAGTGAGGAGAAGAAAAAAAAAACGAAACACATACGGATATAAAACGTTGAGAGATATTTTCGTGATTGAGGGATTCACTCTTAAGAACTCTTCATATTTTTTTGATTGTCCGAGTACATCAAAATTATTCATATTGAAGCTAATTACAACATGATAGAAAAATTATTTTCTTCTACATTCCCTACCCAGTAACGCAGACAGATATCAATGAGTCCTAAGAAATATCTGTTATCACACCAACAGACACACACTGGCGTATATATATTGAACATGTAAATGTGTATACACGTAAAACGTACTCGAACAACCATCAACCATTAAAAACTTATGGAATTTTTAAAACATCGTTCGACTGTAATATAACACCGTTTCAAGCGGGAATATATTAGAAGAATTGTTCTTTTGGAAATCACTCTCACACTTTCTCTCTCTTGCCCACTCGCCCCCTCTCTCTCTCTCCATATATATATATATATATATATATATATATATATATATATATATATAAAAAGAGAGAGAGATCTTATTTTAAGATGTCTTCTGTGCTCTCTTACATATATATATATATATATATATATATATATAAAGAGAGAGAGATCTTATTTTAAGATATATGCGGACTGTCGGAAAGCAAATATTGTCTTTAATAAGATTTCTCAAAATTCAGTTCGATAGACGAAAATAAATTAATATACTTTTTGATAAATAAAGGAACGCCTCCACAAATGCAAGTATCCAGTCATATATATATATATATATATATATATATATATATATATATATATATATATATATATATATATATATATAACAAGTTTAGATTAAAAAGAACTGTCACGATATGTCGGTTTCTTTGTTTATTTTTTTTTCAATTTTGGAATAAATTTTTGAGTATTGTGGTCGAAATGGTGGAGAAACTCTCCGAATTACATGATGTGTATTTGTTTTGTGCAAGTAAATCGGGCATCTCAGTCGTTTTTCAAAATCAATGTTGTATCTGTGTGGCAGACATTATTTCTTCCATGTGTTCGGGGCGTTGTTCCGCCAGTTTTATAGTGTTCAATTTCTGATATCTTCAAACGTGTTTATTGTTTGTTAACTCTGTATTCCCTTTTGAATTCTTAACACATTCCTGTAACCAAATTGCAATTATCAAATCCGATCAAAGCCATGATTTCATAACAAAAAAAAAACAAACAAACAAAAAAGCAAGACATCATTGAACAGGTTATGCAGTAAAAAATTAATAAATACATTTCAAAGGCATTTTCTAAATACATTTCAAAGGCCTGTTTCTTCAACATTTACATTATATATGTACATATTGTGCAAATACGGTGTTGGAATCGTTTACATAGTTTCACACTAAGATGCATCAGGCTCAATTAGGTGGCTGCCCCAGTTAAGCGTGTCATACATATAAACATATGAAAGAAAGGAAATACATTGCATAAGACTGAGGTAACTGCTAAGAGATAGGAAATGTATTAGATAGATAGATGTGATTAGAATATCTATCTCTCTATATATATGAATAGTTTGAGATAGAGAAATATGAATAAACTCATT
This sequence comes from Acanthosepion pharaonis, assembly GCA_903632075.3. NCBI lineage: Eukaryota > Metazoa > Mollusca > Cephalopoda > Sepiida > Sepiidae > Acanthosepion > Acanthosepion pharaonis. The sequence continues at coordinate 3,503,239 of CAHIKZ030000868.1, forward strand.
CATATATATATATATATATATATATAATTAATTAATTCATTGAGTCTGATAGAAACCTCAATAGAGGAAGCACTGGACGGCCGTTTCGTCCTATAATTGGGACTCATCAGCAGTGCGCATCCACCACCGAGTATCGAAACCCTGACAGTTGGGTTGTCAAGCAGACAACATACCAACTGTACCAAATGGGTCTCGGTACCGAAGAGATTCATATCAGACTCAAGATTATTTATTTAAAAATATGATTCCAAATCCCGACATAAGAAGTCCCATGTTTCAAAACAAGAGCCTAAAACTTCAATATAATTATTTAAATTAAATTGAGTTAAAATTAAATTGAGTTAAAATAATTCTGTTCCATCTTCAAGCGAATTTTTTTTTGGAATAACGTGTTTCTGAAATTTACGTGTTTTAAAAATTGAAATCAAAATTTCCATGGTAACAGCTAGGGCGAATTGTTTAAGTTGGGTAGGCGGGTGTTGGGTGTTATTAATAAGTATCAGTATAGAGTTACTTTCGTAGATGTCAAGTCAGGGAAAGGTTGGGGTGTCTAAATTTGAAACGGAAAATGTATTAACCCTCGTCTAGTTTGCATGTCTATGGAGATTTATTTATTTTTTTATTTTATTTTTTATGAAAGGGATTTGTGCATATAAAAAACTGTCGTAACGTTTGTTTTTTGACGACTTCATAAAAGGTTATCTTTTTTTAGGGTATTTAAACTATTTATTTCGGCTATGGATTATGAAGGGTGTTATATTGCATGCATGTTTTTAGTTAATTATTCAAACCATGAATATGATTAGTGGGCTATGGATTAAACAAGTTATTATATTGTATGCTAGTTTTTAGCTAATAATTCAAACCAAAAATCTGATGATGCCTACAAAAAACCGTTAACTCGTGTCTATTGTTTAATAGATTATTATTATTTAGAAGCTTAATTATGTGCAATTTCTCATGGAGGCATAAAGGGCATGGGTCATCCCAAGTTTTACATGTTCTAGCCTTGTTAATAATTTTCCATTTAACTTTAGGTGTCTTATTTGTTTCCTTCAGATGCCAAAAATATTTAGATAGGGAAGTCTGATTTCTTTTGTTTATATTATTGAAAGAAGACTTATGCTGCCTCCATCTATCTTTAGAATAATAAGAATGATTTTAAAATATTTTTAAATAAATAATTATATATTTATGCTCTACTTTTGTATCGAGCACTATTTTTTAAAAATAATAACTAAAATACTAAGGGACTTTGGATTATTTACCTAACCAGTTCCTTCCTATTTTCTGCATATTTTCATAATAATATATATATATATATATATATATATATATATATATATATATATATATATATATATATATATTACTTTATATGGTTTGAATGTCACCGTGGTTGATTTGTCAGGAAGGAGACTTCCTGATGTTATCGGACTGGATCGAAGTTGAGCCCATGTGAGGCACCTTCGGAAAGTGGCTGTAAACCATACCATGGGTTAACCCAAGCCTTGTGATTGGAATTGGGTAGACGGAACTCTTGTGGCACATCGATAGCTGTGCTAGCACGAATCCACAAGTCATCGTGGCCGAGGGCCTGAGCGGAGAAAACACGCTCTCTTCCAGAAACTGTAACTAAGATCTGCTCAGCTTAGTAGCAGTTTAAACCACAGATGGGCTCTGTGGGTGTTGAGCAAACATAAATGTGCCTGAGCGGGAGTCTGCAATAGGGATTGACTCGCTGACATAGTAGACGGGTATCCACGAATGCGAATGTCTATATATATATATATATATATATATATATATATATGCATGTTTCATTAAATAATATAGACAAGTGTTGTCTATTTATTTTATGCAAATTCTTTTCATAACGTCTGATAAGCTTAATAACATTATCATTAAACGAAGAAAGAAAATCACAGTATTGATTCATCTTTTTTAATCCAATCTAAGCTTTCGGCTTACATAAGCCATTATCAAAGATGTCAATTACTGTACAATATATTAAGCAATATACGGACAAGACAGTGATGATAGTCTGTGATTGTTTACATGGATGATTTCCTAGCAACGATAAACACTTGCATATAAGACGCTAGAAGCGAAAATAGCACTGCAGCTCATGACGTCACACATGACCACGCGAGAGTGAATTCGAGAAGTATTAAGTATGAGGAGGCGTTGGTATAAACCAATGGCTTTTGTTACCAATTATAGACATTTAAGGATATTTGTAGAGATTCCATAGTTGATTTTGTTTAGATTAGGTTATATACATACATACATGCATACATACATTAAGACATGTCACATGAAATAATTTAGACAAGTTTTGTCTACTTACTTTTAATAGATTCCATTCATAATTACGGATAAGTTTCTTCGTATCATTATTAAAGGAACAAAGAAAATTACAATGTTGATGCATATTCATTTTATTCCAAGTACTTTCGATATTAGCACAATGTCGCCAGCAGGATCTTGTTTTTTTCTAAGACAAATATTGTGGTCATCGTTTTCCTAAGGCAAAATTGTTGTTTCCATCTGAAAATTAAATTTTTACGTATCAAGTAAAATACTGTAAGGTTATGTATTGTACAATTTTAAAAATTTTACAATCTAGACACACACACACAAACTTCAATGGAGGTCGCTAAGTTATTAAAATGTCTAAACATTAAAACAAAAAAATTCACTAACACATCCGTCAGGGTTGGCAAAGTTAAACTGACTGCTGTTCTTGGAAAAAACCTTCAATCAGTAGTTAACTGGGTGTTGTAGAGTAGTTTTCACAGTGGAGGCTTGTATTTCACTAAGTCGGCCCTAAAAGGGTCCGACGTACAAAACGTTAGGAACTTGAAATAAGAGTTAATGACGCAGCAATCTAGTTGTGATAGCTGATACTTCAATGTCCGACATCGACTGACTCACTCAACTCCACTGAGCCCAACTGGCCACTGCTACTATTACTTATTATCTGTGGGAGAGTCTATTACAATAGAATAGGTAATGTTCTGGTATAACACTGGGGCAGGAAATGGCTTGTAAATTTTAATGCTTCCAAAACTAAACTGCTCTCATTTAACCACCACAGAGAAACTTCCCTGTCCTTCATGGGATGCTCGAATCCTGGAGAGCGTCTCACTGCGCATTCTTGGCCTTACGTTTTCAACTGACTTGAAGTGGAACAATTATATTGGATCAATAGCTGCATCTACTGCAAGGTAAGTTGATTCATTGGGCCGTGCCTGAATATTTTTTTCTCGTCAGAGTCCATCTTGCACATTTAGAAATCTGCCATTCGGTCGTGCATTGAATATTTTTGTGATATTGGGTCTAGTGCTCCTGCTATTTATCTCGAGGTTCTTGACAAAATCCGAAGAAGGATCTGCGATATAATCGATCCTGACTTGGCATCTCGAGTTCAGTCCCTTTCTCACAGACATGATGTGGCTTTCTTCTGACTTTTCTACAAATATCTTTTATGGCAACTGCTCTGACGATCTTTTTTTTTCCTTTGGTGTTCTAAGTAAATTAATTCAAGCGTGCTATTAGATTGGCATCTAGATCCCACTCTTTTACTGTTGAAATAGTTAAATACAATCGCTACTTCTACTCCAACATTTTCTTTTCTCTTACTTCCAGACAGTGGGACTCCTTTCCGTTTTTTGTTTACCTGAAAACTACAATCTTCAAAAATTAAATGCAACGTCAATCGCCATCTTCTGTCGACTTGAACCCCATTCTTCTTTTATCCTTTCCTTAATGTCCCCTACACCCAATATTTTCTCTCACGTTCACAACAACCCCTATTGGGGTCAAATGATTAAAAAAAATGCAGGCAAATCGTTGCCTCCAATCAGTTTTTTTTTTTTGTTTAAATATTGTTTCTTCCACCGCGAGAAAACTTGGCTCTCTGTGCCGCGCCAGGAAATTTTTCTCCCCGGAATCGATACTTCAAATATACAAATCAACCATTCGCCCTTGCATGGAGTATTGCTGCCATATATGGTCCGTTGCACCTTCTGTTTACCTCGGAGTTCTTGACAAGATCCAGAGGCGGATATGTAACATAATTGGCCCTGATCTGGCATCTCGTCTACAGTCACTCTCTCACAGACGCGCCGTCGCCTCTCTCTGTCTTTTTTACAAATACTTTCATGGTAATTGCTCCGATGAGCTGCTTTCACTGGTTCCCAGACTTCATGAATTCAAGCGCCCTACGTGGCCGGCATCCCGCTCTCACCCTTTCACTGTAGATACTTTTAAATGTAGCCGTCTCTTCTACTCCAATAGCTTCATACCTCGCACCTCTCGCCTCTGGAACATCCTTCCCTATTACTGTTTCCCTGAGAGCTATAATCTCCAACTATTCAAATGTAATGTAAATTGACATCTCCAGTTACCTTGATCTTTTCCACTATCCCTCTCCTCATCCTTTTTTCTATCACCCCTATCTGCTCTTGCTCCAAATCTTCTGCAATCCTAGTGGCTTCACGCCTTGCTCGGGGCGTAATGCTTAAAAAAAATAAAATAAATCATGTCTCTTTGTTATTTCCACGTGCTTATCTTTTATTTTAGTTTGGCGAGGTAAATCGTTGAACTGCGATAATGCCGAACCAATAACTTGATAGACAGGATCATCTACTTTGAAGAAAACGTTTATTTCGTGGTTAAACCTGATTTTTCCAGATTTCTTCTATGTCTGTACTTTCCTCGAGTGATATTTTCCCAATTTGTTTTGTGTTTTTATTTCTATTGTCTCAAGTCAAATCATCTGCATGTTAAGAGAGAAAAAATATTATTAAACCACACATGCTTGCTGTTTATACAAGAGATTCTTGTCTCTTACAATAGATGAGTTACTCGTGACTCTTGCGTTTATTTCTTTACAATACGCGCCGAATTAATTCTAAATTAAGCGTTTGATTTTTTTTTTCAGGGACATCAGATTCCATCAGGAACTACACAGAATATTTTTGAGCAAGCTGTGTTGCATTTCATAGAAATGACTATTTTTTTTTTATTATTTGAATAAATCATGTCTCTTTGTTATTTCCATGTGCTTATCTTCTATTTTAGTTCGGCGAGAAATAGTTACTCGATGACTTCTGAAATAGAAAAAAAAATGAAAGAGAAATTGAACGTGAAAATAGCGGCTCTTTTGGTACTACAGGTGTATAATAAAGTACTCATTCGTTTCCTCACCGCTTCCGACGACACTATTGTTTTCTAATTAACGTTGGAGAACGAATCAAAAGAGAAAATGGAAAATTTATCTTGGCGCGTAATTTTTCTCCGGGTTTCTAACAGATTAAGCTTTTTGGTCTAAACAGTAAAAATAAGGATTAAAATCATTTTCTCCGTATTATTTCACTCTTTCTGCCTCTGTCTCTCTGTCTCTCTCTCTCTCTCAATCTTTATGTTCTATATCCACATCTTTCCACAGTTTCCTAACTTTTGTCGCCACCAGAAATACTGTCCCTTTTTTCGTTGTTATATTTTCCTCTAGCCAATTACACAAACATTTCAAATTGGTTAACCGTTGCTTCGCTCCTCCGGTGTATTTGACTGTGTTCTGTAAGCGTTAAACTCGCCAAACCTCACTTCGTCATTTTCTTTCCATAAAAATATCTTTCTGGTCGTTATAATCAGTATATATTTTTTCATCCTTGTTCTTATTTATAGTTTTATTTCCCCTTTAATTTGTCGGAAAAGACGGAAATCGAAAACAACAAACCTACCAGGTGCATAACGTTGCTACAATGTTACACAGATGTTAAAAAAAAAACGATGTTGGCAACTTCTCACAACGTTTCTGTAACAGTATTTGGAACCTTGAAAATACGTTGCCTTGTTCACAGTGTTCCACAGAAAATGGATAAAAATTCAAGGAAGATCGAAGGCGTATTCTTCACCTATGCTCTAAAATTTTTTTTCCTCTTTATTTGTTATTTTTTATTTGTTATTTATTATTTATTCCTCAATAAATATAGATACGTTCTCTTATCGTCCGGTTCACACTCCTCTACGGTATTTTTGAACAGCAGTAGAAGTTTCTTCCTTTTTTTTTTCCTGTTTTCCTTCTAATGTCTTCCCGTTCTCTTTCACTCCCAGTAGCATCTTCCGCTTTACTGGAATTATCGCTTTGCTTGGGATGAACTGATTAAAGAAAAAAAATTCTCAATAACAATAAAAAAAGCAAAAAGAAGTTGTATATCTTTTATACATATCCTCAAATAAAGCACCATTACTCAGATGTCATTGGGCTACTGCCGAATTTTTCGGCCAGAAAAATCTTCACTAAATTGCCACAAATTTCTTTGAGGATATATGACCAGTTTGGATTTAGGAAAATCATTTCATTGCAATGTTACCCTAAGGTCGTTACAACGCCACAAATCCCCACCAATCAAAATACAATGCGGCTGAAACCTGTCAAGGACGTTCTCTGTTAGTTGGTGCCATAACCAGCAACCAGATTTAGCAAATCAGTGCAATTCAATATACACTTCCATGTAACTAAAATATCAGTGAAACGTAAATTCATAAAGAAAAAAAAACTCGTTCAGCAAGCCGAAACTATTTTCATGGCAGGTTTGTGATTTAATCACAATGTTTTGACCGATGAGGTCTTCAGCCTTCTTAGTGTTTATATTCCAACATATAATCATTTTCCATCTATCATCATCATCATCATCATCATCATCAAGTCGCAGTGCTTGCGCGGTTTACCGTGACGCCATGTCGCCATCCGATTCTATTGTTGATCTCATTCGACAAGTCATCAGGTTGCACTTTATGCCCTCACAAATCTGTTAGATATAGTCTGTCGTCCACTTCTATTTCTTGTGTAGACTCTGACAATAGAACACCAATAAGAACTTCGTCTTTAAATCTCCAACAAATGCTGTGTGAATCTAACTCTATGCCCTTATGATGTCTGGTACTGGACAAAGGTTCCCATACAATCGCTCATTAGGTAGACGATACCTTCAAGTGACGTTGAAAGCCATTTTTATCATACGTATGTCGGCTTGCTCTAATCTTTCTTTTTCCAGTTTTGAGATAAGAATCTATACTGAGCAGTCATACAATACACCAGAGATGATAGTTGTTTGATACAGTCTCGTTCACCTCGGAATTTCAGGGAGAGATTATTGATTTCTTTATCTGGTCGCACGGATTCCATTGATTCTCTGTCGTAATCCAGTTCTATTGTTTATTATATTCGGCTGGTCAGAGGCATTAGAGTTTATAAATCAGCTTCGTATAGGACTTGTCTTGTCTTCTGCTAACTCTTCCTTCTGTAGGCTCTCACATTAGAACTCCATGAAGCATTTCCTCTTTAACTCTCCAGCAGTGCCGTACCAATCTGACTCTACGATCTTTGATGATGTCTGATACTAAATGAAGGTTTCCATACAACCGTTCTTTGGTCAGAGGGATTTCAGATTATGTCGTCATAAATCGGCTTGGTGAAGGATTTGCCTTGTCCTCCGCTAACTCTTCCTTGTGTAGGCTTGCATGAAAGAACTTCACTAACAATTTCGCCGCCAGCTCTCCAGACGTGAGAACCTGACACTACGGTCTTTGATAATGCTTGATACTGGATAAGGCTTCCCATACAATCTCTCGTCCTGGGTAAGACGTTCAACTACACCTGCGTTCTGAGTAAGACGTTAAACTACATCCGCGTCCTGGGTAAGACGTTAAACTACGTCGAGCAGCAAGGCCTCTGATCAAAAGGTTTTGAGGAGCGTTGAACCACCTCTTAATTGCTGGTGTTCCCAGGTCCACCCTGACCCGGGTGGTAGCACCTGTTAGGGTCCCACCTATGGGCAAATAGTTAACTATTACCAGCAATATGGTTTTGAAAAAAATTATTACCAGCAATACAATTTTGAAGGAAATATATTACCAGAAACAGATTTTTGAAAAAACAAAATATTACGAGAAATAAATTTTTTTGTCGGCATTAAATAACCCATTGAGGTTGGTATGCCCTTAAACAAAATAAATCAAACCAATCTAAACCAAAGAATACATATTCTATTCATACGAATCTATCCTAAAAATGTTGTCGGCATTAAATAACACATTGTGGTTGATATGCCCTTAACCAAAATAAACCAAACCAAACCAAACCAAACCAAACCAAAGAATACAAAGAATAAACCAAAACAATCTAAACCAAAGAATACATATTCTATTCATACGAATCTATCCTAAATATGTTGTCGGCAATAAATAACCCATTGAGGTTGATATGTCATAAAACAAAATAAACCAAACCAATCTAAACCATTCAATCTCTCATTGGTCAAACGATTCATTGTAGCCTAAGAAAGATTCATAATATTTATAATGACTTTCAGTTTCTTAAGTGGAAAATTTACGGTCGTAAATTTTCATGATATTTTTCCGAATTAGTTAGACGTAAAACAAATGCAATATCCTGAAAAATTCGCTATAAGAAATTACGATTTTCAATTCTGTTATTTTTATGCCAATATTGAGACATTATGATACGCGCATCTGTGACGTGTTGTTGTGGCGACTGTGACATTGTGATGTTGCACATGTGAAATTTTGACGTTTCGAATCAATTATGTTTTGATGTCCGCATTTTACATTTCATGCTGCACCCGTGATATTTAGAATCTACACCTGTAAAATTATAATGTTCCTATAACTGCTATATAGATTTTGGCACCTAATTCACGAACCAACGATTCAAACCCCTACGTAAGTGGTTTTCAACAGCCATAAAGCGGCACACTAGTGTGCCGTAAAATATTGTCACGGCATACATACCGGGTGTAACAACAAAATTTTCCAAATCGTGTAAGATACAACAGTTCAAAGTTTAATCTAACAATTGGACAATTTTGCTGTTACACGATTTAAACAACTTTACTGATACAGCCGTATATATGTGTGTGCGGACGTAGTAATGGAACAGCTTAGTATTTGAATAAATAGATGACTATTAAACATTTTTTTTCAAATAATTCTTTTCTTATTCTTCCATTATGTTAATTTAAATACTTTGTTTTATTATTCATTTTTTAAATTTATTTATTTTTAATTTAACTTTAAAATTTTTTTTTATATTGAAATAAATTGAAGCAAGTTCATATTTGTGCGTCTGTATTTTTAAAAAGTCTATGGTTTTATTTCATAACATAAATATATATACTTTATATATATATATATATATATATATATATATAAACTTTAAGAATTTTGCTAAGTGTTCCATGATGTATTCTTTTGCCCCTGGACGTGCCGTTGTTTAAAAAGGTTGAGAAACACTGCTCTAAGTTATGATCCGAAGAATATAACTCTCGACGTTCAAATAAAGTGTTCACTTTGAAATTCTCCGAAGGTGACGCGGATTGACAAGACCTGATGAAGGCCGGTATGCGTTTCAGCTGGAAACTTGTGATAATAATAGCAGATTTGAGGGGAATAGTCTACATGTAAATAATTTAACTAGTGACAACGCCTCATCCCAGAAATTTAGACAGAAAAGTTGACGTTGCTGAGGACAATTTTAATCTCAATATCTAAGTCATTTTTGTCCATTATTATATGTTTGGTTTTAAAAAATTTTAAATAACTAATGAATACAGATGCTGGGAATATCATTGAGTGAACAATTTTTAAGGGGGAAAAATTAAAAAGCAGCTTATACTTAGAATCAGGAAGTAGGGATTTAAATTCCTAGAACATATAAGGAAGAAGAGAAACATGGAAAATTTGACACTCAGGATATATTGAAGTCAAAAGAGACGAAGAAAAGCAGCGATTAACCTAGCAAAAGAAGAAATAGGAAGGATTGGAAAAAAAATAAAAAGACGTACTAAGAGCTACAATGTGGAAGTTGTGGAGAGGCATGATCGTCTATATACTGAAGAAAGACAGCATTAAGATACCCCATGATTTAGTTTAACTGGAACTGCGCGCGTGAAACAAACGGAATATAAACCACAGACTTTGGCAACACATAAGTCTAACACACCTATCACTTTTCAATTCACAGACCACACTTCCCCGACTCCGGGTCCTGTCTCTTCTCTTTTCCCTCACAGTCACGGGTCTCTAGCACCAGAACATGGCATTGTTGAGTAATACCGACCTTACGGGTAATCACGATTTTCCTTCCTCGATTGGGGCTTGTATGTCGTCTCAAGAGGGTTGATTCGGGTTTCCACAAATCTTCGATATTGGAATTGACGGCGAAGTTTAGCGCGAAACTCTTTTATACGTTGTGTACCCTAAACAAAATTGCATAATTCCGGCCTGTGTCCGTGGTAAACTTGTGTCACTTTTGCCCGGGCATGTGTCGGAATTCACGCTAGAATAAGAACACCTTCATTAAATAGCAATGTTGATAACTCTAATAACATGTTTATTTAATATAAAAAAAAAACTGGTTTAATTAAATGTTTCTATTCGCTGCTGCAAATCAGTACTCTACGGCAGGAATGGTGAGTTGGAGATTTCTAGTCGCAACTGCTAATGTAATAGTCATCTTCAATTCTTCTGTCATGTCTGTTTCCGCCCGGGGAAAATGACCACCAAGCGAAATGCGCGCTGGCTTTATACACGGAAATCTTTTTTCCAATAACAATGACTAATGGCATCACTCTATCTAGCCAGGACCCAGAAAATGGCAATTCACAATGCCCAATTACATTATCTTCATATTCACATACATTGACTAGCTGGACTTTACCAAAAATCCGAAGTAGTGTTAATTATAAAAATTGCAGACAATTGTCGGTGAGAAAGGTATATCTTAATCGTAGGCGTTTTTACTAATAGGTCAAATGGAATTTCCTTTGTATATTCAAAGTCTTCCTATATATGTTTCTGAAAAGACAATTGTATTCTTGGGTGATCAACGTAAATAAATCTCAAATCTTGCGGCCTAACAAATTAGATGTTTTGCTGCTTTGTCTAAAATAATTTAAGTCATCATTTTCTTCTAGTACACACATTATCTGAAGATAGCGAAGTGTAAAAAAAAGGCCCGAATTTTAAGTTCCCCAGAATCCAAATATTCGGACAGCACATTAATCGTGTTTTTCTTATCGGTAGGAAGTGGATAGGGTTAGGATTCTTAGTCTTACTCAATTTTATCGAATCTTGTCTCGTTAAAACTTGTTTAGACTCTCCTTGGAACTGTTCTTAATTTCATTTTATTATTTTAAAACGTAATTTTTAACGCGTTTCAATTTAATTTGATTCTCGACCATTCTTCCTACTCACGTGAGAATTTTAATAATTACTGTCCAATTAATAGTCCCTCCAAATCACCATCTCATCATTTCATGCATGGAAACGTTTAAAAAAGTGTCTGTGCCCTGTTAGAGAAGTAGGGAGGTTTAACCACAACGCTTTGTCTGCAGTCCCCTTTAAGAAAAATCCGTATAGTGAGTTTTTGGCTACGAGTAAGAGAAGGTGCGTTGTCGCAGTAGCCACCAACCAATATCTGAGAGGCTGGTTGGTGGCTACCTTTGCTCTCTCTTCTATTTTCCATCGTCCGTGATTAATGTCACATTCTCTAACGGCAAACGATCAGCTACATCCAATAGGTATAGTGTTTTTATATGTTCAGAAATGTATGCTTTTGAATTTGGATAACTGTAGGTGTATCTTTTCCTATAGCAAGACATTATTATTGTCTGTCACAGTCAGGACATCATATGTGTTTAAGTATAAGCATCTGGATGGCTGTGTCGCTATTATAGTTTCCACCGCTTTCTTCAAACCAATATACCAACATTGGACTGTTTTTCTCTTACAAGAACTCTCTAAAAACAAATCAGCCATATTTTCACTAGGCGAATGAATATTTGTAGTGTTAATTAGCACAAAGAATATGGTCTGTATTAGCGACTTTGATTCTTCCAGTAGCGGAATTTTGCCTATTACTTGTCAGTAACGAAAAGGGGGTAGTAAATGAGAGAGATTTCTTAATCGTAGCAGATCCAGGCACACGGATTAGAGGGGGGGGGACTCAAGTTTTATCCGAAAACCTCACCTTCTCGCTAATCGCTGATACGTTAATTCACGTGTCAATGAAAAGGCATTCCATCCTAATTCTTTAACCTAATTGAAGGATTGTAAGCGTCAACACACCTTATGAAATACATATTATACAGGTTTTGCTCAATAACCTGTGTTAGGAGTTCTTTTTTCACTAAAATTTAAACTTATTCTCCTCTACTTCACAGACAAAATGTTACAATTTATTTTATATCTCATCTATAGAATATTTCATAAAATTTCAAGTTCACGGATGTCATTTAAAAACATTTGGGTAGTAAGGATACCGTCTTGGTAGATGTATATACGACATCAACCACTCTGTAATCATCAAGGAATGGATCTACGATAAAAGAAACGGTGGAAATAAGTATCGTAATGTTTTACATAATCAAATTCTCCAAAATTTTTGATCATGCGGAAAAAAAAGTGCTCACGGAGTTGTGTAATTAATGTACGATATTATGTATATGTTTTAATATATATATATATATATATATATATATATATATATGTGTGTGTGTGTGTGTGTGTGTGTGTGTGTGTGTGTACGAAGAAATGTACTTTTAAGGTATGCTATATTTATGGGATAAAGTGCTCAATATTAGAGATAGAGCGTATGTAAATATAAATATAAAAGTGAACAATTTTCCGCGGCTATTTATATATATGGGTCAGTGGTGCATTGTGGGTAAATCAATTCTGGAGGTTATTTTTGCGGGGGTGGCTAGTTTATTTATTTGTTTAGGCTAATGTATCTTACTTGTTTTTCATTTTCATTTTGTATTATTTATTCTTTTCACTTTTTCATGTTTCATTGGCGTAGTAAAAAAATTGGGGTGGGGATTTCCTTAGGTCGCTTATTTAATAGTTTGTTTTAGTCTTGGGAGATAATTAAGCCTATTTATTCGTCTAATGTTTAGATTCCTTGCCGTAGTCTATTCTGTTATTTTAGCGGGTGGACAGTTTTTAATTTATTTATTTGGAGTGATTATTTTTACTTGTTTTTGTTTATTTATGCTTATTTTTATTAGTTCTAACGGTTAATTTATCGGGGGCGATTTGTTAAAAAAATTATTTATTATCTTATTTATATATCTGTGTGTGTGTGTGTGTGTTTTAATGTAAATCTTTAGCTTATCAGTATAGATGTGCGTACGTAGAATTATAAAGAAATGTTCTATTGGTTTGTAACGAAACAACTAGTTTTTTTTTGTTTTTTTTGCATCAAGAAAGAAATAAGACCACAATCTACAGTTAATATTTTTAAGGTGGAGGGGGAGACTTAAAATTTAAATTAGGACAATAAATTTGAACTTTATAGTACTATAATAAGATTTATTTTAATGTTGTCCTATGTCTTTACAATTTATGTGGACGATGAAATCAAAGAGGAGTGCATTTTTCCAAACTCTTCGCCGACTTCAAGAAAGCTCAGCTACCATAAAATGATTATAACATGCGTATCGAGGACACAAGGGCGGGGAAAGTTAACAAGAAAGTTAGAAACAACGACCATTTTAGGCTAGCAATCAATAACTCTTGTGCAAAGCTACCATAACACGAAAGAAAGAAATTCCTCAAAAAGACGGTCAGCCTCTGCCCCCTGCTTAGATGCAGAGTTTATAATTAATAGCAATTTATATTGTGGACCATATATATATATATATATATATATATAAGTGAACATTGAAATCAACACTCAGAGGCGACAGGCTATTTCATGCTGGACGCAATCGTCAGACCGATATTTAAAAGTCCACCCACGAGGAATGTATGTGGCACAAGGCCGAGTTTAACGTGGGTTTCTCTGAGCCCGTAAACTCGGCCCAAAATAATCCCATAAAACACACATAAGCGGGTCTGGAATCTGTCTACCTCCCCGGGCGAAACTTTGTCCTACGGCAAAGCTTCGTCCGGGTTCCTCTCTGCCAAAGCAGAGAGTTCGACAGAAGTCGCACACAGTAATTTTAAAAGTTACTCCAAAATTCGCTTGAGGATGAAATGGAACTAATGTCTTTAATTTAATTACAAAATTAAATTCGGGCCTTCCATTTTTGAAACATGGTTAGAACTGTGTAGCGGAAAAATCATATTTTAAATCAATTAATTTATAATATAATATTAATATATATACTTTTAACCTTATTGTAACATTAATATACAATAATATATTACAATATTAATATATTATATATTACTTTATAACGGTATTTATATTACTTGAAACGTTATTATAATATTAATATACAATAATATATTACACTATTAATATTATTATATATTACTTTAAACGTTATTATAATATCAATATATAATAATATTATAATATTAATATATATTACTTTAAACGTTATTATAATATTAATATATAATAATATATTACAATATTAATATAGTTTACATTACTTTAAACATTATTATAATTTTAATGCATAATAATATATTACAATATTAATATATTATTTATTACTTTATAATTGTATTCATATTACATTAAAAGTTATAATATTAATATATAACAAAATACTACAATATTAATATATATTACTTTGTAACGTTATTTATGACTTTAAACGTTATTTTTCGTGGATAACCATATTTAGATAGACATTTCGTTTATATTTTAAACGGTATTTTATTCCGTCTATTAATCTAAACATTCCATAAATTTATTAAAGAGAAACGCATCCGCCGAATAAGATATATATTCATGTATCAAATGCTTTCGACACACATTAATATTATTTGCACGATAATCCACCGCTTTTTCCAATATTGATGGCTGACTTATTTTCTACCTCTTTGTTTGAAATACTGGTGAAACGACAAGAACTTGATTACGACATTATCATATAGAATGTGCTGTTCATTTTAGCTATCGCTGCTTCTGAGAGTCCTCAAGTTAAGTGGTTCCTGTTATTTGGTACCGTTCTTTGTTTGGGATTCTGTAGAGCTAGTCGACAAGTTTCGAAGAAAGTTGGGCCTATATTCTTTTATATATGCCTGTGGCCATTTTTAACCCTTGATCTAAAAAAGTGATTCTATAAAACTGCCAGTTTAGATGTTTCTGAACGAGTTGGGTGGAGCAATGCATGACATCCATATGAGTCTCGATTTTGACAAGATTACTTAAGAGCATCTGTCTATATCTGTGACATGAGATATCGCAATCACTTACATTATTGACATTGTTCGGACAGTTGTCTTCATCTTCATTGCCATATTCCCGACGTTTAGGCCGTTATCCGCTCCGGCATTCTTCAGGACGCTCCAAGTGGATAAAAGCGTTGGTTAGATCCAGTGAGTTTTGAGTGTAATACCTGGATACGGCTATGGTGAACAAAATCTTTGAGAGCTGAGTTAAAGGGAGATAACTGAGACATCTGGAAGAGGTATGGCACGTGGATCTAGAAAAATCTATCCCGGTGGACGAAATATAGAATTCACTTCAAAAAGAAGAACGCCGGAGCGTATAACGGCTGAAACGTCGTGAAGATGGTAATAAAGATGAGGACAACAGTTTGAACAATGTAAATAATATAAATTCTTAAAAGCAATACTCGATTTGCACAAGTTTCATGTATCCAGATCAAGAAAATCTTTAAGGGAGTATTAGAACTGCATTCAGGTTCTTTGTTGCATTTCTAATCTGCCAAGTCTCGCAAATTCCTTAACAAGCCTTAATAAGAAATGGGCACGAGAAAAACGTGCTGTCATATGAAGTTACAGAAGTGAAGCTCTGTCAGATTTAAGGACATTTCTTTCTCTGCTTGCGCAACAGAGAACAATACACTTTCTTACAAGTTAATCGTTGGCGGTGAAGAATTGATTTCTTACGATGCACAAAGGGAATACTTTACAATGAATTACTGATACGGAAACAAAATGTTACTGCGCAATTCTACAATGAACAGCAGGCTGGTTTCAATGCTGCATAGAAAGAAATAAAAACCTTTTGTTAGGCGAGGAATACAGCCGATGATTTGGACATCATTTTACAGAGACGAGCCAGCAAAACATCATGAAGCTAACATTTGAAATTCTACGAGACGGTTAATATATTCCAAAGATATTACAATCAAACCATGAAACATTTTCCTCCAGTGAAAACACTTTAATTGGCCAGTAGTTTAACCGGTTTGACAACGGTCTCGCAAATCAATATGTAATCGTTCTTTTATGAGAGTATACAGACTTTAATATAAGACTACTGTAAGATCAAAGAAAAGTCAGGAAAATAATTGTAAAGAAAGAATAATGGTGGTTTAGATCCATATGAATAAAGATATTATAAATGTTTGCATCAGATTACAAATTGCATAGAATATGTAATGAGCGGAGCTAATAGCTGCATATAATAGTACATGAATAGGCCTAATAGTTTATTATAATAAGGAGTTTATAGGCGTAATAGATTTATGTAATAGGAAATTAATAAGCCTAATAGTTTCATATAAAGTAAATCTGGTTAATAGTTTCATATAAATGAAATAGGCTTAATAATTTCATATCTTGAGAAATTAAGAGCCCTAATTTCTTCATAAAATAGGAACGGATCAAGCCTAATAGATTCTTCTAATACAAAATGGATATGCTTAATAGTACTCTTAATATTTCTTCTTTTACCCTGGTTCTACGATTACATGAAATTAAGCATGCTACTATATTGGCATTTAAGTTTGGTTTGGTTTGGTTTGGTTTGGTTTGGTTTGGTTTGGTTTACGGCATATCAACCATAATGGCTTATTTAACGCTGACAAGATTTTTATTGTTGGTAATATTTTTTCCAAAAATGTATTGTTAGTAATATTTTTTCAAAAATGTATTGCTGGTAATATTTTTTTTTCCAAAAATGTATTGTTAGTAATATTTTTTTCAAAAATGTATTGCTGGTAATATTTTTTTTCGCAAAATGTATTGCTGGTAATAATATATGGCTGGTAAAAATTTTTTACAAAGTTATGGCTGACATTAAAATCAATTTTTACCCTTTCATAGTGCTTTGGCCCCAGTTTGGGGGTTAACTATTTGCCCATAGCTGGGATCCTAACAGGTGCTACCACCCCGAGTCAGAGTGGTCCTGGGAACACGAGCAATTAAGAGTTGATTCTACGCTCCTCAAAACCTCCTAATCAGAGGCCTTGCTGTTGGATATAGTTTATCGTTATACCCAGGACAGGGATTTATGTCCCACCCTTTTGATCTTGAAATAGTTAAATGAAACAGCCACTTATACTCCAAAAGTCCTTTTTCTCGCATTTCCCGTCGTTGGAGCACCCGTTTACTTGCTTCCCTGATAACTACAATCTTCAAAAATTTAAATGCAACTTCATTCGCCATTTTCTATCTTCTTGAATACTGTTCATCTTTTGTCTATACTCAGTCTTTTCTTTCACTTTCATTCCTTTTCGTATTAATAGAATTTTCGCATGGGTGAATGAAGCCAAATATTTTCATATAGTTCGAAATGAATATCTCTAATAGTATCATGTAATATTGAATGAATAGAGATTATAACATCATATAATGGGAAATGTTTAGACTGAATACGTTCATGTAATAACAGAGAGTAGACAATAATTATCTAGGAAGTGCAAAAGCGAGTGGTTGCGGTGATACATTAATAATGCTTTGAAAATAAACTAAAAATTGTTCTTTAAATTTAATCAGTTCATTCAGGAGATAAGGGAGAGAAAACGTGTCAGATGTGTACGAACTGCAAAAGGAAAAACTGAAGAAGACTAAAAGTTCGAAATACTGGCGCCGAAATAGCGAAAAATACGTAAAATAATGGAATGCTTCCAGCGTATAAATTTTAACCGGCATGAAACTGACGACAGTAGTTACATATTTATTCTTATTTCACAAACTCTTAATGGTTGGAAGGTATTCGATCGATATATTAGAACGATCTTATTTCTGTTTGTGTTCGAGCGTAACGCAGAAAAAGCGTCACATCTTAACGGAACTTTTGTTGGGAAAATATTGTCATGATGCTCTAAATTGAAAAAAAAGAAGAAATTTATGCTTCACTTTTGTAATTAATAAATTAATTATAGAATACCAAGGAAATTTAAATCTGTGTCGTGAATGTTAATTTCTCGTCATGTCTGCCAACAACTCCTGGATAATAGGAAACTGAGTAGAACGTACGGTTCTTTCAAAATCATTTTACCACTTTTTCAGTAATTTACCCGAATTTTTACATTAAACCGAACATATTATCTAATAAATGCAGATATGTATAATGACAGATATTTTAGAGCAGAAATTTGATCATCTTGCCGTCAGTGTAGCTAATTTTAAATCCAGTTAGAGATTCCTTTTCATTGGCCATCTCATGAAATACGAACAAAAGATTATCCAATAATTCATATACACTGAGGATATTACTGAAAGTGACAGAACTTTCAGAAAATCCTTTGTGACAATCAGATGTTTTTTTTAATTTTGTCTATATAATAAAACACTAAAATTCAAGATTACCTTATATTTCGAGATACCCTGAAATTCATAATAATGATGAATGACAAATAGCACTGTGTTACATATATATATATATATATATATATATATATATATATATATATATATATATATATATATATATACACATACATATATATATATATATATATATATATATATATATATATATATATATATATATATATATATATATACAGTGCTGTTCGATAAAAGTGACTCACCAATTTTTTTTTTTGCAAAATGTTCTCTTCTCCGATGAAACGAAAGTTGAGCTAAATTCAAAGGATAAGCGATCTAAAATCCGAAGAAGAAGCTTTGAAAGCTCTTTGAATTTAGCAGTAAGTACTGTCAAGCATCCGTTCAGTATAATGTTCTGGGGATTCTTTTCTTTTCATGGAACTGGTTTCTTAAAACCTATTGAAAAGACCCTCAGGAGCGAACAGTACAAAATAATTTTAGAGTCTTGTCTGCTCCCTTCTGCTGAAAGGGTGAAAATCGACCCCACCAAGCTCATTTTTATGCAGGATAATGCTCCCTGTCACAAATCAAAATTGATGAATGAATACTTTGATGAGAAGCAGGTGAGTGTTATGACATGGCCGCCCCAATCTCCTGACCTCAACCCCATAGAAAACTTATGGAGCATTATAAAGTACAGGCTCCCGAGAAAGCAGATGAGCAACATGCTCCATAAGTTTTCTATGGGGTTGAGACCAAGATATTGGGGAGGCCATATCATAACACTCACCTGCGTCTCATCAGAGTAATCCTTCATCAAATCATTTGTAGCTGCAAGTAACATTTGTCGCACTTGCCGTTGCTTTCCCTGTTCTTCTTACGTTTAGTGTGTCCTGTAAGTATTTAAATGTCGAAACCCAACTTAAACCTTATGCGTGTCAGTAATTTCTGATTCTAAGCGTAAATATCATTTTCATTCGCATTTAACCAGGTTAGTAAGGATATTAAAATTATTTGCTTTATTTAGTCTGTTACAAGATGAATTTGTCGTGGGAATACTGTATTTCGACGCTCTTTCAACACTGAAAATTGAATTCTAAGATGTTAGCTTTCTATATGGATCCAAATCCAGGCAACTTACACGTTGAAAAGTACGTATCTATGTCAGCTTGGAAATTAAATATTTATTATTGAAGGACGCATATTCTGATCAAATTTATTTGATTAATTTCTTGTTTGTTTTTTTTGGGGGGGTGGGTTGTAGGTTATTAAGCTTTTGGTGCTTTTGTAAAGTCAAACATATTTTGTATTGTAAGAATATTTCTGGAGACACTAATGATTTTCTAATACAAGTCATATTATTTATTATAGGTGAAATAGTAAGACTAATAAAGGCTTAGAATGAGAAGGCGAAATGCAAATTCCATACGGGTTCGCTATATTCACTTACATGCAAACTAGAAAGCATATAAATCCACCTTTTCTCTTTTTGGAGATAATAATGGTTTTAGTGATACAATTACTAACTAACCCATAGGTGAGGGAGGAGAGGTAGATCCACTCATTTCTCAAGGGTATTTGCACGTAAGTGAATATAATGACCCCGACTGGAATTCGAACTAGGCTCGTCGATTTCTCATTCTGAGTTTTTATCCATTACAGTACCTGGCATGTCCAAACTGTCACCCATCTAAGCACTGACCAGGTTCAACGTTTCTTAACTTCGGTGATCGGACGAGAACCATTTTTTCAAGGTGACATGACGGTAAGACTATTCTGACCAAAGACCAAAGAATTAGGAAACGAGAGGAGGAAGAGATTCTGCGCCAGTTTTCTGAGTAGAAAAGGCGTGTAATAAATTTCGAAAATTTGTATTCATGATCCTGTTTAGGAAATTGGTATTTCTTTTTTCTTATCATGGGTTCAAACATTGACCACTGGCACCAGTGAGATATACCCAACTCTCTCAGCCACAGGGAAAGCTTTTGATAATATAAAAATATAACTTTTTTTTTTCTATAGGTATTTTCATTCCTTTTGGATCCTTCCCTTGCATTCGTTCTTTAACATGTTCCTAAGTTTTAGTTTAGTTTTGTTTTTTTATTTTCATTCGTTTATTCTCGTTTCTTTGCTCTGTACAATGAAGAATAGAGAAAAACATGGCATTGAACACAAAAGAAAGCAAGTCAAGTCTAAATAGATTAAAATAAATGCTTTTTAACCTAATAATGTATTTTCGATGAAATTACGACATAAAACAGTTTTGATAATAGCATAAAATTTTCTAAAGGCGCATGACGAAGTTCTATTTTGAACTGGTCCGCGCTACAAATTGGATTAACGCTAAATGCTCAGGAACATCTTTCAAATAATTACCATTACGTGGAATGATCATGCTTGCTATTCTGACGACGCTGAAAGAATATGAGAGCCCGTAATTTTCTTTATATTTTATTTTGTAATATACTACACCCAAATTACAAATAAAGAGGATTCTTTAAACCTGTTGCTCTGGGTTTAGATTTGAGGACGAGAACCCACGAGGTATATGGCTCAAACGTTTGTAAATTCTCATAGGAAAAATGTTTCTCTTGCCATTAAATTCCATGGAATACAAATAAATCCCATCTAAAAAAAAAAGAAAGAAAAATGTTCCTGTCTGGTGCTTATGGTGCAAAGAAACACCAAGAAACTTACAGCATTATTTCCGTACGATCACCGAAGTTAAGCCACGTCGAGCCTTGTCAGTGTCTAGAAGAGTGACTGTTTGGGCACACCAGGCGTTGTAAGCTTTCATGTGCGGGTCGTGTAATAGATAATGGCTCTGAATTGTTAATCAGAGAGTTGAGTTCTAATTCCATTTGGGTTCGATATATTCACTCATTCGTACATAACGTTGGAAAAGATATTAATACACCTTTTCTCCTCCCAGCTATGGGTTAAATAGTAATACATGAATCACTGAAGCGATTATCTCAAAAAATTCTTACAATCTAAAAATATTTTCTTTTAATAAATAACCTGCACAGAGGTAATAAACTGTAGAAAACGAATTAATCAATAAAAAACAAACAAACACTAAAATTTTGTTTAGTCTCACGGAAATTAAACTAGGACTAGTCTTAAACTAGGACTAGTCTTCATTTGTGTACCGTTCGCCTTTAGGTTTTTGATCTCCAAACTCTCCTAACTCTTGTAACTCTTAGAACCGTTTAACATTTTACCATCTCCCCCATAACCGCCACGCTCTCCCAGTTACACAAACTCGTTAAGTTGCTTGTTGTAAGATTTGCATTAAATATGACCAGTGAATGCCAAATTCTCCGAGACCTCTTTCTTCGTTATGTGTTCAAGAGATTTCGGCAACACCTTTCTGTTTTTGTGAATAAGTGTATTTTTTTTTATTTTTCTGAAGACTCCCTTGTTGAAACACTCGACCATTGGGTTTCCAGCATCCTTTTAAGAAACCACATTTCTGTTACCAACACTTTTCTCTTCATCTATGATGACATTAAAGTGGATTGATACCACATAGCAGATCAACAGTTTTTTGTTTGTTTCTAATAACAAGTTTCTACTTTCAACAATCTCTTTCCGAGTATATTCCATTTTCTTTAACCTATACTCGTTGCTCATAATTTCTAAAAAAAAAAACATAACAAGAAGACAAAATATAGTTAACAGCCACTATATTGAGATCTATCATCATCCACCCTAGAGGGACAAGGCACGCACGCACACACACACACACACACACACACACACACACACACATATATATATATATATATATATATATATATATATATATAGTCCAAGAAAGACATTTGTGACACTACCAGAGAAAAAAGAGGGTGTTTTTCATCGAAAAACATAAGGAAAACTAATTCGTCCTAATGATATGCGGAAATATCAACTCTTTGCCTGAGGAAGGTCGCGAGACCGGAAACGCGTGTTGCAAAATTATGGAAAATAAAACATAATATATATTTAAAAAAATCCGCATTACAACCAAAAATGTTTGCGGTTTCTCTCTTCTTATATATATATATATATATATATATATATATATATATATATGTGTGTGTGTGTGTGTGTGTGTGTGTTAAAGAGAAAAGGGGTAAATTAATTATCACTGTTCATCGCCAGCGGTAATAAAACAAACGGTGAGGCGGTTTGTATTGCCATAGAAGATGAACAGTGATAATTACTTGGCGCTTTTCTCCTTTAAAAATGTGTAAATGAAATCATTTACTAGGTCTGCTGCTAGAGAAAATTACTTCGCTTATGCGTGCTGGACAATTTTTCTGTCATATATATAAGTTTACCATTCGCCCGTGCTTTGATATAAGAAGAAAGGCGTTATCCATTTCATTCTTTCTATGAGACTCCAGAATATAAACTAAAAAATCACCCAAACTTTATAGATAAATGAACGAATAAATCATAAATATCGATTACACTATAGATCACAAAGAAAACTTCAGACAAACATTATGCAGAATCATAAACCTGAATAAAAGTGAACCACGTAAGGTTAGTAACTAATACTAGAAAGAATTAATTCAGAACTAAGGACGAAATTTACGAGTAAACCAGTAAAAAATCACAAGAACAATTAAAACTTTTCTCCACAACCTAAAAAGTAAACGATATTGCGAATTTATACAAATAGATACGAGACATATATATCCTTCTATAACCGAACCGATGCTAGATAAGGTCCTCTTCATAGCTAAATAACAAATAAAAATGAGCACAGACGAAGTGAAAATAATTAAACAATGCTGAAAATCTCTATTATTCGACAACGAAGACACGTAGCTAAAGGAGAAAAAGAACCTTTGATGTTGCAATGAGAGGCTTTAATGGTTCTCAGGTGCGAGCGTATAGTCATACATTAATCAGATAAACTAAGGATAATCGATAAAAATTATATAGACCTCTACAGGGACGATGGTCTTATAATCCTAAGAAACCAAAACAGACAAAACCAGAAAAATAATCATCAACCATACGTAGACACATAGACATATCTAAATGAAGTGGATTTCCTAAATGTAACACTCACTCTAAGAAAAGGTACCAAACATATAGAAAAGCCAAAGATAAACCACTTTACATACACGCATTTACCCACCACTCGCCAACAATGATCAAAAACACCCAACAAACACTTAACATCAAGTTATCTAACAATTCTTCTAATGAAAATATCTTCAATGAAACCAAACAAGAGTCTGAAATAGCCCTAAAATATAATGGATTCCCGGCAATACTCACATACACACCACAAAAAAGTGAACCGGAAAAGAAACATCAGATAGTTTATTCAACAATTCGACAAAAGCGTAAAGCCAAACGTAGGGAAAATATTTATTAAACACATACACAAACACTTCCCTCCATCAATCACTGTCGACAAGATATTCAGCAGCAAAACAGTAAAAATCGGCTGGAGTTACACACGAATAATAAAAAGGTACAATAACAAGAATAAACCACCCGCACAAACCAAACCCACCTGTAACTGCAGAGCAAAGAGGGATCTTCCCCTAAATGGCAACTGCTTGAAAAACAATTTAATATACCAAGTCACGGTAAAATCAGCAGATAACGAATAAAAAATATATAGGAATAACTAAAGGACCCGGAAACAAAACAAAACATATAAAACATACTTTACAAATGGTAAATCCGCTATTAGAACAGCGCTTTCTAGACATATATGCGAAAGTAAAAACAAAAACTAAATTACACCAAAATATCATGGTAAATAAGGAAAAGAAGCACCAGTCTACAACAATAAATCCCAAACATGTAAATATGATCGGAGGGAAAATAATTATAATCACCTTCCCAGAGCAATACGAATTAATAAATAAACGATCAGAACACATCTTAAAATGCAGAAAATAAAAGAATTTTTTTTTACTATATCTCTTTAAAACCGAAAACTAAAAGTGTATACCTTATAAAATACGACCAAAAATGCAAGTGTAAGAACAAAGCAGAAAATGTAATATACACTAGACAAAGCCAATGCAAATAAAATATCCGGACCCCGAAAAAACAAACAATCTAAATAATAAATAAATTCAGTAAATAGTAAACAAATTCATATAATACTAATATCACTAACAAGTAGCTACAAATAAACGTGTCCACAATTATTTCTACTCAATAGACTCTAGAATAATTTGGAATATGGAATCTATGTTTAAATCTAGCAATTTCAGCATCCATTCTAATACTGCACTTAAATTACGAATCCCAGTGCAAGTGATGAAAGCTCATCAGAACAATTAGTGTGAAAATATTTATTGAAAAGTCACAAGAAATCTAAGATTTAGCAATGAGGAAGTGACGAAAACTGAGACTTAATATTAATTCTTTCTAAATTGAATATCTTTACCATTTAGGAAGAAGAATAGATTTAAACTAAAATTGTAATTAAATTTGTGAAGTCGAACAACACAAAACGAAAGCTCATCAAAGTAATTAGCATGAAAATATTGATAAAAAAATCACAGATAAACTAAAATGCACCGGTAGAAAAGTGTCTGAAGCTGAGACTAAACATTAATTCTTTCTAAATTGAATATCTTTCTAAATTTTATCAGCTTTAAAGAAGATCAAATTTAAACTGAATTTGTCATTTATCTACACGAGTTAAATCCTCTTTTCAGGATATATATTGGCAGCATTACACTCATGATACATGGGCGTGTTAAATGTTCTCAGGAACATAAAGTTTTGGTTGTTTCCAAGAAATTGCTGAAAAAGGCTAAATATAATGTAAATATATGCAATTGGTCTCCTGCCAGTGATGTCGAAAGCCGAGTCATCATCGAAAATGTTGTCCTCATTGTCATTCTTATCATCGGTTCGCCTACAGGAAATATTGCTATTAACAGTATATGTATTTGGACAACTGCCAGTGGTATCGAAAAACGAGTCATCATTAGAATCGAATTCATCATATTCGGCCACATCAAATACGTCATCAGTGTCAATAATTGCCTGGAAAGTTTCTTGTATATTGAGAGCTTACTGCCTGGCTATCATACTATCAAAATTCATTCATCTATCAATGAAGAATCATGAAGTAAATCGCTAAATTCGAAGCTACACGAAAACCGCCATTATCACTCGGGAAAATTCAATAGCGTGAAGCCATTTTTTTTTTTATTTTTTATTTTTTATGATTTGTATGATTTTCTTTTTAACTTTTCTTTGATTTTTCATCATTTTATTTATTATTATTATTATTATTATTGTTTCCTTTGATTTCTGTATTATGCGCATTTTCTTTCGGTTCCCAATCAAAGCCCTAATGTCTAATGCGCTAGGAGCATTAGAAATCATCTCGACAAAATGATTTTGACCAGAAGCTTTTTTATGTGAGAAACCCCAACTCTTACAGAGCCGATGAATGAAGCAGCTAAAAAAATAATGTTGATAATAAACGAGAACAATTAATGCAAAAATAAGACTGCTAAAGGAAATGAGGGAGGGGATGTTTCGAATACTAAACTTTATTTTATAATGTTTATTTCTATTATGTCTTATGTATAGTGGATTATTTTCTATTATTTAACATTTTAATAATTGGTTCTAAAAACAGCTACGGCGACAGTAATAATAACAATAATAATAATCTGTTTTATATATATTTGACAATTATCTTCTACGATTTATTGTACTATTTGTTATTTATCATTCAAATAATAATAATACGAAGAAGAAGAATACGAATAATAATTATAATTATTAGAATACAAGGAAAAAGAATAAGAAAAATAATACAAAGAAAAGGAATACAAAAATAATAAGAAGAATACGAAGATAAAGAACATGAAGAATACGAAGAAGAAGAAGAAGAAGAAGAAGAAAAAGAAGAAGAAGAAGAAGAAGAAGAAGAAAAAGAATAAGAATAAGAAGAAGAATAAGAACAACAACAACAAGTAGAAGAGGAAGAAGAATACGAGGAAGAAGGCGGTGATAAAGAAGAAGTATACAAAGAAGGACAGGAACAAGAAGACTACGAAGCAAAAAAAGGAGAATATGATGATGAAGAACAATAATACGAAGGGAAAAAAGACTAAGAACAAGAAGAAGAAGAAAAAGAAAAAGAGAAATAAAAAGAAAAAGAAGAATTCGAGGAAGAAGAAGCATACCAAGAAGAGGGAGAAGAAAAATACAAAGAAAAAGAAAAATACGAAGAAAAACTAAAAAGAAGAAGACGAATACAAAAAAGAAAAATACAAAGACGGAATAGACTAATACAAAAAGAAGAAAAATATGAAGAAGAAGAATACAAAGAAGAAAAAAGAAAAAAATATACAAAGAAGAAGACTCATAGAAAAATAAGATGAAGAATGTGTAAGGAAATCACTTTTAAGTCGATGCGTCGTGAACTTTTCATGTTTCCGTCCCTTCTCTTTACAGGGTTAGCTGATCAAGAAACGTTGCTTAATATGCACTTCAAAGGGATCCT
Organism: Acanthosepion pharaonis; assembly: GCA_903632075.3. Lineage (NCBI taxonomy): Eukaryota > Metazoa > Mollusca > Cephalopoda > Sepiida > Sepiidae > Acanthosepion > Acanthosepion pharaonis. The sequence goes on from CAHIKZ030000868.1 coordinate 3,530,255, forward strand.
GAAGCATTTTTTTTATTGTTGGCGGGAACGCTACCCATTGGTTGAAAAATGTTAAATATTTCTTGTCACAGTATTGGTTTATTAAGCGGAAAGATGCGCGAATCCTCCAACTCAGAAACCATTTTTTGTCATTTGATCTTTGAATGCTTTGGTGTTTATTTCCGTCTTCGATTCACAAAGACAAAAAAAAAGGTTAGTTTCTTTTTACCCAATCTATGTCAATATTTTATGCCGGTATCGATGAACCTTGATACTTACAAGTAACAATAATAAACAGCTGATATTATATTTTCAGACATATTGTATTGGTATGAATAAAGACCCGTGTTTTTAAAAAATAATTTTTTTTTTTTTTTTTTTTATCTTTGATTAAGATATGCAACACCTAATAAGCAAATTTAAAAAAATTGGATCAAATTTGAATAGACAGACGTTAGCATACATTGGTGCTGGTGAAGAGCCATGTTGCAACCCTAAAACATCTTTTACGAGAAGACTGTATGTCCATGTTATAGCGATAGCTATAAATCTGTGAGAAGTGAAAGGGAAACATAGGCAACCAGAAGAGAATTTTAAAGAAAGTATATGCCTACAAGGCAGGATATAACAAGTGGGAATTACGCCCAGAAGAAAATTGGTACATTTTAGAATTGCCGCAGCAGGACAAGGAACTGAACGAAGATTCTAAATTTCATTTTCAATGTGGGGGTCAGAATAAATATATGTTATGTTATCTACCTCCTGATTAAGCATTTATGGATTCTTCCATCCTTGTATGTCAGAAAATGAACAATCCGGCAGACATATTGAGCAATTTAGTTTCATTGAGCCTGATGCTGAGAGTCAGGCTATTCTTTTTTTATCTTTAATTCATTTTCATTAATATTAAATAGTTGATAGGTTCACTCCTCTCTGATCAGAGCTCAATTAGGACACATTTAAATGCACACCAAATCCTGTCAACCTCCATCTGCATGTATAATAGCCTCGTCCACATATAAAACATTATAAATGGAAGCATTAATAATTTTAAAAAGCCAACACATAATAATATCAAATATAAAGATGGCCACAATATGCTGACTGTTTGAAAAATAAAAGCAAAACTTTCGCATTCTTCTAGAAACATATAAAAATAGACTATACACATTACAGTTAAAAATGAAAAAATTTAAAAAAATATGATTAATGGATAAAGAATAGCCGAAAGCGCTCGGATATATAGATCATTTGGACAATTTTACACACTTTATGTACAGAAAAGAAAACAATTATAGGAATACAATAAAAATTAATTAAAAAGCTTAATCACACTACCTTGCCAGTCGTATTTAATGAAACTTGCATAAAGAGGATTGCTGACAAAGTACACAATTATATCTATCTATCTATCTATATATATATATATATATATATATATATATATATATATAAAATAAATGGCCAAAGCTGCTCATCATAATACATTTGGGAAACTTGCAGAAGTTTTTTAAAAAACATATCTTTGAGCACAGAAGTGATCTTATAAACAACAATGTATTATTTAAATACAGAAATAAATTCAAACGCCAGTTTGATCTAAGGTATGCCACACTTATTAAAAGACAAGCTAACTTAGAAAGAAAATATATATAAAAGACGAAGAATAAAATTCCAATGTTCAAAGCGTCAATTTAAAACAAGTCTCAATACAAGAGTAGACCCATAAATATTTATTATATACTATTACATTAGAACATGGAAGTTACTACTACAAAATTGTACATAAATAATGTCTAATCATGTAGTTTAACAATGCAAACCTTGCCATTTCAAACTATCGGTCGTACACATTTTAAAACATCTGTGGGGTATTCGTAATTAATTTTATTAAGGTTTGGTTTCAATATTCAATATTTTTAAAGAGAAAGCTTCAAGAATATTTAGTTTTATTTTTTTTTTTCGTAAAAAAAGCTTATTCGTAAATATGAATGGATCGTATTGAAAATAAGAAGACAGGACATGTCTTAATGATTCAACGGAACATTTATCAATGAAAAGATACTTCCGAAAGATATATATATATATATATATATATATATATATAAGAATTTCTCAGAATTGACTTGTAAAAAAAGACAATATGTATAAAGGAAAAATGACAATAGGAAAACGGTAGTTTAAGCCGACGCGTTTCGTCCAATGTAGACTTTTTCAAGGCAAAAAACGAAATGTATTTATTGAAACAAAGTATCTAAAATGTCGTTAGCAGTTGGAAGAATTTAGAAACGCTATTGTATATTTATATAGTCAATTGAAAAATTATGTCAATAACTTTATGTTTGAAGAGAATATTTTACGTGTAGAAATATTATGCATAACATCATTGACGTTTCGATAAGTTGGTGCTTATAGACACTTTGTTTCAATAAATTCATTTCTTTTTTATGTCTTGAAAAAGTCCACATTGCACGTAAAGCCTCGGTTAAAACTACAATTTTCCTATTGTATTTTTCCTTTACACACACACCCACACACACACACGTGTGTGTGTGTGTGTGTGTTAGCAACGAATTGATTTGCTTGCAAAGGAATCTCAGCGGTTTGATTTGTGTCGTCTCATTCGTTAGGTTCAGTGTTCGCTTTTACATCATGAGACATCGCTTTACTTTTCAGAGCTGCAGTGATCTCATTCACCGATTACTGGTGTACTATATATACTAGTGTGTTCCTGGCTGATTGAACGTTAGCATTCCAACCAAGAGACAGGCGTTAGAATCTCACGTTGGTCGATTTGTCAAAGAGGTGACTTGATAATATCACCCTGGAGAAAACGGTCGCATCGCACTGTACATTGGGAAGCGTGCCTTGAATCCATGCATTTCCGAGGGAAATTGGCCAAACGAAAATGTCCTTTTGATTTGAGAGCATGAAGGCACAGAACCTCGTTAAACAGCTGATCACTCTCTTTGTAACTAAGATCATATCAGAACAGTTGCAATAAGTAAAACCTTAGCCTCGTGGATCTTGAACAAACACTGATTTGTCTTATCAAGTGTAAGTAGCTAAGCAACTTAGGCATTAAGCATGCTCGGAGACAAACGGTCACACACACTCACGAACACAAATACAAACACACACATAGATAGGTTGTTTCAAAAAATGTAAATTTTGCGTATTATTTTAAACTACATCTGGCAATAAAGCCTGTGATTAAGAGATTAGAAGTTTTGTGGAGCGTGGAGCAATCATTTAATTTCTTTTATTCTCAATTTCACTCGGACTCGGGGTGGCAGCACCTGTTTGGTTCCCAGCTATGGGAAAATAAAGAATCCACCAAACAAAATACAATGAAAGTATAAAAATACATTTTCATAGTAAAAATCTCAACAATACGTTTATATATATATATATATATATATAAAAATGACCAACAAAATATATTTATTATAAAATTATAGAACATCAATCAATATAAAAAAAAACTTTCATGACATTACTCTCTATAATATCTCATATTTTTAAAGAAATAACTGTATACCAACAATATAACATAAAACACATACATCAACTACCTCTAGAAACTATGTCCACACAAACATGTATATGCACAAAGTCTGAATATCCTCTACCATGTATTAAACTGTGAAAGTAGAATAACATATATATTTTTATTACTTCAACTCTCCCAAGAAAATTAAATGTCAGCAGTAATTGATCCATAAGGAGTTGATATGCCGTTAAAAAAAGAAATCAAACCAAATCAAAACTTTATACACGGTAAGCCTAACCGTGCAAGAGTCTATCATGCAAAGAAACAGAGAAATTTTGGTCGATGTGGAATTTTATTTTCAGAAAGAAAATCACAACCACACGACCATCGTGTTCTACAATCATACATGAATGAAATCTTATCAAAGCGATTGCTTGAAAAATGGGGTTCTGTAGAATATGCATTCCATTTAACTGACGTCAAACCTTACAAAAAATACTGTTAAGGAGTGAGAAAAATAAAAGAACAAGAATTAAGAAGACAGATGATAACAATTGACATTGCATTTAAATTAATGAAGATCAAAGGTGACCGAAAAGCAAAACTTCGGAAGAGAGAAGAGCGATAGAAGACATTATAAACATATTTAAATCTACCCATTTAAACTGTGAAACAATGTGACCTTTCCGCCTATCTAGTACTGCGCTAAAACTTATAAAGTTTAGGTGTCATAGAGGAAGATTTATCAGAATAATTACTAGGAAAGTGTTTATAAAAAAAGGCACAGAGTAGGTACATTAGGATGATGGGAAATTTACTGATGGAGAGGTGTCAGGCCAGAACTAATAACACTGAAATTTATCAGGAATCTCTAAATATATAACAGGAGCATTAAATGAGGTAGCAGTATCCAAAGCAACAACAAATGGTAGACTTCTAAATATGTAAGATGGCGTGAATAAAATGTGTCTGGCACGACACAGGAAACTAACTTTCGTTACAGAAAAACTAGCAATAGATCCGATATAAACTTTATACATCATGAACAGCAGAAAACTTTAGTTCGAGATGGCGCAATGAATCATTATACTGGAGCATAGCGTCAGTCATGGCTATGGAAGGTAAAAGGTTGTCATCAGCAGGTGTTTTAAAGAAAGTAGTTTCGTTTATATATATATATATATATATATATATATATATATATATATATATATTCAATTCCTATATATATATTATTTCTATATTGAATATGCCCGGTACGTATAGAAAGCGCTCAATATCAGTGACCGAGCTAACATGTCTGAAGATTGCGAAGGGCGTGAAACCCAAGGTCACAAACTCACATCAACGGAAATATATATGAATTTGTGACTCATCAGCAGTGCGCATCCACTACCGAGAATTGAAACCCGGACAGTTACGTTAACGTCATACGAAGGCCCGGTGGAACAGCTGGTATGATGTTGGCCTGATAATGTAACTTAATTAAAAAATTTATATATATATATATATATATATATATATATATATATATATATATATATATATATATATATATATATATATATATATATATATATATATATATATATATAGCAATATATTAAAAATAGTGCTTAATTAGCATTAAAAATATCAATTAAAAATTAAAATTTAAAGTATTTAAAACAATTAAAAATTTAAAAATACAAATAAATAAATAATAAAAAATAAAATAATTTTTATTATTTATTTTTCATTTTGTTTTTATTATTAATTATTTTTTATTTTTGTTTTTATGATTAATTATTTATTTATATTTTTTTATTATTTTTTAAAAAATTAAAATATGAATATTTCCAACTCAATATATATATATATTTTTAACATACATATATAAATCCCACTTATTTTAATTGCCAAATATAATTTTAAAATAAAAGAAACATTATAATCCCAACATCATATATAACTAACCCATCATTGTGAGAACCAAATATATTATAATTCAAAATTGTAATGCACCTGAGGATTACGCCCTGTACTGTATGCAACTCAGAGGAGTCGTTCTACTGGTGAGAGATAACGTATATTTATTAATACACACACACACACACAGATAGGGAGATGGAGACAGAGTGAGACAGAGAGAGAGAGAGAGATCTGTGTGTGTGTGTGTGTGTGTGTGTGTGTGTGTGTGTGTGTGACCGCTTATATTCGCTTGGTATTATATTTTGGAAAGAATTGAATACCCATATTTTCGTGGTGCCGTATTTTCAAATTTAAAAAGGCAAAAGATTCCTCAATGGCATACCACAAGGTCTGAGAAAGAATTGACTGTGTTAGTGATCACTTAACTAATCCGCTTTTTATCGCTTAATATTTGTAAAATTTTGTTACACCCATTGTCAGCCTTGACAAGGACCGGGACTTTATATGAAATAGTTTACAAGCGCTGGATCGCACTGTTGACGGATTTGTAAGTTCAGCACCTCTATAGCTCATATCATCAAGAACGTAGAATAGATGGCACCGCAAATAAACCTCATCTTTACAGCCCATAAAACGTATCCGAAATTAACCCTCTATTTTCGTTGTCTTCCTTTCTTGTTCTTGTCAAAATCGGAATCAGATAGCATGAATGCGTCACGATGCGAATGGCAAGCTAGAAACGTCAGCCCTGGTATGAATCATCCCTCGCCTTGTCATCAAAACAGTCCCGTCCGACCATCTTTACCCTCCTCTCCATCCTTGCCATGAGACGTGAAGCGTCAAGAAAAGCATGCGTCTCGTCCACTTCTCATCATGGCTGCGGAGAATTCAAAATCGGCGCCCGTGATTCATGCAGTGTGTTTGCATCTGACTGGCCCGAGACGAAGTAATATCCGAGAAGGGGTAGGGTGAGCTAATGACCAATAAGGAACACTTGATGATGGTCCCGCGTATAAACGGCAGAACGTAATATGACAGGCTCGTGTCTGATTCATCTGTCTTAACCAGAAATGTATTCGATTAGGGTTATGCTTGTTGCAGTCCCTGTTGGGCATACGTAATCTTGGATATATTTGAGCGCAGTTGTCGGTTTATTCTTAGACATTTGTGTACAACTATATTTTTACATTTCCCGACTTATGCTGAGCAGAATGACAATATGTGCCTATTTTAGTTAACCGGTCAAAATGCTCAGTTTATGAAGTCATCATTTTCGCTTTAATATCTGTTATATTCCGTGCTAATAGGAATATATACTTGACAAATACGGTGGATTAAGTAAGTAAAGGTTTACTGTAAATAAAAACAGCACAATAAGAATAAAGGTAACAGTTATCCACAAGGTCGTAGCAAGTGAATCCAGTAGTGAGAGCTGCTATTGGAAGGTCAGTGGTTCTCTTGTAAATCTGAGTCGTACTCAACGGATCCCAGTTAGTCTATTTACTAACTTCCCCACGCGACCAGATATGGCACAAAGCAGGTGTTAATGTGGGGCATCCGAGCCCGTAGGCTCAGCCAAAAATTCCTGTAGACTCCGTATAAAACGAGGTCGCGTAGCTGTTTCCCGAGACGAGACTCTGCCCTTCGGCATAGCCTCGTCTGGGTATCGTCTCTGTCCAGAGGCAGAGAGTTTGACCAGCACAGCTGGAACAGATCCTACTTAGACTCTACATTTAACAGTCCCCTAACGAGGAACGTATGTGACACAAGGCCGAGTTTAACGTGGGTTTCTCCGAGCCCGTAGGTACGGCCAAAAATATCCCCTTTGAACCCGCATAAGCGGGTTCGGGATCTGTCTACCTCCCCGGACGAAACTTTGTCCTTAGGCAAAGCCTCGTCTGGGTTCCTCTCTGCCAAAGCAGAAAGTTCGACAAAAGTCGCACACAGTCAGAGACTGCTCTACGACTCTCCCTACTTAGACTCTGTAGTCCGTTGCCTTGCGGATACTTATAAGTAGTTACTACCTATAGTGTAGTAACTCATGGGGGTGACAGGTTATTCCATTATATCAATATCTAAAATAATATTAGACAACTAGAAATTACTATTAGACAGAATTAAAACAAATTCACCAAAACTTAAATATATTTGACAACAGAATTACTTTATTTCTAATGATCTGTGGGAGGTACCAAATTTTAAGGCTTTAAAAATAGACATTTAAAATTTATATATAAATATATACAAGGGCGCGTAAAACAAAGTGGGGAGAGCAAGTATACGAAAGAATTATTACCGTAACGTCATGGAATAATAGAACAAAAAAAAATGGTTTTAAAATGGCTGCTGTGTCTACAATGTACTCTGTCAGCGATTTATACTGCTCGTACTCTGGTAGTATTTTTTTCTTCACATTTTTAGTCATTGTGTATATCTTTATAGCTTTTTGTCCTTATTGACTCTGAAGAATGAGGTGTGATAACCTGTTAGCCCTTTTTAGTCATTTCTTGTTTGTTTTACCTTATTCTATGAGTTCCTAATAGTCGAAGCTTTGAACAAAGCGTTTGAAAATTTTATTTGACGATATAAATTTGAAATGTCTTACAGAAAATTACTTTTTTTTTTCATTCTTTTTTAATCATTTATATATTCAATTACCTGGAATTGTAAATTATTCGAACACATTTTTCAACCCTGTCCAAGGTAATTTTGAACAGGAGTATAGGTTTATCCCCTGGTTCCTGTTTAGCACTCGGTTTCCGATTGCTTCTAATGTCTTCTCATTTTCTTTTACTCACAGTAGCCCCTTGCATTTTAGTGGCGTTATCGCTTTGCTTGGGGCGAATTGATTAAAAACAAAAGAATACCAGTAGTCTATAATGTGCTAGTAGTGTAATATGTATCACTGCAGAAAATGGAATCGGGGTCTAAATTCAAGCCCCGTACTAGTTTACTGCGTTGACTTTCACGCTGTTGGCTTTAGTAAAGACAAGTATCCATTTTTTTCTCTTCTTTCGTCTCTGAGCCAAATAACCTGGTAGATTTTATTGGACCTCTTGGAAATGATTAACAAATGTAATTATTTTTTTTTCTGTTCTTTTGAAATAATTTTATGTCCATGATTGAATTAAGCTATGCATGCACATACGCAAATACAAAGTTGAATGAAAAAGAAATTGACATTTGTGTCACGAGGGCTCATTTCTTGATAACAAAAAAAGAGTATAAGCCGGTTTATGTACGGCTATGTAAAGTCCTTCTTATGGCTCCTGCATTTTTTTTAATTTTTTCTATTCATATAACCCAGGCGACAATAATACCACGAAGGCACAAGGGCTTATTGGGAGAGGAAGAGAATGTGGAGACTTCAGTAAGGAGAAAAGAACCAGATACAGGAAGAAGTGGTTTCAGGAAAACAAAAGATTGCGATTGACGTTACATTTAATGTTTTGAAGATTGTCGGTGGCATGGAAGCAAGAAACTGAAAGAGTCCCACAGGTGCTATAGAAAAATCTATTGGAATAGAAGTTGCGGATACCTCTAGCTATTTCAACAGTAAAACAATGAGACCTAATTGCCAATCTAGTAGTATGCTTCAATTCATGAAGTCGGGGTACTAAGAAAAAGAGCTCATCACAACAATTTCCATGAAAAGACAGAAAGTCAGCTTTGTAGAGATTGTCCAACATTCATTGCCATATACGAGGACCGATAGTACATAACAGTCCAGTACACTTTTTTTCTTTTTTTTTTTAAGCGTTTCACCCCAGCAAGGCGAGAAGCCACTAGGACGCAAAGGGTTACAGAAAATTTGGAGCAAGATCAGAGAGGAGTGATAGAAGAAAGGATGAGGAGAAGGGTAGTGGATAGATTAAGGCAATTGGAGATGTCGATTGACATTACACTTGAATAGCTGGAGATTAAAGCTCACAGGGAAAAAGGAATAGGGAAGGGAGTTCCACAGGTGAGAGGTGCGAGACATGAAGCTATTGGAGTAGAAGAGACGGCTACATTTAGGAGTTTCGACAGTGAAAGGGTGAGAGCGGGATGCCAGCCTCGTAGGGCGCTTGAACTCATGAAGTCTGGGAACCAGCGAATGCAGCTCTTCGGAGCAATTGCCATGAAAGTATTTGTAAAACAGACAGGGAGAGGCGACGGCGCGTCTGTGAGAAAGTGACTGTAGACGTGATGCCAGAGAAGGGCCAATTATATTGCATATCCGTCTCTGGAGCCTATCAAGAACCCCGAGGCAAACAGAAGAGGCTCCAGACCATATATGGCAGCAATACTCCATGCAAGGGCGAATTGTTGATTTGTATATCTGAAGGAAGAGAAAAATTTCCTGGCGCGGCACAGGGAGCCAACTTTCCTTGCGGTGGACGAGGCAATTGCCTCAATGTATTTGTTCTATCTCAGGTCAGCAGTCAACTTGAGAACGAGCAGCCGCAGAGAGTTGCTCTCGAGAAGATGAGCGTCAGACATTCTAATGGAGGGCAGGGAAGGATCTCTGTGGTGGTTAATAGAGAGTAGTTTTGTTTTTGAAGCATTAAAGTTGACCAGCCAATTCCTGCCGCAGTTCACAACCGATTGGAGACCCTTTTCGAGACGCGCGGCCAGGTTAGTTTTCCCAGTGACACTAGATTTGTTTTTGAGGCAGGAATAAATTGTGGTTACCTAACGAAATTTTCTTGTTTCTTTGTTTTGCTTCTGGAAGGCATCTTTTCCTATTTCAATAAACCTTCGGATTTCGGTGTTCTACTTTTGGTCCCCTATAAATTATTTCCTACATATATATAAATTTAATTTTGTTATTTGCTTGACTTTGATAGCTCCAATTTGTAATTGACATCTTTGGCTGTTTCATTTATTTCTAACAAACGTTTTGCAATACATAATTTGCGAAAATGCAGTTGCCAAAATGACCGCAGCCTGTCGCTTGGGAAAAATGTTCTATCTGAGCACGTTCGGCATATTACAATTTTGATTTCTTGAAAGATTAATCAAACGAGTCATTCGTTTAGAGCTGTAGAGGAAATTATACTTTGTCATCTCATATTTTGTCGGAAAAAGGGTCTCTGGAGAAGGGGATTATCATCAAGTTTTGTATGAAGATTGCTTCAACACATTATTCTTTCTGCTATGGAAATGATCTATCTTTCGTTTCTTGTTTCATCGCATCGCAGATAGTTTATTAAGGAGCTAGTCTCAGATATCTTTTAACCTCTCTTTTTCTGTTGTTGAAGCACAATTAAGATGCGTAGACAACTACTATAATTCAATTTTCCAACACGCCAGACCAAATAGAAATCTAAGCAACTTGAAATTAACCTTTGCACATTGCTATTATATCCGCTGAAGTGTTGAGGGGATTCACCTCAATACATTTGTGATCTTGGCCTCAATCTGTGGCATAGCTAGTGATTATTATTTGTCTAAAATCATTACTGCTATTAATTTAAAAAATAAATCAGAAAAACCCTTCTTTTTTTTTCAGAAATATTATCTTCTAAATCTTTTATATAAATCTTATAATTGGAAAAAAGTCTACAGATCTCATTCGACAAAATAAGTACAAACGAAAAGCCCCCCAAAAAAATGTTTATTTGAAAAAATGTTCGTTTTATGAGAGGATTAAAAAATAGAAGCAGGAATCTTTAAGGTTAATATCTGATTTATCTCTTTTACTTTTACTTCAGTCTGTGACGCCCTGTTTATCTTGTGCTTCTTAAATTTGTTCTAATATTGCATTTTTTGACTATAAAATAGTTTTCTTATTTGTTTGCTTGAATATTGAAAGTTCTCTTTCGATCGGAACTTATTGTTCCATTAACTGACGGTCAATAAATTTGCCGCCAAATCATATCTCATTGTCTACGTCTTCAAAATACGGACATTCTTATAAGATACCACAATAAATAAAGTTTAGAGTAAATTAGAAAGAAAAAAAAACTCATTTTGCCGAATCAAAAATTGATTTTTCGATCATTTGAAAGCTATTAAAAATACAATTTATACAATAAATTAAGTTGAAGGAGTAATTACGACGTTCTTTGGGCTTCTGGCATTATCACGTTGAAACACAGTTTTTCGTACGATCAACGAAGTTAAGCAAGATCATACCTGGTCAATAACTAGCTTGGTGACTGATTGGGAATACCATTAGCTGTAATCTTGGATGTACAAGTGGTGTAATGGATAACAGCTTGGGATAGAAATAGGAGTACCGTTCCGATTTCGATTTGGTTTGTTATATTCAACTATTGGGAAAGGTTTAAATCCACCTCGTCTCCCCCAAGCTATAGGTTAATTAGTAGGACATGCATCAATAAAACATTAAGATCTCCTTGCTCCAAAAGAAAAAATACTTACAATCTGAAAAAAAAAAAAATTTCCGTCTTTAAATAACCTGCAAAAGATTGATAATCCGTAAAAAATAAATTTGCAATTCCTATACCGCTCACCTAACAAATGCCTTTAGTAACTCTCTACGTAGAGTTGGCCTTGTATTGTATGAACATCATTAAAATAAATAAATATCCCCAGATGAATCGGCACTTTTGCCTCAGGTTAACGTATCTGTGGAATCTGGATAAGATCAAATTGTTGTTTCTCGATACATCTGTCTTCGATAAAAGTTTAGTAACTGCGCAAATTGGATTCCCGCTAATGAGGACGCATGTCGGTTAAGTAACGCCATGGAATTATTTCTACTCGAGCACGTACGGACATGTCCCAACTTCCTTTACTATGTGTCACGAACTAGTCGAGTTACTTGTTGCCGAGCAGTATAGGAAGTTATACGTGTTTATGTTACGCTGTTTATGAAAAATGAATAGGTTTCTGGAGCAGCAGATAAGCATAAAGCTTTTTTCTCAGCATTCGTTAAAGTTTAAGACGAATGCATCGTTATTCTTTAAAAAAGGCTTATAATGAATATACTATGGAAAAATCGAATGTTTTGCGGTAGTAGAGGTTGTTCACGAAATGACGAGGATATGGGCAAGATGATGCATGTACTGAGCAGCCAGATACAAATGTGGACAGATTGCTAACTTTGGGCCGACAGATCGAACATTAAGTGAGCGGCTGCTAACAGAAAAACAAAATATGAATAGCGATAAAGTCCATTAGATTCTAATAGAGCATTTAGAAATAATAAAAAATCCATGTGCTAGAATTTAGCGAATTCATCCCTAAAAAAATTCATTTTAAAAATGGGCCATTCAACTTATTCAACAGTCTTCGCTGCTTGTAATATTGGGGATTTTTCCAAATTAAAATTGCCCTGAAAGCAAGAGGATTTATTAATATCCTCGATATGCAATAACATTGACTACATTGCTAAGATTTAATTCCAAGAAAGTTTCCAGCAATGGCACTATTGTCTTAGAAAGTTCTAGCTAAACAAATAGATGGCATTAGAGATGAAAGCAGCCAACACGGACGACATAAGCAAAATTTATTTTCAAATTAGTGTTACGGGAATTAATTTGTCACCCTTTATATATATATATATATATATATATATATATATATATATATATATATATATATATATATATGGGGGTAGTTGTATGAGTGTGTGTGTGCGAAAATAAAAAACAATGTGCAAATTTTTTCTTTACGGACGCGTATTGTCCTCTGCAGGATTTTATCAAGCCAAATGTAAGAATTTTATTTTTCAACAATTTATAAGCTGAAGTAAAAATGTCGTTCCATTTACAATTTTGTTTAATTTAAGAACGCTCGTAAATATTCTTCAGTTTAGTTTCAGAAATTAATTTATGTATTTATTTATTTTAAACCAATATGTTTAGATTTAAACGTTTTCTTTTCTTTTCTTTTTTTTTCATATTTTTATGTCCATGTGTGCCTGCTAGGGAAAGGATTATATCTTTTAAAAAAGGAGTTATTTGAAAAAATCCATAGCGCTGATTTACATGTTGGCAATAGTGGCTTTATCAAAAGTTTGAGTAAGTACCTCATAGACGGGAGTGATTTTTATTCTTACTTGCGAAAGTTTTGATACCCCGCCCCCGAGTTTATTAAGACGCCCCCGTTTATAATCTTCTTTCATTTTGACCCTTTAAATGATTTTACGTCCCTGTTGATTTTATGACGTCAGAGAAGTCAGAATATCCACTTTTCATCAATGAATCAATGGCCAATTGCTTAGAAACTGACCTTGTTGTTATTGGCCTGAAAGGATCGGGTAAAAAGTGGCTGAAACCAAACCACTGGTGCACCCAGAACCTTTTGAGTGAAAGAGGATTGCTGGAAGTGTTCATAGGTTGTCGATCGAAGTGATTTTCGAAGAAGGTTTGAGAAATAGGCCTTGTTCAAACTGTTGATCAAGCAAGATAATGCGCTCTCTCCCAGAAACTCAAAGAACTTTTCGGCATAGCTGTATATGTCTGTGCAGATGTCTGCAACAGGGATTGGTTAATCACCTTTCCAGAGAATGTACCGAGAAACGAGTAACCGGACATTAATAATATAAGTGAACTTAGTATACGTGTTCCTAACCCCTGAGTTCTCTTTACTCCATTGTGTCATATCAAAGTCATGTCATTCCCAAAATTAACGGTCGACCTCTACACGAGGTATATCATTATATTTAAGTGTTACCAACACGCTGATTATATGCGAGTATTTGCAGTAGTAAAATAAGCTGAGGGAAAATTTTTCAGTTTTGAACAGAATACTTCTTTTAAGTATGGGAACACAACTATATAAAAAATATCTGACTTCGTAAATTAATCATAAAATGCCATGCTTTCTTATACTCTAAGACTTTCTCTTCAAACACATTTAATTAACTTATCCCAACACTGAGGTAAATTGAAAGAAATTATCAGGGTTTGGAACTAGTTATGTTAATAAGGAATTTAGAAAAGCCCTTCAGGTACGTTTAAGAATTCCGTCGTAATAGCGTTGGTGACCTTGTCAGATAAGTGTTTATAAAAAAGAATTAGTTAAGAAAGAAGAGAAAACGAAAAGAATACGCGAAATCAACTGATAGGGGATTATTTTTTTCAGTAAAGCCTATTGTTATGACAAACAAAGCCTAAAAGAGGAGAGATATTTACGGTAAAACACTTTGTTCTAAAAAAGAGAATTCTTTCGAATCAGTGCTCGAATTTTGAAAGTTGGGATCCAGTCCAAGAAAGAAAGAAAAAAAAACAGGCACAAGAAATAAAAGAATCTATTTGAAGAAGTAAAGCCTGAATACGAAAACAAAGTTAGAATTAAGAACCAGAGAACAATGATTTGACATCACCATCAAATCGTTGCAAATAAATATTATAGAATTGTTATTAACTAATACTTTCTGTTGCTGGTGGGTTGTTTTTGCTTAGCGACATATCAACACCTCTATGGGTTATTTAATGCCGAATTATATATATTTTGTATGAAATTTTATACTTACATCTACAGATATTTTGTACATAATTTTATACTTTTAGGGTATACGCATGTCTTTTTTATATATACAGTTTGTAGATTAGGACAGGCGGCCGTATTATACGGATGGACGTCCGTAAGAACAACACCGGTGCCCCATTCATGAAATGGACTAACCCGGCCACGTGCAAGACGTGGCATGCGTGTGAGCAACGCAAATATAAACAAGGTTATCGAGCAACCTGGAAAAGTGGACAGATTACGACCGTTATCCAAGCACTCTACAATCATAAAATGTATTGTTGGTAATTTTGCTACAACATGTATTTTTATGTTTTAGTTTTGCATTGATTGACATTTTGCTATAAAATTATATTGTTGCTAAGTTGTTTTTCTTTTTTATAAAAAATTACTGTTGATTTTTGCTTAGGGGTTCACTGTGTGCCTAGCAATTGGACCCTAACAAGTACCACCTCGTTTACTGTTGTTCCCCCAGTAAAAGGCTCAAGAGTCACTCAAGTTTGATGCTTCTTCATTGAGGTTGTTGAAAGTCGATAACGGTTGATCAGAGATTCTAATAGGTTGAGAATTTAGTGATCGAAGAAACATCCTCTCTGGTATCTGTTCTAAAATGTAGCGGTTCTTAGGAAGAAACTGTTTGAATGGCACTTCCTCCTTACAAATGGAATACGAAAGAAATGAGGATGATTCGGCTCTCTGTTCATAGTATGGTGGGTCTTACTTGGTGGGATTAAAATGTACTTCCTCTGAACAATTGCCAAGAAAGTAGCGGCAGAATATCAAGGGTTCTGTGATGTTCGTCTACGGGAAACGGTTAGACAGTGGAAAATAATTCATCACCCACAAGGCCACTTAAACTCTTGTAAAGTCTACCAAAGCTGGAAAGTGAGGATTGGCGAGCTCCAGCCCAGATATGGCAGCAATATTTCATTCTTGCTCTGTTCTGAGTTTTGTAAAGATAGATAATGACAGGAGGTGTTAGATATTTTCTGGAACGGTATAAAGTAGGCGATCATTTTCCCAGCCCTCTTAGCCACGGTGTTTCATTTTAGATCTGGAGTTGATGCATTCAAAGTCTGCTGGAATGATAAGGGATACCTACATAAACCACCATTGTTAGACAGATGAAGTTCTTCGTAACGAGATACGGATTCTTTTATTGCTGATATATTTCAGAAACAATGACGGTATCGAAATCCAATTCATCTTTACGAAGACTTTGAGAATGAATAATGAAATAATGCCTATAATAGCACCAGACAGTCGGTAACGTTTCTATGAATGCATAAGCATTGACAAGTTTGTTTGAACGCCTGTTTAATATAAACATACCAAATCGTTGTGAAAACCGCAAGCATCAGTGATTTCATTAATATAATTAGTTTGTAATTTGATATAATGGAATATGCATACACCTGTGTTCCCCCTCACTGGAATATGATTGGCTGGTGTCCGTCATAAATACAGACGGACGTGTAGGTACGACAGAGTGTGAGTCTATGACAACTCCCATTGGACTACGCCACTGGCTATCCTATTGGTCTACACTTATTACCTGCGACTACGACGAGTACCAGTCGATTACTGCTACCGTGTAGTACTTGGTTATAGTAGCCCAAACCACTTAGCTACTTCAATCAAATATATCCCTTTCCGGGACACATCATAATTTCAGAAAATATATTGACAACAACGGAGATGAGAGGAAAGCAATTAGACTGTGGTGAGAAAAGATGAAATATTATATACGTTTAATGGTTTCAAAAATAAGCTGAACTAAAATACAATAACATATCCCTTACGCAAATCCAGTTTATACGCATCGCTATATAAACAACTAGCAGTAGAGCCCGGCGTTGCCCGGGGATGTAACAGTAATAGATAGATCAAGTATCGACTATCATAAAAACTGAAAAATAAAATTGACAAAGATTATTGTTTAAGGTTGACGGACACGCATGTCTTAATTAGTTTTTTTTTTTTTTATTTACGAATTGGTCAAACCCAAATTCAAACAAAAACATTGGTTACAATCGTTATGAGTCTATCGATTGGTGAATAGAATTTTATTATAAACAATTGTCTTGTAAATGGAATTTTTAGAGTATTCTGAATGTAAATAAAGAAAAAAAGTGTGCAAGACAATAAGAAATACTACCTGCCAAAAAAAAAGTGGATGTTTATTTTATCGGCTGAAAAATGTAAGAAATCCGATCCCATATATAAAAGGAACACAAGGAACACACACACACACACACACACACACACACACACACACACACACACACACACACACACAAACAAACAAACAAACAAACAAACAACCTGGGTTTTTAACCTAAGTCACTCCACGGAATCGCTAAAACATAGAGCATAGTCTGATGAAAAGACGCTAAAGTTTATGAAAACAAAGTTTTATCGTCAAAATGCTTATGTTTTTATGAAGAGGATAGACTAAATTTTTTTTAATTATTTTTTAAAATTTTTCCATCTTTTTAGAATATTCTAAATTTTGATTTAAAAAACCTTGTTTCTCTTTGTCGCAACAAGGGGTATTAAATAACATAGATAATTTTAGAGCGTTTTTTTTTTGTATTTACACACATTAATTTGGAAAATCTTGCAAAAATAAAAATAATTGTCAGATGTTAATGAAACTTTCAGAAACTATTCACAGATGATCGAAATTATTATAAATATGATTTTTTATTAATGTCATGGCAGAAATATTTTTTTTATATTCATTAACACCCCATAACTAATTTTATGAAAAACTCTAGAAATTGAGACCATCGGTTTTAGTGATTACAATAGTTAAAAGCACAAGGCTTTGAAGAATGCAAATCATGTATTTTTTTTTTTTTTTTTTTTTGGCCAACGTACCTGAAAATCAGCTGTGAATTGTAACATACAAAACTCAATAAAACAAATATATTATTTAGTTTCAAATGCTTTTATTTGTTTTAATTTGTTTTTATGAATATGGACAATATTTTCTGGAAGCAAAAAAAGTTTTTTAATGAAAATTGAATTTTTAATACAATTATTTCTTATTTCTTTAATTTTAAAAAGATTTTTAAAAAATGTTTAAATTGAATTTTAAAAATATTTTAACATTAGTTAAATGCAACATCAACCTTTCAAAATGTCCGTGTGAGATTGTCATTGTTCAGCGCTTTGAAAATTGTATAATTTGGACCGATCAGATTAGCCATGGTAATTAAGAAATGTAATTTTTGTGTTTATAGTCGGACAGTAATTATCAAGTACGGAAGACCAACCAGAATACAATTTAGTTGCATTATTTGATTTCAGCATTGTTCTCCGCTGTTAAGCCCTTTACTTTTGCGAAACACGTATGGAGAAGTTAATTTGAATTTTCAATTTCAACTGAGAAGGGTACCTACAAGTAACAGTATCATCTTATGAAATTTAACTACTGCTAAACTTTAATTTATATGATCTTATTTTTATATTAATCTCAGTTATGGCATTTTTCCATAAATGAAATATCAAAATTAATAATAAAATGAATGGAAATACAAATAACACAGTAAAATGTAATAAATGTACATAAAATTATAGTATTTTATGTACACTTCTGATAAAATTTCATAAGAAAGGTACCTAAATTAATTAGATACCTTTTTCTTATGAAATTTAATCTCACTATTAACAGTCTTATTTTTTAATTTCTTTATATTTTCCATAAAGCATCGTAAACGTAAAAATGAAAGCTAAGTACAAAAAAAAAAATAAAAATAAAAAGTTAGAGCGCTGAAAGTTTTCCTTAAAAGTAACGAGGTAAATAATTTGTTCACTTAAATAATTTCACTTCCTTCCATCCGTAGAAAGAATTACCCTCCCGTAAGTTATCTAAACGCCATGAATGTGCCTTTCGTCAATCGTCAAGCGACGCGAAATGTTATGACCTGCTTTGTTTTATTTTCGAATTACATTTTTTCGGCGCAGAAGCTAAGTTAAGCTTGGTTCAAAATATTTTAAATAAACAGTATAATATCTGTTTTTATTAAAATCAGTTTTGAAAAAATGACAATTGATTTTTAAAAGAATATCAAACTAAGATTTTAATCTTTTTTATCAAATCGAAAAAAATGATTGATTATCTGTCTTTTTTTTTGACAAAAAAAAAACAATATTTTTAACGAAAATTTCAGACGTGCTAGGAACGATTAAAAAATGTAAAAAAAATACTCCAAAAATACTTTGATCTTTCCTCTTTAATAATAAAATGAACATTAGACGATAAAATTTTGTTTTCGTCAAGTTCGTGTTTATCGTGTTTTCAAATTGATTTTCTTAAAAAACAACTGTGTTTTTCCCATTTTCGGCGCCGTTAGAACCACCAAAAGGTAATTTTATGTAGTCCTGTGAGGTTTTGTTGAAATCGGCTATAAAATGTAGGAAATTCAATCCAACATATAAACGTACACACACACACACACACACAACCTGCGTTTTATAATAAGTAAGATCATTACAGTGTGTTGTAAGAGAAAACTAAGTAAACGGAAGTACAGTATCGGCCATTGTTCAGACACCGAATTACCGTTTCGGCCATATTCTTATGTGTGAATAAAAAAAAACAGGACTGTCACTTGTAACTGCAGAGGGGTAACCAGATTAAACTGTGTTGTGGTATTATTACGAACCCGCTTACCAAGTTGTGACACGGTGAATGAAAATGCTGACCGTTGTCTTAACTTATTCGTCTTCCATGATACAACACTTGTCCAAAGGATGGCTAACCTTGCAAAATATTGCTACCTTCAAATCTCTACATAGAATTTTTCGAAAAATATCTCTACTGATATCATCATGATTCACAAGATTGTAAAAATCACAATGATAAAGACTTTTCCCGGAAAGATACACCTCCGATGGTCTTTTCAAGTATCGAAGATGGAAAACTGTCA
>CAHIKZ030000868.1:3555000-3557500 GCA_903632075.3 Acanthosepion pharaonis
GCAAACATATCTTGATTTCACTGTTGGTTGTCGTAAATATGCCGCTGCTTCAGTCCAAATTAAAATTATTTACAGTCTTCTTGACTAAGTGAGCGACCTCATCACGAGAAGATCACAGCTCATCGTGTTAGATTTTAATCGTAGTGCACATTTTATTCAGTCCTCGATAAAGCTGTGACATGAAAGGAAAAAAAAACACTTAAGTCTTTCTATTTTTTTTTTTTTTTTTTGTCAATTTTTGTTTTGGGGTTTATCTCTTTATGGTGTTTGTTTTATTTGTTTCTTGTTTTATCCTTTCCTTCATACGTCGGTTTTTGTTATATTAAAATTTTATACCCTTAGTAAAATATTTACATTTGAAAAGCGCGAGTCCGGGCATGAAATTACTTGATCAATTGATTATCCCCTCAGGGAACAGAAGATGTCGTCAATCAAGAAAGACTGACTCAGGACGTAAGAATGAAAAACCATTGTGCTAAGCAAATACCAATCACGAATTAACGCCAGTTATTTTTATTTCGTAATTTCGTTTTATTCTTAAACTTCTTTCAAACGATCTTTTTATCGTTTTCTTTTTAAACTCATTTCAGATGAATGGATGTTTTTGTTGATATTACTTTCTTTTCGTTCTCTCCTGTGTATGACCTGTTTAACTTTGAACACAAACAGTTTTGAATTAACTTTAAAGTAATAAGAACAATGAATAAAGCTAAATAAATAAATACAATTCGAAAACGCGAACTATGAGTAGTCGATAGATATGATACTCATACTGGAGCATTTTAATAGTCAGCAAATCATACTTCTTTTATGTATCTCGTATTCTCAATGTGTGGGCGATTACGGCTCTCCACAATTTACCTATCCTCTGCATTTTCTATCCCTCACACTCTCTTCGATCTTTGAAGCACACATATCTTGATTTCACTGTTGGTTGTCATAAATATACCGCTGCTTCAGTCCCAGTTAAAATCATTTACAGTCTTCTTAACTCTCTTGTTCACTCTCTAACAGATATTTACACAGAATCATTAGTGTTATGGGGTCCTTTCCTTTTTAATATAAGTGGACTCGACCAGAGTGTTACTTGGACTGCTGCCGTTAAATACCCAGTGTCAGTCAGTATACAGAGAGAGTCAGATTGAGATAGAAAGAAGACTGAGATTGTGATTGAGTTGGAGGTAGAGTAATAGTGTAAGGTAACCGCTTGTAGAAGTCAGTTACAAGCACGTAAACTCTAAGGAAGTCCTACTTCGAGACTGTATATATCTATATGTTACTGCTACTAACCGCGTTCCTGGATTTACTAACAGTATTACCCTTTGTATTATTGTGTAAATTTTATTTCTTATATTTAATTCTTGCGTTTGTCATTCATTGGAGACCGAATTTCATCTCGGAATCCACAACAGTTAGGTAGGGTCCTCAATGTTTTCCAATTTACCTTTAATATGTTTGGTGGGGTATAAAATTTTCTAAGCCCTGTTTCTTCATTAAGTGTCCCGAAAATTCCAATTACCTCTTTCTAAGCAAAAGTGACTTTTTCGTCCCACTTTCCTCAAAGATTCCTCATTTATCATATGTTACGGACATGATATCTTCAATAAATTTCTGTGGAAGCACATATCTGTTGCGTCAAGTATCTTCTTCATATGTGAGGATATTGTCTAACATTTGCTTCCATATACGAAAATTCATATTACATAAGAGTTCGCGATTTTTTTTCTTTGTTTCTAACCAGATTTTTCTGTTTATAATACATTTGTAGCAGCTGATGTCGAGGTTTATAATGGATGCTGTTAATCTTTGGAGCGGATGGAGAAGAGAACTTTTAAAATGAATGTATTCAACTCTTGGAAATTTTTATGCATCTGTTTTTAAATTTTTAAATAAAGAAAAACTATCTCACCAAATAAGAAAAAGAGAAAGTTACGTTTACATGTATACAGATAGTTTTAAAAGCAAAGAAAAACAATCATTTGAATAGTAGAAGTCTAAATATCTATGTATTTCGGTCTGTGTGTGTGTGTGTGTGTGTGTGTGTGTGTGTGTGTGTGTGTGTGTGTGTGTGTAGTGTAGAGAGAGAGAGAGAGAGAGAGAGAGAATCTGGGTGTGAGAGCCAAGTGGTTTGGTGAAATTTAGTAGGCGGTTTTATGCGAATTAAGACGTTTCCCTGGAAGGGGAAGTGTCTCGTGTTATCGCTACTACACCTGGAGCAAAGTGGGGGAAGAGATAGAGAGAATGAATGCGTTGCTTTTATGCAGGTGATTGCTACACTATCTAGCTGAGTTGAGCGAAGTCCATTAGTAGATAAGCGGAGTAAGCTCACATTTTGTTTATCATTTGAAAGTTAACTTTTTTTATTGTTTTTCAATTGCAACTTCGGATTTATGTGTCACGTTCTCCGTCTTATGTTACAACAATTCTCTATTTGATGGATATTAATGTCCCCAATTCGTAGCTCATACCTTCAGAAGTCTCGCTTGCTAAAGAAAATAGA
>CAHIKZ030000868.1:3560000-3600000 GCA_903632075.3 Acanthosepion pharaonis
TCGATTTTGATATATGAGTGTTCAACAGCTCCGTTTAGATGTAGGCAGCTAAATATCCCCCAAAGTTTATTTCATTAGAGTGGTGATGTTTTGTGTGGAACCATCCTCATTCTTTGAAAGAAAGAAAAAAACAGAGGATTTTGCAAAACGAGAACTGTGTCCCGATATCTCCAATTAGTTTATCTCCTTCTAGACTAGTTGCCACCCAAGTCTTGTAAGGTTATCTTGATATTTAACCCACAGCTGGAGGGGAAAATATGAAGATTTATGTCTATCCAAATAGTGAACACCCTGGGCTGGACAGGGTTCGCTTTTTCACGCAAATAACCATCAAATTCATGCAGCTCGTCTTCACCTACATTTCGCTTTTTTTGACACAATCCTCAGTTTTGATAGTCTTGAACCAGCAGCGAAATAAGCAGTTACTAAAGGCTTCAACTTCAATATATGCAAAAGTTATTTCTCTTTCAAGGACATTATCTGAAACATTTCTGTAATCATTTAGGTTTGTCTTAAAACAAATAATATCGAAACAATTTTTTTTGTTTCAAAAAAGGGACATGTTTTATTTTGAATATGAAGAAAAACAGATTCTATAGCCTTTAATCTTTGTTTCTACCACTGAGCAAAATTTATAAAAAGCAAAAATATCGACGTCATACGAAGAATACAACTCGAGAAAACATTCGGGAGTTAGTTTCGCAAAAGCAGGCAATAATGATCAAAGCCTACGCACGAAGATTTGTAAGTCGACAAGCATAAAGTTCTTATCAGATATCGACATGCATAATTAATAGATGAACGGAACATGATTCCTCGCAACTTCAACTTGTATTTAAAGCCATAAGAATAAGACGCATGACAGCAATATGCATTTTTAATTCACTTCCTTTCAGTTTCTTCGAACATCCAAACGCAGAAATGCGAATTCTAAGAGTCAACTTGTTCAGTGGGGAACATAGTTCAAGACAAATATTAAAGACAGCTTTTCCCTATCTTTACAAGAGTTATATCAGAGGAGAAACAGTATTTTACCATAGCTTTCGAGGATATAACTCATCTTTGCTTTTCAGAGTGCAAAAGTCTTTAAGCTGCTTTAGTTTTCTATCGTATTTTTTTCTTCTTTTTTTTTTATTATCAAGACTTGAACACTAACCAATGACGCCTTCAGAGAATATGCCAACAATCATTTCCATCACTGAAGCCATTTCCTCGGCTAATTGCCATAATTAATAATATTTATCATGGTATATTTTATTATCATAGTATACTTTTATCTTTTACGCAATTCTAGAAAACGGTTCTTCCATTCAAATAAGCCGTTCCATTAAGTCCTTGATGGTCTTCCTGCCGAGATCCCAAATTAAATTTTCATTTCTATTTCCTTTTCTTACGCATGATGATTGATTAAATGATAGCATGGGCTGCAGCCACAGCGCAGTTCCACTCCTAACAGTGAGGTCAAACCGGAAAAAAAAATCTCCCCCTACGTCCATTTCAAGTGACTCCCTACTGAATTCCTAATCAGTTTCCAAGATCCTTTTATTCAACATTCCCGGCACACAGTATTTTCAAACGTTGGCGACATACAGAGTAAATTTGCTAGATTTATTCGGGATCGTATGCTGGGAATATCATGAACTGAACACGTGAGTCACAATGAAGTTTTGGAGAAAATAGAAACAAAAAAAAAGGATATTTATACTTAACATCAAAAAGAGAGTTGAAATTTCTAGGTCACATAACAAGGAATTGATACTGACAGGACAGAGGAAAGCAGCCGGTAACCTACTTACATGCTTGTAGCGCGTAACCTGCTTACATTCTTGTAGCGCGTAACCTGCTTACATGCATGGTTGGCAGAACAGAGAGACCAGTCCTAATCATCACGGTTATGACCCACCATGCCACGCACATTGTTGCAAACTAGCCTCATTCCATTAGGGTTCCCTTGGTACGATGTAACTTCCACTCAAGCCGCTTCTTCACACAAACTACTACCACGTGGAAACGACTGTCCAGGGTTTGATTCCTCGCTCACTACAATCTTAACCTGTTCAAATCTAGGGTTAACCGTTGTCTTTCTTCACACGTCTACTTAAGCTGTGTCTCTTACTTTGTAACCATTGATTCGAGGGACCCTCAGGCCTTGTACAGGTGAACATCATTGTAAAAAAAAAAAAACGACGAATTTTACGAAAGGCTACAAAAGACAGGAAATTATGGAGATCCATGATCACTCAAATCTTGAAGAGAGACGTCACAAAGAAGAGAAACACTGTTCCTTTCGGCACGAAATTTAAGCTGAATATTTTGCTTTTAGTTTTACTTGAATGTCCAAGACCATTCATTTTGATCTATAGCATAAAAACAATTAAACGTCTAATGACTCCAACTGCTTCAGACAAAATTTGAACCCAGGCTGCTGATTCCATATTCAGTACTGATCACCGTTACCTCACTTAGATTGCCAGATGGTTGTATCATCATTATTGGTTGGTTCTGCATGAGACATATTGTTAACTCATCGCCAATTATTACAATTTTGAACAAGCTAGTTTAGTGTTTGCATTTCTCATTAGTTGGTTATCGTAGAATAATATTATCCCTCCAGTACGGTTTTAGTTTTTCTCTACGTCTTTCTTCAAGCACAATGCTCTGAAGATCCACTTTAATGAGACCTGCACTAGATAGTTTTACGCAGTGTTTCCCAAAGTCGACGATAACACCCCCTTGTGGGCTCTGTTATGTTGATTGGGAGGAATCGGGAGTTTTTTATTTCATTTTGGGGGCGAGGAATATGTATCCATTTTTTTTTTTTTTTTCAAAAATGATTCAATATTGGCTACAAAAGTAAATTTCTGAAAGTGCTATGGAAAGCTATAAAAGTTTCCTTCATTGCTTTTTCAACTTCCTATATGGCTGAATATGGTTTCAATGCAGTTACAGAGCTTCTTACTAAAAAAAGAAACCGCCTGCAAATTATAAAACAAGATTATTTACGATTACTTCCAAGAATCATGGAACCTAGAGCCTTAGCCAGCAATCACCAAAGTCAACCATCGCATTAAAAACATTGAGATAAGCTTTAAAATGAACCTAGAGTAAAAGCCTTTGCCAGTAACCACTAAAGTCAACCATCGCATTAAAAACATTGCGATAAGCTTTAAAATGAACCTTGAGTAAAAGCCTTAGCCAGTAAGCATCAAAGTCAACCATCGCATTGAAAACATTGATATAAGCTTTAAAATAAACCTAGAATAAAAGGCTTAGCCAGTAAGCACCAAAGTCAACTATCGCATTGAAGACATTGAGATAAGCTATCAAGTAAAATATTTTTGTTAGAATTTTAATCATTGGCATTTATAATAGAAATAAAAACAATATTAAAGTTATTTTTGCACTAATACCTCAGTGTTATCTTGCTATGAAAGATGAATTCAGTATAATAATCGAAATTTACTTAGACAGGGGGATGTTGACAAAATATTTGTGCCTAAAGCGGGCGCTGGCTGAGAAATGGTTGGGAAACGTTGGTTTAATGTTTCCACATAATTTGTTACGGATTGAATCGAAGATTGAAATTAAACTACTTATATTTCTAACAGTGATTATTTGCATTTTATCTAGCAGCGTGTGATTTGTGATAATCCGCCTCATATGATTTACTAAAGTTTTAGTTTGAGATAAAAGGTTTCGAGACTATATCACACAATCTAGAAACATGTCTAGTTTTATATCCAGCCGTTTTTTCGTTTTGATTGTCAGTTCTACACGTTTCTTGCAACAATTGGTAGTAAAAAAACGAAGTGCAAAGTTCTATCATCCTTCTTGCAGTGCAGATGTGACTTTGTCCGACGTCGGGCTAATATTATTGATTATCTAGATTTCATACTATGGACGAGATTATGATGCTGATTCAATTGCTTGTGTCCCAGAAAAAGGACACTACGAGAAAAAAATGGACAGTAAGTGGACGTAAGTTTCGAATAGAGGCACATTGAAAACAGCTAATGTTCTCTTTGACTGGTTAAGTTATTTTTGAATTGATATCAAGTGGTTGGATATTTCCGGGCAAAGCATGTATATCTACAAGGGTGTTCTAAAATTTTAAAGTTGTTGGATTATTTACGGACAGATCTCGAAAATCTATTTGGTTATGCTCAAAAGTTCCTTTACATTGATATTAAATGGCTGGATAATTTGCGGATAGACCTTAAATATCTAAAAGTTGTGTTTCTTTTTTTACGTTGTTACAAACTGGTTGACACGTACGTTGGGTAATGGATAGCGGCTCGGATTGAAGAATCGGAGCGCCAAGTCAGATCTATTACGCCCACTTACGTATTAATACCCTTAGGGAAAGTTATGAATCCTCTCCTTCTTAGCTATTGGTAAATAGCAGGACAGACTAGGTCCTATAGCCTTGGCTTTCAACTGGTCTAGAAGAAAGAAAAATTCTGAATTCAAAACCGGCCTGGAGAAGGCTGGGCTCAGTCAAGCTATCTTGCTCAAGATACTACTTCTACTTTTACTGTAGATGTGGTGCCCCTACGATCCTACAGTGGACGGGAAAAATTAAAATAAAATTAAAAAAATAAATTGGTTCGATAAAATCGGTAAAGAGGTACTCAAACCTAAATTCCCTGGAATCGTAGGGGCACAATGCGGGGCAAGACACTATGAGGGAGATCAACTTCCTGCATGCTGGTTTGAATTTCAAATTGTCATTCATCTAGAGATGGCTATAGGAACAAATATGTTATTTACCCTTAGCTGGGAGGAAAGAGATGGGTTCATACCTTTCCCAAAGAGCTCGTAAATAAATGTAAGCGACTCGAGTGGAAATCGAACTCGACGCTACTATTTCTCAATCCGAGCCGCTATCAATAGCACCACTGTGTCACTTTCTTTTACACTGATATTGGATCATTCATGAATAAGCCTCCTACATAGAGGTGCTAAATTTAGTTTTTTAATGTTCATGATAAGTTGTTGGATCATTTACGGACATAACTAAAGGGTGTTTCATTAAGAGGGATCAAAGTCAGCAGTAAATAAATCAGTGTTATTGGTGGATCATTTTTTTATTTCTCTATTGGATCATCTTATTTAAGTCATGGCAATTACATGTGAAAAATAATATCGCCAAATATCCAGCAAGGTTTCGGCGGCATACCTCCACTCGATAGTCAAAATTTTTTTTTGACGTCTCTGCATAGTTACTTCTCGATTTCCCCAATATGCCTTATTATCTCATCCTTCTGCTGTTGAATCGTTGTTGGCTTGTTGGCATAGACCTTACTTGAGATGACCCCAAATGATGAAATCTAAAGGCGATTGTGCTAGCCAATTGACTTCGCTCCTTCGAAACATGATGAGATCCTGGAACTTGTCATTCAATAAAGACATTGTTGCATTGGCTGTGTGGCATGTGGCACTATCTTGTTGGAACAACGAATTTTTGGCATCCATAGCATTCAATTCAGGCCATAAAAAGTTGGTTATCATGGCACGGTATCGCTCGCCTGTCACCGTAACGAAATTCCCGGCATCATTTTTGATGAAATACAGCCCAATGATTCAGCTAGCAAAAAATGCACAGTGACCTTTTGCAGATTCAGTGGCTTTTCGACAATCTTCTTTGGATTTTCACCAGCCCAAATTCGACAATTCTGCTTATTAACGAATACACCAAGATGAAAATGGGTTTCATCACTAAAGAGAAGTTTTTGCGAAATATTTTCTTCTGCTTGCCTTTGCTCTTGCACCTAATTGACAAAGGGAATGCTCTCCAAATGGTAAGCGGGTTTCAGTTCTTGTGTCAATTGAATTTTGTAAGCGTGTAGAGACAAATCTTTTGTCAAAATTCGATGTAACATTGTTGTGGAGAGGTGCAATCCCTATATGCAATGACGAATAGAGGTGTCTGGATTGTCCGCCACATTCTCGTGCACTGCAGCAATGTTTTCAGCTGAATGGCGTAACCGTGCATGCAGTGGCGTTTTCACATCTGCCAACTAACCAGTTTGTTTGAATTTAAAATAATTTTTCCAATTGAACTCTCAGTTGTTTGATCAAAATATCGCTAAGCGCGTGAAATGAATTTCTGTTTGAACGTCCATTTTGGTAATAGGCTTCCATAATTTTAACACGTTGTTTGATTGCTAATCTTTCCAGGATTGAAATTGCCAAAGACTTAAGTTGTTAAATCTGAAAGAAAAAGAAAAAATCATTAGACGCTTAAACTTAATTCACATTTAAAATCTGTCCAAGTTATTGGAATACATATATATATATATATATATATATATTGACCTTGGGAAAGGTGTGAATCCGCTTCTTCTCCCTCCAGCTATGGGTAAAATAGCAGGACAGACTGGGTTCTATAGCCTTGGGTGACAACTGGTCTAGGAGAAGGACAACACTGAATTCAAAACCTGAGGGGGGTTGTTTGGGGACCTTGTGGCACGTAGTGCACCAGGTCTCTGTATTCGGCCCTTCAAAAAATGTGGATGGTCCTGCACGAAGCCTTCACCACTGTAATCGAATCTCATGTGCCAGTGTCGGGCTGTCGGTTTCCTGGGAACTGATCTGCTTGACCCTTATACGTCGAACTCGACGAGAGAGTCGACTATATATATATATATATATATATATATATATATATATATATATATATATATATATATTAAGAATTGGACAAGGTCCGACAACAATATGTTAAACATAAAAATGTCTTTAATAAATTGTCGGACTTCGTCCAATTCTTAATGTATGACGTCATTTGTTTACATTTGATACGCCATGAGCAGTTATGAATGTCCGAGATTCATGGAAGATTGAAGTTTATAAGCAGTAAATTCGACCTTGCCTACCGAACGCTCCTTTGTGGCCGAGTCGGTTACGGCACGTCTGCGTAAATAACGGTTCCGCATAGGATGCAGGTTCGAATCCTGTCAAAGGACGAATATTTTCTATGAAAATTTCTCGGACATTCAGGCTGGTAAATGTTATTTAATACTGTTTATTATAAACCGAGCATTTACTTAAATACTTGTATCTATAAAAAGAATGTCAAACATAAAAATGTCTTTAATACATATATATATATATATATATATACTAGGAGGATGCTAAAAAATAGTCACCACGAAGCATTTCAAAGAATAGATAGATAAATAAATAATTCTAATATTTAGTCATAGTTTGGGAAGTAGAACGAGTTGAGAACTTTTCAACAACTACCGTGGCGATAGATGGCTAAATGCGGCGGCAAAAATGCTTCAAACGGCCCAAAACATTTAAAACTGAATAAAAGAAATAAAAACACTTTTCAATATTTAATCGATAGAAATAACGAATGTTTCGTATTGACCCCGAACTTTCGACCTGTGTGAATGGCCAAATGTTTCAATAGAGAACCTTTGATGGTTGAATCTCTATTTCTTCGACGCGCTCTCTTTCTGACAGAAACCGGTCGTTCAAAACAATAACTACGTCCAAATGTTATTCCCTTGATTTGATATAATCTCCAGTGACGGAACGATAAAAGCAAGCGAACAAAAAAGGGCACATCGGGAATGGCAAATGTAATTATTATTAATCCTCTGTATGTCTGTCTTGTTGAATGAGACGGAAGTATTGGTGATAAAGATAGATTTCCGTGGACTTTATAGCTTCTCTGTCGATAATGGGTGATTGTCAGAATAAGCAATCTGTTTGATGTAGATTAATAGTTTGTATAAATAACGTACACAACATATATATATATATATATATATATATATATATATATATATATATATATATATATATATATATATATATATATATATATATATATATATATATATATATACATATGATACATATATGTATATATGATTTACTGTATGTTATATATATATATATATATATATATATATATATATATATATATATATATTACCCTTTAGGTATCTGATTAAATGCTAGAATCCATCTTCGTCCTGTCCATTTTTAGCATTTTAAGCCAATTGATATTACCTTTGATATGAGAGATAAATAACGTAATTGATTCCTGTTATATAAATAATAGCAAATCGAGTGATACAGAGGCTGTAAGTCTCGTTCGAAAACGTAGATCGAGTTTTGCTCTGTGCCTGACGCCCATCGTTTAACATGGAACAGGTATGAATTCAATAAAATAGGGAATTCAATAAAAAATTAGGACTTCGTATGAATTCAATAAAATTAGTATAAATTCAATAAAATTAGGAACTTGTATGAATTCAATAAAATTAGGAACTTCGTATGAATTCAATAAAAATTAGGCACTTCGTATGAATTCAATAAAAATTAGGCACTTCGTATGAATTCAATAAAAATTAGGGACTTCGTATAAATTCAATAAAAATTAGGAACTTCGTATGAATTCAATAAAAATTAGGCACATCCTATGAATTCAATAAAAATTAGGCTCCTCTTATGAATTCAATAAAAATTAGGAACTTCGTATGAATTCAATAAAAATTAGGAACTTCGTATAAATTCAATAAAAATTAGGCACATCCTATGAATTCAATAAAAATTAGGCTCCTCGTATGAATTCAATAAAAATTAGGCACTTCGTATGAATTCAATAAAAATTAGGCATTTCGTATAAATTCAATCAAAATTAGGGACTTCGTATAAATTCAATAAAAATTAGGAACTTCGTATGTATTCAATAAAAATTAGGGACTTCGTATGAATTCAATAAAAATTAGGGTCTTCGTATAAATTCAATCAAAATTAGGCACTTCGTATGAATTCAATAAAAAAAAAGCAGGTATTTCATTCTGCAAGGCTCCGTTCTCGTTTATCTGTTTCACTTCTTCTTCCAACAATTGATAAGCAGCAGTGTAACGTTTACGATATAGGATTAACTTCTTGGCTTTTAAGTCCATAAAACAGCAAGAGAAAAGTGGAACAATTACAGTCGAATTAAGCATATGGCAATGTAGAAATTAAACTTTCAGTATGGAAGCGTGGATGGACTAAAATTTATAATTACAAAATAATGATGAACATATCTAAGGAAATGTCGGAGAGCATAAGTTACTAGATAACTGGAGGCGTAGTGCCGTAATGGATAGCGGCTCGAGTTGAGGAGTCGGAGAGCCGAGTTCGAATTCAAGTCGAATCCGTTATATTCACTTTCGTGCTTGGGAAAGATATGAATCCTCTTCTATGATAACAGGACAGACTGTGTTCTATGGCCTTGGATGGCAACTTGTGTAGGGGAAGATCAACTCTGAATTCAAAACCTCAGGAGGGTCCTTTTTAGCACATGCTGCACCAAATCTCTATATTCAAAAAGTGTAGTTGGGTCTGCAAAAAACCTTCACCACTATAATCAAATCATATGTGGAAGTTGTCTGGCTGTCGGTTCCTAGGAACTGAGTGGCCTGACCCTAATACGTCGTAGGAAGAGGTATCGCAGCGATGGTGATCAAGCGGGGAGTTCTCGCTTCCTTACGCCTCCTAGTCGTGCTTAGGTTCCCAGGTAGGCGCGTGTCAACGGCCCGTGTTTATGTACGACGTGAGAGTCCACAATACTAGATAAATACGTAAAGATATATATTCACTTCAATAGTTATTGTATACATTGTCTACACACTTCATGACGGAAATGGAAACATTAATCACGGAATTTTGCATTAAGGACAGCATTTGAATCCGGGATACGTAGTCAAGATTTTGCTTTTCTAATTCTTCCCCATTCTCTTGTGTGGCACCATTTAACGAGGCAGAAAAAGAAAAGAAAGAAAAGAAGAAAAGGAGAGGCTAAGGACCGAATCGTGGATGATAAGCAGAACACACACGGCTAAGAGGCAATGGATAAGGGATATTTTGATAAGTAACAAATGGCGAAAGAGTGTCATTACAATGACAGGGAAATTCTGAGTAAAAAGAAAGGGAAAGAAAGAAAGAATCAGATATGTTTTGGCGACGGCTGTGTTATCTAAGGATATGAAAACAAACTAATGGTACGGGAAGGCATCTTATTATCAACTACAGACCGACTGGCCAAAGAAAAATTCAAATGAAAATGTTATTTCGATAAGTGACGAAAAACAGGCAACTAAAAGGACTTTGGACAGATATGAAAAAATTAAAAGCCACCCACGAGTGTCCTTCGACGGAACATCCTTGGCCTGCGATAATAAAATTATGTTATCAGAAATATGTACCGAAGGGAAATGAATGGGAATTTAGAAATGTATTTTCGGGGCGACGTTGGTCGTGTTAAGAAGACCACCCATTCGGATAATTAGCGATAAAATACCTGGCGAAAACCACGTGTAGAACAAGAGTTATGGCCGCCATTGTTCATATTGTCCCGTTTGCGGCTAGAGAAATAATAACGGCGATTAAGAGGAAGAAAAGGAAAAGAAGGGATAATTTTTTTTTAGTTAAGCAAGATATTTTTTTTTCCGAAACAAAGCCGCGGATTCGTCCACGCCCGACTGAGACATCATTGGTCAAGTGGTGATCACGTGACGCACGAAGGAGGTTGTCTCCGCCCATCCAGAGTGTAGGTATGAGAAGCTGCTACGAAGAAGTGGGGAGGGAAGTTCACGCTCTCTGAAGTATGGTGTGAAGGTGGGAGTGAGGAAAGGTTCCCAAAAATGGAAAAAGGTGGAAATTCCTAACCAGAGAGGTGGATATGTATTTAGAATTATCGAGGAAACCCCGACGCCGACAGACCCACCCCGGTTTTGTTCGGCGTCCATATAAGGGAAGCCACAACGAGCAGAAATCAGTTCCAGGAGTTCCAGTTCCAATTTCAGTTTGAGTTGGAGTTGCAGCGAAGAGTCAGTCTCCAGTTGAAGCCGCCTCGCAGATAGCTGAACAAGATTCACGCAAATTCCGGACTCCTCTTCAACCCAAGAACAATTATTTTGAAGAGCGACTTAGATCCAGACCACCGAAATAAGTTTTTTTCGACTTTCGTACGAAGACACACCGAAAAACCAATTTCTTAGAGAGCAAACAACTTGAAGCGTTAAAACTCGCCTAACGGAAAACGACGTGTCACAATCCATAGGACGGGTCGGGAGATAAATGCAGTCCTATGTATCGACATAAAGTTTGTTACCTTTTTCTTTGATACTTTGAACTTTTTGAGTTTCATTTTCTTTTCTTTTATGCATATTTGTGTGGTACCACCCCCGTTGAACTCGGTTTGCATTACGGCCCCAACCACTGATTGATCTCGTCTGCCTAAGATCAATTCACAACATGGGTACGCAGACTGGGGATCAATGCGGTTACCTTGGTAACCAGGCGTTGAAAGCGAGTTGGGAACGACGAGACTGATATCAAATCTAACCAGATTCCCACCCGAATCACCAAAAGGTTAGAACGTCACATTTGGGTGCCGCGACCAATACCAAGCCAGTTGGTCGTCACAGGACGAGACAACACGACTGACGCGACAGGCGGACGTCACGTTTGGAGCAGCGACACCCGAACGGAGCTGTTGGTGCTGTTTAGGGACGTCACAGTTGGTGCCGTGGTAGACCAGAATAGAACGTCACAGTTGGCGCTGCGACCAGGGGACGACGTCACACTTGTCTGCTATTCCATATTTCTTTCAGCTTGTTGCATTATTTTGCGTATAAAATAAAATATTCCACATCAAATTAAGAAATATAATAAAACCATTACAATTTTTCTGTTGTCTTCGATCTTAAATTTGATTGGTATATTTCGGCACCCAATCCGTGTCTTGTACATTGAATGCAAAGAAAAATATTATTAACAATGATAAGGAATTAAGGGAAGTTTTATGGCAAAATTTGGTTATTATAATGTAAATAGTTTTACTACTGAATAGATTTACAGGTAATTTGTAATAGGGAAATGCGTCACAGTAAGAGAAGAAATATGATAAAGTATTAATGCAAGCATTACTAACACAGTTTGACTATTGTGAATGAACTGTTCGTTTATTTGTTTGTTTAACGGCATATCAATTCTATTGTGGGTCATTTAATACCGAAATTTAGTTTTCTTTGTAACATTAGTAATTTTGATTACAAAAATATATTGCTGGTAATTTTCTTTACTATGAAAATGTATTGCCGGGATTTGTAATATAAAAATGTAGTTTTATGCTTTCATAGTTTTTGACTCCATTTTTGAAGTAGCAATTAAGACGTGGTCCCACGCTTTTCAAAACTGATCAGGGTCCTTGCTGCTGAATGTAGAGTCAGCAGCAAGGACTCTCATGACTGGGCGGGAATTTGAACCCGGATTGATGATTCCATTATCGGCGCTAATAACCTTTATGTTATATGCACCTTCATCTTCAGTATTACTAAATCAAATCAGATATCATATTGAACCTAAATTATTTCTTATTTACTGTCTTGTGAGCCGCGTGCGAAAGCAGAAGGCCTATTTTCTTGTGTATGTAGCGTAGATATAAGTAATACATAATGTATACTCTTAGTCGAAAGCTTTGAATTCTTTCGTAGAATGCGAGCACTAATTTGCGACAAAGAAAAGAACCTCTGTAAAACTATGCTTACATATATTTGCAGGCAAATGAGAGATTTCATTTATTTTTGCGAAGGAAAATTCGATATTCCTTGATTAAGAAAGATAACGGATGGGGAAAACATCAAAATAAAAATTAATGTAGAAATCTAAAATGGTGGATTTCTATGTGGTTATTTTTCTTAATTGTATGCTTTTCTTCCATTTTGTTTTTTCTTCAATTGTACGTCTGCCTATTTAATTGCTTATACAGCATGAATATCTTAAACAAACGACAGCTGTACACAAGCACTTCAGAAAGATGTTTTTCTTCTTTGTTTTGTAAGAAAACGTTTAAAAATTTCAAATTTTTTTCTTGCAGGAATGCAGAGTGTCTGTCTGGATTGCAATTTTCTCCTTCAGGCTGAGATGAAATAGACGACACAATGTGGAAGGAAGATGGGCGGCAAAGATGAAGCAAGGAGTAGCAAGCAGTAAGTGGTGTTGAGGTGGAGCTGCGTTTGTGAAAATGTTGCTTATCTCTGTCAAGAATCTGGCCAAATGTACTTTAAAATATTCTCGTAGCGTTCAATGTTGATAATTTTTTTTTCAAAGTTTTTCTTTTAATTTTTTATTGTACTTTTCCATTGTTTGCTTGTTTTCCTTTCAGATTTCTCGTTTTAGTTTCTTTTGTTTTCGAATCCTCACTATTATCTGTCGTTTATTGGGCTTAATTAGGAAGAATGAACAAACCAACAACCAGAATAATATCTAGTAGGCACTCACACAGTAAATAAAAAAAAAACATTATTATTTATAAATCTTACGTCAAAACTTTACTGAAAATTTTCAACATGTGCTCCGTCTGTATCCATGCAAATTTCAAATCTATCCTTAGCGTAGTGAAATACATTTTCAAGCCTTTCAGGAGTTCTTTACGCCAGCCAAACCATTGAACTTTTGTCGACAAAACATTCTTTCTATGAAACTCCATACAAAGAAACCAAGTTGAGTGGAATGGCAAAATGATACGTTATTATGTATTCAATATTAACAAAATTCTGAAAGGGAACGAAAATAATTTTTTTTAAAAAGAAAAATTATGGATTTATAAACAAAACTAGAAATTAAAACACTTCTAAAACATATTAACCAAGGTAAAGAGAATTAAAAGTGAGTTTCTAAAAAAATGTGCGATTTCCCTGAAAATACTTAATTCTTGGACAACCTTAGTGCATGACCCTTCGCGCAGAACTCTTCATTGCCAATTCAAGAAGGAAATTCGGATTACCAACACACAAACAGAAAATGTCTCATATCGAGAATATTTAACATTGAACATGAGGAAAAATTAATTATTTTATTAATATGTGGAAATTCCACTTTTACCTGAAGACGGTCGCGAGACCAGAAACACGTGTCGTAAAATTATGTAAAACAAAGCATAATATTTTTTCTAAATAAATCCATATTACAACCAAAAAACGTTTGCGGCACTCTTTTTTTCTTTTTTTAATATACATACTTTTCTCTCGTTGGAACCACTATAACATATTTCTTTTTTTATTATATATATATATATATATATATATATATATATATATATATATATATATATATATATATACAAATGTTTGGAGGTACAAAATTTATAAATAGTTTTAAAAAACTAGGAAACCATTGATTTTAATATTAAAAGTCTCTAGAGCCCTTTCAGCCAACATCTCATCAGGAGACAATCGTTGATTAGCGAAATGAATAATATATATATATATATATATATATATATATATATATATATATATATATATATATATATATATATTTTTTTATAGATACAAATATTTAAGTAAATGCTCTGTTTATAATAAACAGTATTAAACAACATTTACCGGCCTGAATGTCCGAGAAATTTTCACAGAAAATTTTTCGCTGTATCACAGCTCATGAGTGTGGCTAGACATGCGACTTCCTCAACTCCAAGCCCGATTGATTTGGCATACGCATAGATTTTACCAAAGCAAGGATTATGGCAGCATTCACCAATTTAAACAAGGACACCGTCCAGAAGAGTTGCAGGGGATTCCGAAGTCGTCTAGAGGCCGTAGTTGAAGTTTAGTATTGTAAGATATTCTTGTGTAATTTTGGTAAATATATCTGTTAAAATGAGATGTCAGTGTTATTTTCATTTTTCCGAAATTTAGCTTCAAATTATCCATCGACACTGTACATGCCGTTTATTGCAATGAAAGATATTGTCGGATTAAAAGAATACATTAATTCCTTATATATTAATGTAAATATGTGTTTTATATCAAAATACATATAATTGATGACTTCGCACGCTCATACGCTAGTTCTGTCATGTCCAAGTATATATTAGTCTGCTCATACGAAAGCATGTCTGCCCCAGTAGAAATAAAATATATTGATATATCAAACCTTTTTCTAAATCCTCATGTTTTCTTGTCTATTTCCCCGTCACTTGAATAGCCATGTGGATTTTTTTGCTATTTGCTAGCCAACAAATTTATCCGAAGCTAAAACACTCTCCTAAATTTACGAAATCTACATTTGCGTAATTCTAATTGGTTCTGAAATAATGTGGTTGTTTTCTGTGTCATATGACTCTTCAGGATGTTTACGATCATGACTCCCCACCATTTCTTAATATTTTTAACTCTTGATAATACTGATCTATTTTATCAATCCCCGTTCTGCCATACATTCCCATAAGCCCATCCATTAGATGTTCCGCTGCCGTTCTCTGCCCCCTTGATTTTTTATATGTCTTGTAAGAGTCAAATTTTCCAAGGCCTCCATTCTTATTATGTGTCTATTTCTGATTCTAAGTATAAATAACTTCCTCGTTGTTTTAATACTCAACCTATGGTATATTCAGCATCGATAGGACTTCATTTTGCTGCCTCAAGTCTTATTTCAATTGCCAAGTGTTCACTTATGGGCAAACAGTTAACACCCAAACTGGGGTCATAACACCATAAAGATGTAAAAATAGGTTTCAATATCAGCAATACATTTTAGAAGTAAATAACTATTACCAAAAATAACTTACTAAAAGAAAAATATTACCAGCATTATATATTTGTAAATAATTATTACCAGCAAAATATTATTGCCAGCAATACATTTTTGAAGAAAATAACTATTACCAGAAATACATTTTTGAAGGAGAATTATTACCAGCGTTACATATTTGTAAATAATTATTACCAGCAATACATTATTTCCAGCAATACCTTTTTGAAGAGAAAATATTACCAGCAATACATTTTTGGAAAAATATTGCCAACAATAAAAATGTTGTCGACATTAAATAAACCATTATGTTTGATATGCCGTAAAACAAACCAAACCAGTATTCATTACCATATAGGAGGACTGATATAATATAGCAGTTCAGTACACTTTTCTTTTTTTAATATTTTGGTAAAAACAAGATTTGTTTTAAATTTACCAAGAAATATGGTGATCAGCAATAAGAATAGTCCACTGAAGTTCAAATTGAAGATATAAACATCAAAAAGGTGCAGAAGTTCAAAAATCTAGGAAGTGCTTTGACAGAGGATGGAAAATGCGACAATGGGATCCGAACATGCATTGGACTAGCGAAAAAGACATTTGAAAAGCTAAGCGAGGTACTGAGAATCGGAAAGAAATCGTTTGAAACATAAACAAAATGATGTGATGCTATGAAATATCGACCCTATGTAAGGCAGTAAATGTTGGACCATCTCCTTACGGATAAGAAAGTAACCAGAGACAGCAGAAATATGGTTCTACAGAAGGATTCTGATATGGTTCTACAGAAGGATTCTGAAAGTTCCTTGGACGAAGCAATTAATGAAGACTTAAGGTAAAAGGCAACAGAAAGAACACTTCTACTCAGAGTCAGGAAAAGACAACTGACATTTCTTTGTACACATAATGAAGAAGAAAATTTAACCCTTTCCGGGTATACTGAAGGTAAGAGAGATAAAGGAAAGCAAAAAGATATTTACCTGACGAGCTTCTGAAGGCGGATCAGGGGCCTTACCAAGAGAGGATGTCTGCATAGAACAATACAACATAGGCAGATGTGAAGCGTCATGTCCTGAAGAAGAAAAAAGTACGTACGATAATGATTTAATTTAAAACGACTTCTTTCCTTCTTCGATTTTCTTTCATTTTAAGTATATTACATCCTTTCTTTCTGAAAATTTCAAGTAGCATTCCTCCCTTTGCGGTCCCAGGTTTCCACATCCCCTCCCCTATTTTGAATTTCCATCAAGTAATTTTCCTTTTTATCCTTTTATTTTAAAGAGGTAATTATTGAGACACTTTATAAAAATAAATTACTTTATTGATTGCAATCAAATTAAAAAAAAAAAAAAAGAAGAAAAATTCCTTATTTCAATGGATTAGAAAATTCGCCCTTTTGTTTAATGCCTAATTCCCTCCTTGGCTAAACACCCCTTCCTTAAATTTGAAATTCCTCCCTCGGGAACTAACTGTCTTTTGTTCTAGAATCACTGATTTAGATTAAAAATGAATATTTTTTTGTTTTAAAATTACCGATGTTCCAAACATCCTCCATGCTAATGTTTCTTATATTTATGTAGACGAGCCATAATGAACATTTTTTTTGGTGTTTTCTTCAGAACGTAAATTACAATTATATATTCACCGTTATTTTCCTATTTGTTATAATGCTCGTATAAGCTCGCAGTTTCTGGTTAATAATATTCCTAGGAAAAAAACTTGGACAAAAGATTAGTGAAGAAACTGTTTAATCACATGGGGGTAATGACACAATCATAGCGAATACCGTAGTTAGCGTTGTAATATGTTTGATTCAAAGCTACGACCATTTTGCAACACATTCCGACAACTACCTATGAGTAGATATCTTACTTCTAGTAAGTGGACAAATCTATATTCAACAACGTAAGAAAATAAAACAAACTTATAATTCTATTTTACGAGGAACGTTGAATATTCCTTGTGATAATGCTTTTAGTTTCTGGTTAATAATACTCAACGGAACACACTGGCATAATAGATTAGTGAAGAAGCCGTTTAATCACATGGATTAATAATATAATAATTGATAGCGGAGTTAGTGCCACAACATGTACGGCTCAATATATATGACTCAAGGCTGCGACCGCTTTGCGACAACACACACACACACACATATATATATATATATATATATATATATATATATATATATATACAGGGTGCCCATAAAGTTCATGTACACTTTAAAAAATTTATAACCTTATTTGTATTTGTGATAGAAATAATTGTGTAAAAAATGTTATAAAGTTTAATGTACCTAGTTTTAAGTATAGCTAAAATAACTAATGTGATTTCAAGCATTACTGTAAATCAGTTGACAAATGTTTTCCGTGAACTGCAAAATCGTATTACCCTTTGTATTGCTAATGATGGAGGACATGTGGAAACTTAAATAAAATTTCCGTAAAACCTTACAAAAGATAGATCTACTTCTTTCTAATCCTTTTTACAAATTATTTCTATCGCAAATATGAATAAACCTGTAAACATTTTAAAGTGCACACGAACTTTATAGACACCCTGTATATGACTCAAAGCTGCGACAACTTTGCGACGACATCCGATGAGTAGATTGTGAAGGAGTCCACGTCTAACAATTCGTACACTATTTAAATTATTTGGATTATTGTCCTCATCTTTGTCGCCA
Source organism: Acanthosepion pharaonis (assembly GCA_903632075.3). NCBI lineage: Eukaryota > Metazoa > Mollusca > Cephalopoda > Sepiida > Sepiidae > Acanthosepion > Acanthosepion pharaonis. The sequence continues at coordinate 3,578,242 of CAHIKZ030000868.1, forward strand.
GGTGGTTGGAATGTCGAACTGAACCCTTTATTTCGCTCAATGGAGTAGACTGTTCTAGTTCAACGTGCCATGTCTAATGGATGTCACTTATCAGTTATCTCCCGTTAATTTCCCTCTGAACGTTTTACACTGCCTTAACCGGGTATTGAACTCACACTCTTTACAATATGAACCCTGGAAAAAAAAGATTGCTGAAGATATCAGGTTCATAATACCAAGAAATTCATACACAGATGTCCTCAAAGACACATTGCATAGGTTAAATCCAGTGACAGGGCCCAAAGAGTGTGAGGCCCGGTTAAAGCAGTGGAGAATTTAGAGAGGAGAATTAACAGGAGATAACTGACATCCATTAAACATGACAAGTGGAACTAGAACAGTCTACCCCAGTGAGCGAAATAAAGGGTTCAGTTCGACATTCCAACCACCTGAAGAAGCCCGGAGCGTACAACGGCCGAAACGTTGTAATAAATATGGCAATAAAGATGAGGACAATAGTCCCAATAATGTAAATAATGTACATAATAACTCATCTCAGAAATATAGACAAATATTATTAGAGACGGCGAAGGTTTTGAGAAAATATGAACAGAAAGTTCAGTTATACTTAGGATGAAAAAGAAGCAATTGAAATTCATAGGGCACATAAAAAGAAAAAAGGGCTTGGAAAATTTAACACGCACAGGACATGTAGAAGGCAAGCGGAACATGGGAAAGCAGAGAATAGCCTATTCAACGAGTTTGTACATATGTTTGGCAAAGTAAGAATTGTAGGGGAGAGCAAAAATGCAAACACTACTAAGAAAGAAAAAGAAGTTCCGGAGAGCCATGATCGCGAACGTTCTGAAGTGAATAGAGGAATAAGAATCGTAGCGGACGGATGAATTCGCATTTATTTGATATTAATGTTCTTCGTAATTATTTCACACAAACAGATCGAAAAAACAAAAAACAATATGCACATTTTTTTAATCTCTGTATATATATATATATATATATATATATATATATATATATATATATATAAATTCTTTTCTACAATTTCTTGCAGACGAACATGTTCATATACCACCCGGATAGAAATTTTATTAGATTCCTTACTGTTGGCGACGTGCTACATATAAGCCGATCCCTCAAAGAGCTCCCCGACAGTGTCAGATGCTGCTTGTCATTCTGGCATATTTTATCGGTTCAGGCAGTGTGCATTCCGTGCGCCTTGTTGCGCCCAAAGTCAAATTAGGCGGCCAGACACATTAGTTTTGAACTACGAACGAGATGAGAAACATCATGGGCGCCATCATTTGTTAAAACGAACAGCTAATGTCAATTATATATATATATATATATATATATATATATATAAATGAATATATATTATATATATATATATATATATATATATATATATATGTATGAACAATATATATATATATATATATATATATATATATATATATATATATATATATATATAAATGAACAAATGCCGATATATATATATATATATATATATATATATATATATATATATATATATATATATATATATATATATAAGATATTTATATATGTGTTTATATGTATGAAAAGCAGCTACCCATATATATATATATATATATATATGTATATATATTTGTATGCAGATATATATATATATATATATATATATACGCACACACATGTATATATATATATATATATATATATATATATATATATATATATATACAATGATATTTATACATATGTAAGAACAAGCAGCTATCCATATATATATATATATATATATATATATATTGGTTTATATCTATTCATCTATCTATATCTATATCTATCTATCCATCTATCTATCTATCTATCTATATATATATATATATATATATAGATCTTCATTATATATGTATATATATATAGCACGCACATACATATATATATATATATATATATATATATAAAGATTTTATATATATATGTATGAACAAGTAGCTATCCATATATATATATATATATATATATATATATATATATATATATATATATATATATGCTCTACACTGTATTGAGCTCTCTGTAAGAATAGTGTTTTTGGTTATTGGAATCATATTCTGTCTATGCCATTCCCCCACTTATGTCTGTATATTTTGAGAAAATTTACGGATTGCTATACCATATCTTGAAACTATCTTTTACAGTGGCCGAGAGAGGGATAGAGAAGAAAGTTACAGATCGAATTCATAGGAAGCTATCCCGTGTTTTAATATTTATCAACCTACATTCTTTCAACCATTTTTTCTCATTCTCTGCGCGTCTTTCTTTTCTTACTTCTGCTATTCTTCATCCTCTGTCGATTTTGTTACTCTCCTCTTTCATCTCACATTTGTACTCTTCTCTTTGCTTTTCCTTTTTCTTCTTCCCTCACATCTTCCTCGGTCCGTTCTCTTTAATCTCATCTCCTTTGTCACTCACCTCCCTTTCGTACTCCTTAATTAATGTTCGCCGACGTCTCTTCGACTTCCTCTTGTTCCACTCATTACTATAATCTTACTACTGTTTAAACTCTTTATCCCTTTCCTTTCTCTCATCTTACTTCTCGTTCTTCTCCTCCCTTTACTCTACCTTTTTTCTTTCTTTTTTTTCCTCCCTTTTTTCCTCTCATCTTCTATTTCTCTTCCCATTCTCTCTTATTAGCCATCTTTTTTCTTTTTTTTCTTTCTCCTTCCTGTTCTACATAATCATTTCCGGTTTATTTTCCATCTTTATTTCTTCCTATCCCCTTCTCCGTCCCTCTCCCTTTTATTCTATGTATTTTAACTATAACCTCCTTTTCATCTCTCTCGTTTCCAATTCCCTACTTCTTCTCAACTTTCTTGCTTATTCCTATTACGTCTTTCTCTCCCTAACCTCTCCTATTTCTCCCTTCATTTCTCACCTATTCTACGCCTTTCAAGTTTGTTCTTCTCTCGATCTCATTCCTTCTCGTTCATTTATTTATCTTCCTTCTCTTTTCCCCACGATTTCTTTCTCCTTTTTTTATTGTCTTCATCATTGCCACCATTAACATCTTTTGCATATCACCAACACTAGGTTTACATGTAGTCAGCGTTGGAGATTTTTATTCATGTCATCATTGTTACTGATATTGAAGCCTCCCAACAGAGCTATCCAGTAACTTATTCACACCGTGTTTTCGATGACTAAACCCGATCCATTTGAATTTCAATAACGCAGAGAATGTTATGCTTCTTTTTTCTTTTTCTTTTTTTTTTTTTTGCATATAATTCCGCTTGCAACGTCAAATAAATAAATTTCTGTTCGTCACTAATTTTTAGATAATGTTGCTGGGATTTTTTTGTTTTTTAAACTTTTTCTTTATTTTTCTCCGAGGTTTCCATTTCACAAATCTTACAAAGATCCATCCATAACTTTTCATGGCCCCATAAACTGAAATAAAATCTCGTTTTTTTTTTTTATTATTTTTTTCCTGATATTCTTTTAATTACAAATTTTACATATTCTTTCTTCATCATATATTCCGGATTTCCGACCATCTTTAACTTCCTCTCAATTTCACTCGAGATATCTCCCTTAAAAAGATAATTTTCTTCTTTCATGTTCAAATTTCTTCAGGATGTGGTCGGTCGTGTTGTTTCTGAACTTTCCCTCCTTTTTAGGTATGAGCAATGTCTGTTTTTTGGGGTTTTTTTTTTTTTTTTTTTTTTTTTGCGTAATCTTCTAATCCCACTTCTGCCAACCATTTACAAACGCGTTTTAAGTAGGTTATTCGCTACTTTACATTACCATTCAGTATGTCCTTGTTCACAAGATCATCCTTCTGTGGAACAACTTTTCTGTTGCCTAAAGCCTGCTCTTCATGTGAGGGAATTGTCCAAAATTCACTGACATATAGGACAATTTATATTGCATATCATTCCAGCATTCTTTTCTATGTGCCTTACGAAATTGTCTTGATATATTACTCGTAAGATTATCAATAAAAACTCCTTTTTTTCCACTGTTACGTTTTAGCATATTTCTCTGCGTAGTAGTAGTAGTAGTAGTAGTAGTCGTAATGTTCACCGTGACTTGATGTTCGCCAGTTGTTCTCTATTTATACTTGTCTATCTAATTTGTATACGAATAGAAGTCAGAAGAGAAAGAAGTGCATAGAAAGAGAAAAATTAAAAGGTTGAAGGAATGTCGGTTGCTGAATACTAAAACACAGGACAGGTTCCTATGAATTCAATCTGTAGCTTCCTTTTCTATCACGCTCCCGGCCACTGTAACTTGCTCTTCCTCTCCTCCCCTCTCTCTCTCTCTCTATCTATCTATCTATCTATCTATATATATATATATATATATATATATATATATATATATATATATATAGTTTCAAGATATGCTATATCTATCGCTAAATTTTTCTCAAAATCACGGATAGAGCCAATGTATATATAATCCTGCATTCTTCTTCGTTTCATTTCAATTCATAGATGTCGGTTGATGGAGGATTTATTATCTCCGATTTTAAACCATTGCCGGATTTCTTTTACGTCAGAGATCGTCACAATGGGGTACTACCAGCAAAGTTAATATTCTGCAGTACCTGAGTAGCATTTTTTAGTGCCTGAAAGCGAACATATACATTGGTTTTGCATACCCACTGACGCAAAATATACTTCTTTTCCTTTTTGATTATTTTTGCTCCACAATTCATTGTATTATCAGCAGTGTTTGTAGAACCAAATCTCTACTGATTGAAGTGTGTGGCTCTTCATTTCTGAGTAAATTATCCAGTATTCACTCCCATATAGGAGGACTGAGAGGGCATAGCAACTCAGCCCACGTTTTTTGTGCCAAAGAAAATTTTCTCTTTCTTAATACTTTCGTTAGATTTTAGAGGCCATATTTCGCTTTTCCAAATCACCTTCTTTTTATATGGGGAGTTGATATACTGGAACCTTTAACTAGTGAAATTCTAATTGACGAAACTAAAACTAATGCCAGATTACTCCCAAGGAAATGGCTTCCAAGGGAAAGATTATTAAAAAGTTAATGAATTCGGCACGAGTTACTTCCTCGAAGATGCCACAGCTTCTGTCGAAATAGGCTATTTTTCTTTAAATATAGAGTCAGTCAGTTATGTGCCATGCGTGATACATGCTTAGGCGATCATGTATCTTTTGATACATGACTGATGAAACAGATTTTTCCCGCAGTAGGTTGCCATTTCTTCCTGCAGTAGACCAGGTTGCCATCTAAAGCTATAGAACCCGGTCTGTCCTGCTATTTACTCATAACGGGGTGAGGGAGAAAAAGAGGATTCATACCTTTCTCAAGGATATTAGCACGTAAGTAAATATAATGGATTCGACTGGAACTCCGGTCTCCGATTCCTCAATCCGATTCTCTATATATTATACTACCGTCCCTCCTGATCCAAATATCCAACTGACCGTATTCCTAAAATTTCTCTCTCCCAATTCTCCCTCTCTCTCTCTCTATATATATATATATATATATATATATATATATATATATATATAGAGAGAGAGAGAGAGAGAGAGATCTAGATAGATCGATAGATATTAATACTTGTGTGGCATTTAAAAATAACCAATTTTATAAGCCTTTACATCTTGTAACGTGTGATCATCAAAATCTATTATCATTGGCATGGGGTTTATGGCTAGCGAATCTAATCCGGTTAATCGTTAATACCGAGTTCGATCTTCACTGGATGTCACCATACAAAATTCTACTATAAATAGCCCAACAAAAAGTATTGACAGGACGTACACTCAACCGGCCGATCTATATACTATAAAAGGGCAGTGTTTTTTTTAATACTTATTGATTTCAGTTGAGAATATGATTGACTTTTTTTTTAAATAATTTCACCCCAGAATGGCGATAAAGCTACTAAGACGCAAGAATGAGAAGGAAATTAAGAATACGTTACTAAAGTGAAAGGAGAATAAAAAAGTGGACTCGAGGAAACAGAAAATGAGGGTCGACGTTACATTAGCATTTTTTTTTTTTGTAGATTTCTGCACACAGGAAAGCAACAAGGTAGAGGAGTGTTCTCCAGACGAGAAATGTGAAAGAAGAACATAATAGGATAGAGCTTGTGGTTATAGCAGGGGTGGTAGCACCTGTTAGGGTTTCAGCTATAGGCAAATAGTGAACCCTAAACAAAAACAAAACACTATGAAAATCTAAAAATATTTTTCATAGTAAAAATACCAGCAATATATTTTATATAAAATAATTACCAACAGTTCATATTTATATTAAAATTACCAACAACAGCATTTTAAGGCAAAATAACCAACTATACATTTTATCTGTAGTTGAAGGCATGCAACTGCATTCAAAGTGTATTTATCTGAAGCTATAAGATTTTGCTCAAAATATTTATATTTCAGCATTAAATAAGGCGGAGAGGTTGATATACCGCTAAAAAAAATCAGCCAGCCAACGGTTATATTAAACAATTTCAAATGCAAAATAACGAGACCTAGCTGCCAATCAAGTACTACGCTTAAATTCGTGATGTCTAGATAGAAAAGCGGAAAGCTAATCAGAATAATTACCATGAATTTGCTTCCAGAAAATGCACAAGAAAGCTACATTACGGCGGTAGGAAAATGATTAAAACCGAGATGCCAGGTAAGGACCGATACTATTGCAGATTCCTTATTTGGATATTGTTCAGCCTTTTATTCGCTGTAAAGAAGTTAAAATGCACGAAAAACAAAATACAATTTTAAATGCCAATCTAAAAACACTTGTTATAATGAATAGAATAAACCACCAATAGAAAAAATTAAAAAAAAAAAACTTCCATATATCTGACTGGGTCGGTCTTTCTATCAGTAATAGTTTCTTTTATATTTCTGTCAAAAGCATTTTGTTTTTCAGGTAAAATTATCGGCTCCTTGTGCCGCTCCAGTAAGTACATGACACTTCATGCTATCCTTTACCTTTACAAGAGGCCTAAAATGGCGTACTGTCGCCATATTTGGGCGGGAACTACCCAGTCTTCAGATTTCACTCTAGATAGAGTTCAAAAGCGTCACTGAGTTCTTTTGGGTGACGAATTATTTTCCACCCTCCAAACTCTCTCTCTCGCAGGCGGGATGTAGCAAATCTGTCACTGCTCAATAGCTACTTCCATGAAAAGTGCATTCCTTGTTCCCGTCAGTTGTAACCTTTATGGCTAGGATCCGTCATGCCACTTTACATTGTAGCAAACCATCCACATTTCTTCCGTATTCCATCGCTGAGAAGTAAGTTCCTCTCGAACAGCTTCTTTTCAGCCAACCATTGCTCTGTGGAACCGACAACCAAATTTATGTTTCCCTGATCTCTACAGTCTTAACTTGTTCAAGTCTACATCTAACCATTATCTTTCCCTCCTATGTTTATAAACTGCTTTTTAATATAACTCCTATTCCTCGAGTGGCCCTTGGGGCTTATAATTTTTTTTTCTTCTCTATCTCTTTGTTTTCCATTTTTCTGTTCTTTATCTTTCTTTAACTTTTCCTTCTTCTCTTCCTTATCCTTTCTCTAGTTGTAAAATCTACATTTATTTATTTTTTTTTTTTTGGAGCATTTTACCCCAAGCAAGGCGGTATGCCACTAGAAGACAAAAGGTTACACAGAATGGGAGTGAGAGAAAAGAGGTGTGATAGATGGAAGGATGAAGAGAAAGACAGGGAATAGATCAAGGCATCTGGAGATGACGATTGGCATTACATTTGAATAGTTGGAGACTATAGCTATCAGGCAAACAGTTAATAAGAAGGGAATTCCACAGACGGGGGATGCGAGACTGGAGTAGAATAGAAGGCTACATTTAACTGTTTCGTCAGTGAAAGGAATATTTTTTCCTTCTCTCTCTTTGTCTCTCTCCCACTATTTTCGTCTTTTTTTAGTTCTCTATTTTTCTTTCATATTATTTTTTATTGCCATCATTTTTCTGATAATAAAAAAAAACTTAATAGCTCGACAATTACATGAATAGTATCATTTAGCATTTAAAATTAATACAAGCAGACATCATTATCTTCCTCTTAGTAGAAGTGCAACTTTTGAAAAACACGCGTCCGTACCGTTGATATAAATATTAAATTTGCTTTCCGCTATTTTTACCTACCGCAACTGCTCACGACAGCTTAAAGAAAGAAAGAAATGTCTCATGTATTATTGATGGGTATCATGATATTGTTTACATAACTTGTAGACATTTTTCGAGCATTAACCTCTTAACAGATCATTTTTCATATCCACGTCGTTTCCTTTAAGAGGATATATTGATGCCTTATAATATGAGGAACAAGAATATACGGTATTTTTAATTAACGTTTGGCTTTAAGAACAGAACAGAATTCAATAACATGAGAGGTGATGGAACAGAAAATCTCTATCTATAAAAGGCAAGATGTGTGTGTGTGTGTGTGTGTGTGTGTGTGTGTGTGTGTGTGTGTGTGTGTGTGTAACGAATGCACGACCGCAATTTTCGACGGATTTGCACCAAAATTTACATGCACATGCTCCAAGTTAGCGGAAGGCCAAAACCGACTTTGCATTTCCCAACTCCCATCGATAGTGGAAATAATCGATTTTTTCATGCTTCTACGCCAGTTTTCATGTAGTTTGCGGCCATTTTCTACTAGCCAAAGTGAGAGCCTATAGCTGGCTGCCACGAATAGGCAAGAAGATTCTATTGGCCAGCGTGAGAGCCAACAGCTGACTGACACGATAGCTGCATTCGTCACACGTGGGAAAAATTTAAATCTGCATGGCACTTTACTCCAATTGGATCATTCGCTTGCTTAAACTCAACGTTGATTCTGATTCCGCAGAACTGGGTTGGGTGTGAAAAAGTATTTGTTGTTAACATTCTTTTTTCATTCGGTTTTTCCAGTTACGAGTCCTTTTTTAAAGCTGATCGTTTTGTGTTCATTTTGTTTAGTTCTTTTTTCGTAACAGATTTAATGTTTAGTATAGAGATTAGAAAAAAATCGCAGTGTGAGATAAGCAAGAAGTAAGGCATGTAACAACATCAGCACAGCAAAGGGCATTCCTTTAAAGGTAATGAAGGGCAAACATATTTCAAGTCAAAGATAGCGATTGCTGTCGTACGATTTTTGAATCAAGCACGAGCAACGCCGGGCCATGCTGCGAGTAACTTTATAAAATCGACAAAAATGTCTATATACACAAGCCAAGTTTTTAAAAAAATATTCTATATATCTTTTCATAAAAGTGAATTATATATATATATATATATATATATATATATATATATATATATATACCTCCAGGCGTTGTAATGGTGAGCAAGCTTGTCTCGCTAGAACAATTACGACTGAGTAGTGAGTTCTATCCTCACTCGTTGTCCCATACTACGCTTGTAAAAATCTCTCTATCTCTCTCTCTCTCTCTCTCTCTATATATATATATATATATATATATATATATATATATATATATATATATATATATTCATACACGTTTCATTAAATAATATAGACAAGCGTTGTCTATTTATTTTATGTAAATTTTTTCGTAACATCTGATAAATTTAATAACATTATCGTTGAACGAAGAAAGAAATTCACAATATTGATACATATTTTTTTAATACAATCTAAGTTTTCGGCTTACATAAGCCATTATCAAAGATGTCAATTACAACATATTAAGCGATATACGGACAAGACAGTGATGATAGTCTGTCATTGTTTACATAGATGATTTCTAAGCAACGATAAACACGCGCATATAAGACGCTAGAAGCGAAAATCGCACCGCATCTCATGACGTCACACATGACCACACGAGAGTGAATTGCAGAAGTATGAAATATGGAAAGCCGTTGGTATAAACCAATGGCTTCTGTTACCAATTATAGACATTTAAGAATACACAATTCCGTAAAATACTTGTCGAAAACACAATTATACTTCGACATGAAAACAATAGACAGAAACTAAAAATCCTTGAAGCATTATACATCAAACAGTTGAAACCCAACCTAAACAAAATCAATTATGGCATCTCTACAAATATTCTTAAATGTCTAGAGTTATAGAAATGTTTTATTTTCCAAACACTGTCTGCATATTGTGGCAGTGTTCATAGTTGATAGTATTGAGTGTTGGCTATTTCTTTTTTATTAAAAATACTTTCATTATTTTTAGTGGTTTTTTTTTTTTACACGTGGATGAGGCTATATTTGTATTGTCAAAAAGTATGTACCGGATGGAGTTTGGTAGATCTCCAGGTATATTTAAATGAGATCTAATTGAGCTATGATCAAAGAGATGTAACGTGAGGCTTCATGTTAGACATGCTGTAGTACATCTAATATAATTAGATATGAATTTGGTTTGATCAGGAATACAGTTTCTTAATGGTCATGTGAATTCGTAAATAATATTGGTTCTCTGTAATTTGGATGTTGCAGGTGAGTTATTGTTGTTGATTATGAGGTTTGCAGTTTTGAATTTTTCACAGTAGATAATTTAATTTTCTTGTTTTTGTCGACTTGGGTTGTTGTAGTTTAAATGAGTTTCTATTACTACGACGTCACTTGTACAAATTCAGATATCTCTGGTTCAATTTCGCCGTTCTTGTTTTCTGCACACTTCACAACGTAAATCCGAGTTTTCTTCTGCCGTTTTCACTGCTTCAGCCCTCTTTTATCAGGCCAACACCGCGGTCGACCAACCAATCAGCGTTCTTCGCTTTTATTCTCTATTACCCATGCAAATAGCCTCCTTCAGTTCGACCAATCAGCACACGACTTGCTATCGGTCGAAGCATGCCAAACTGTACAAAAAAAAAAAAAACTTCCATTACCGCACATACTGCTAGAATTGCTAAACGGGCGAGTAACGCGATTTTCACGGAGCAAAATTGCCGAGGTCACGTGCCGCACGTTAAGGTAATAATCTTAGTTTCCTATGCACCAGATGCAAGCCACACTGGCTCGCTTGCTTCTACGGGGCTGTTCACCACATTTGTATATTCCATTATAAAGTTTAGAAGGGAAGATTCATCCTGCTTATAGTTGGCATGCATTTGATATTTATAGAAAGTGTTAATGCTGTTGTTTTTTACTTGTATGTTCAGTGCTGCTGTTGGTTACTTTAGAAAGAAAAAGTCTAATTTGGTGATCTACGAGGTAATTCAGAAAACCGTTATTAACTAGCGTTTCTTTCACGTTACTAAGTTCTTTAAAGAACAGCGAACGAGAGGATGAATTTGAGACTATCAATTTCTTTGTTGTTTTCAGCTAAAATAAAAATATCATTTAAATAGCGGACATATATTTTGGCTTTAGTAACTTTTTTAAATACGTTATTTTCTATGTGGGATATCTAGTAGTTAGAGAGTCGCGGACCGGGTGGATGTCCCATACTAAAAGTATATGTATATATTGCCTCTGTGGTCGTAGAAGGGGACTTTATTTATACAGGCATGCAATAATCTTTTGAGAAGATTACGTTTGATAGACAGAGGAGGAATTTAATTATTTTTATACACAAAGTTAAGGGTTATATCGATGGTTTCACGTCAAGTAACGCTAGAATGCCTTGGTTTGGTTGTGTAGTTTTAAGGATTTGGAGAAATAGATGAGTTGATGTCATAATTGGCAGGTTTGGTTTGGTTTGTTTTGTTTTACGGCATATCAAACTCAATGGGTCATTTAATGCCGACAAACTTTATTTCTGGTAATATTTTTTTTCAAAAAATCTATTATTTGCTGGTAATAATTTTTTACAAATTATTTCTGGTATTAAAACCTATTTATATTTTCATGGTGTTTTGACCTCAGTTTGGTGGTTAAATATTTATCCATAGCTGGGACCCTAATAGGTGCTACTACCCTGGGTCAGGGTGGACCTGGGAACACCAGCAATTAAGAGGTGGTTCCACGATCCTCAAAACCTCCTGATCAGAGGCCTTGCTGTTGGATGTAGTTTATCGTCTTACCCGGGACGTTTTTAGCAGCTGAGCTAGCAACTGATTCAATATAATCTTTCCACTTTATGTCAGCGGAAAGCATTAGTCCGAAAAGACGCAACATGTGCCGCTCATGAAGGTTAGCATCAGCCATGTTGATGGAAGGCAGAAATGGATCACTCAGACGATTAAATGAGAGCAGTTTCGTTTTGAAGGAGTTAAAATTAACCAACTATTCCTTGACCCAGTTAGCAATAGAATGTAGGTCATTTTTCTTTTAAAATTAGCTGCCAATTTGACCTTATCGAACCGCTCAGATGTACTATTAAGACATGAAAACCTTCTGATCAGAGGCCTTGTAGTTTATCGTCTTACCCAGGACGCGGATGTAGTTTATCCTAATAACCAAGACGGATAATAGGTAGGTAAATATGGAGTAATGATATCGTTGAAGAATATTGACAACTGTTAAATAGGTGTTGGAATGGGGAAAATGATGCTTCGCAGTGGATATCTGAGTCCAAGCATTTTAACATTCCGTATATGTATCGTTTTTGGTAATCTCTAATTGTTTGTTTGATTTTGAAGGTTCCTACATCAGCATTGCTTGATGTTATAGGTTTGTTGACAGATATTTCAGAGTTCCCGAAGTGTTTTTATTTAATTTTGAATTTTTAAAAAAAATTTCTACATACAACGTGTGAAAGCACGTGCAATAACCTGCCATCGTCAGCCGCCAATCGGGGGAGTTAACAGAGTTTCGGCAGCTAAGGCTATATTGCCACCCTTGGTGCCACCAGCAGCTTTTGCACCGGATACGGTAATGTTTTAGTATAAGTGTCAGTCTCTTGCGATTTCCTTTTACAAACGCAACTGAGATTTTCAACGCTGTGTTAAAATACACAACGCCCTCGTGGGGACCGTTATTAATGACATAGAATGGAGAGTAAACAGATGTATTTCACGTGGAATGTAGCATTGTTTTGCGACCATAGTTTCATTATAATAATTATAATAATTAAAATTTTATTAAAATGATCTATTTTGTCCTAAATTTCGTATGTATTAGTTCGTCTTATGACGATATTTTAATTGTTTTTTAGCAGTTTTCGTTTTTTTTTAATTTATTTTTATTTTATTTATTTATTTATTTTTTTTTGCAGAATATTGTTATTGCTCTAGCGATGATTACGATATTTCAGTCCTTCTGCCTTGGGAAAATCTCTTAGGTTTGGATTGATTTTTATTACTTTATCAGCTTCCAGTCGGGATAATGCCTGGTATAGAATTTCAATTTCAGTCTTTTTTTTTTTTTTGAGGTGGTCAAATTTAGGCAATTTAAAGATGGCAATTTGGTCCTAGGTTTAGGAATTCCTTCTAATCAACTGTTAATTTATGGCTGTATAGGTTTATATATTTTTATTAGTTCTAAAGCTTTTTCGTAATTATTTGTCTGCCTTTAAGTTCAACATATTAATAACAAGGGTGATAAGTTATTATGCTTCGCCATGTTTTTGTTTAGACAAGGTGTTTTTTAGCATTGCATTATGTTTTTGGATTTAATCATTGAAATATTGGATTTCATTTTTAACTGTTGTTATTTGTCATAAACAAGTTTTGTTTTGTTTGTTTTTTTCTGAATATTGTAGTGTTACTTTTCTTGTTGACTGCCGGGTCATTTAATTTAATAATTATGTATATATATATATATATAGAACAAAATTTGTAGACACTAACAACACCGTGGTCAATGTTAGGTATAACGAATATACACAAAGAGAAAGAAATTGTATTATACACACATATATATATATATATATATATATTGAAAAAACTCTACTTATAATTTACTGCTATCTGTAACTAGAAGTTTCATGTAGACGTAAAGTTACTCAGCCGGTGAAAGAAGCAATACACATTCATTATAATGTAATAATTATAATAATAATGTGCAAAGCCCAAGAGCCACTCCAAATAGAGTGTTACAGAGTAAGACGCACAGTTTATGGGAACGTGTGAGGACGATAACGGTTGAATCTAGACTTGAACAGGTTAAGATTGTATTGATCAGAGAAGCATCCTCGTTTTATTTTAAGAAAATCTTGTTTTTTATTTTAAGAATATTTTTCATTAAGAAAATGTATCTTATTTTAGAAAAAATATCTAACAACGTTTAACAATGTATCGGCTGTATTTCTATCTTCTTCAGGTTAGGGTTACAAATTGCATACAAATATAAAAAATTGCATACATGTATAAAAATTGCATACGATTATAAAATATATATTTAACAAGTTCCAAGTCTTTGTAGAATCTTTGTTTGTCTTGAGAGAATCGGTTGTACTAGTAATCAACTCGACAAAACGAACGAAACGCAACCAGCGTGAATGGAATGCAACTGAAATGTCAGTCGCATGATAGGGGTGTTACATCTCGCTGTTACTTGATTATTTAGTAAGAGCAATTAACCAAATTGTTTAGTATTTCAATTCACACTGGCTGCGACTCGTGGGAAGAAGACGCGCGAGTGGAATTTACAATCCACCAATGGTATACGAAGGGAATGACGGTGGCTTACTACAATGCCATACCGGGTCTTAGCCGTGAATGTTAAAACTGAATGTAGTTTGTCTGAATACTTTCCATTGAATGACGACAGAGCAGCGGGAACCTTACGACCTTTCCTCTGTTGGAAAGAGGTTGCTGGGTGGAAAATAATTCATCACCCACAAGGACGAGGAGACGCTTTTGAACTCTATCGAGACAGGAAAGTGAGGACAAGGCAGCTTCTGTCCTTATATGGTATATTTTCAGCCTGGTCTTGTAAAGGTAAAGGATTGCAGGAGTTGCCAATGGCGGAGTACAGGGAACTGGCAATTTTTTCAGCATCTTTAGAGAGGAATTAGGTCTGGGTTGACCTCAAGTCCCAATGCTCAAGGCACGGCACCTCCTCGAGAAAACTCCGTTAACCGCGATAATGGTTTTTGAGGACTCGAATGTGACCAGCCAGTTTTTCTTGCACTAAGCCGTTAAATCTGTCAGAGGTGAGATCAGCTGCTAGTCTCTGGTCATCATGAGTTTTGGAGGTGCATCCACATACTGTTGTATCATCAGCATAGATATTCGCAAATGACTGTAATTTATCCTGAGGCAGATCATTTATCTGAAGTAGAAAGAGCATTGAACTGAGAAGCGAACCATTAGGGACGTCTCTTTTGATTGCTTGGGCCTCGGAGGACTGGATGTTAACAAATAGCATCAGAGATCTACCCATTAGGGAGGACTTGGTAATTGAGAAGAATATACCTGTGATTCCATAGATACTGAGGTTGTGCCGTAACCCTCTATACCACACCTTGTCAAAGGCTTTTGAGATATTTAATATGATCGTCCTTTTAGCGCTTCAGAAAAAGAAATAGGCGAGCAAAGTTGGAAGCCCATTCCCTTTCATGCTAATAACGATGAATCTATCTCTTCTCACCACTAATATGGATTACATAGTAGAGTAGACTGAGATCTTCAGCCACGGGTGGCATGCTGTCTAGGAGAAAGGAATCTTTGAATTCACAAATCCGGGCACGAAAAACTTGTCAACGATGGCCATACTCGTTCAACGATGAGGCAGTCAACATGTACGATGTCTGTATATATGTAGTGGTGTTGGAATCTCAATTCAATTTCAACGTACGACCACCCTAAAGTTCAGTTTAAAACAGATTCACCGAACTACCTACACATATGATTTCATTCTAATAGGAAAATTTCGTTAAAAACAAAGAAAAGTTAATATCAGTCCTACAATATGGCAGTGAATGCTGGACAATCTCCTCATAGATAAAGAAAAGACTTGAAGCAACAGAAATCTTGTTCTACAGAAGGATGCTGAGAATACCGTAGGCCGAATATGTGAGAAACGACAAAGTTTTGGGTGAAAAACGGAAATAAACCGGACACTTTTGCATAACACCAGGTAGATAAGATTTGAAATTTCATGGGTACATACTGAGGAAAGAGGGCTTGGAAAATTTGATACTTACAGGGAAAAATGAAGGCAAGTGAGACGGGAGAAAACAAAGCATAACGTACCTAGAGTTAGTAAATGGATGGAGGAACAAGGTTTAGGAGAAATAAGAAAAAGAGAAAATTTATTAAGGGCTACAAAGGGCAGGTAATTGTGAAGAGCCATGATCACCCACGTCTTGAGGGCAGAAAGAAGAAGAAGAAGAAGAAGAAGAAGAAGAAGGAGATGAAGAAGAAGAAGGAGATGAAGAAGATAATGATGATTATGATTTTGATGACGAAGACTTGAAGAGAAACCACTAAACGTTTCGGGAAAAAAGAGAACAAAGAAATGCTACTGTGTGTTGCAAGAAATCTCCAAATCACCTTCATGAGGTTGTAAATGCGAGGTTTCCTTCTCCTAGATTGGTTGCCACTTAAGCCAAGAGATCCCAGTTTGCTCTGTTATTTAAGTCATTGCCTGAATTTGAATTCGCTTCGACTATTCCACCTTTCCCTCCGATAAAGCTCCCCACTAACAGCATATATATATATATATATATATATATATATATATATATATATATATATATATATATATATAAATAAGGGTTGAATAAGACTGAAGAATTATGTTGTTCGTCAATCGAAATCAGCTTATCCCCAATATGAGGTGATTTTGGATTTTATTGTGAATAAATTTTGGTTTGTAATAAATAGATTGAAACTTTTTTTATATGCCAACGAATATACCTTTACTATATATATATATATATATATATATATATATATATATATATATATATATATATATACGAAAAGAATGCGCTCACAGACTCTAGTCTAAAATAGTCACTTTGAGTTTCAGACTAAAGCGTTCTTCAGACGAAAAAGATCAAAGGATGACTAACTAAACTATCTTAAATGATCACATCGGTTAAAAAAAAATATTTTTTCTTGGGTTGATTTCAAGAGACACTGAACACTACAGATCTTTGTTTACGTAGGTGTCTGTCTTTTCTATATTCTTTATTCAACATAAAAGAAATACCTTTCATGCTGCCTTCGTTGGAAGGCTTGGTATTAGTAGAATTGTTTTACTAGCGCGTCCCCTTTACTGATTTGTCTTCTTTTTTTATTTGACGTCTCCCTGCAGGACGTTGGCAATCCACAATTTTTTGTCCTTTATAGCTCTTAATAATTCTTGTCTTTTTGCCATCACTTCCAAACCCTGCTTCTCCACTTATTCGCTTAAGTTAGCCATATTGTTTATGTGTTGATTTCCCACGACCTTATACCTTCAATCTGTCCTGTGAGTGTAAAATTTTCTAAGCCCTCTTTCCTCATTATGTGCGCCAGATATTTTAACTGTCTCTTCCTGATGTTAAGTATATGTAGCATTTTTCCTGACACTACATAAGAGTTCAGTACTCTTTTCTTTTTTCTAATGATATTTTTCTGTTTCTTAATACTTTGTTCAGCTTTTGGAAGGCCTTTTTCTCTGTCCCAATCCGCCTTCGGCTTTACTTGTCGCATTTTCCGTTCTCTGTTAATACGCTTTCTAAATATCTAAATAGCTTGGACCTATTTGTTTGGGGTATCTCGAATCTATAATTTTCATATTGGCATGTCCCTTTTGCTAACAACCATGCATTTAGTCTTGTAATTGATGTCTAAAATACTTGTATATATATATATATATATATATATATATATATATATATATATGGTTTTGGAGATATATATTCTGAAACAACATTACCCAGGGTACTTGGATAAGTGTATTTCATTTTGATCAAAGATCACATCGGCAAGATCATTTTCATCAAAGGAGGTCATCAGAGGACAGACACCTCCCACTGAATATTTTTTTCCATTTGATTTAAATTAAATTTAAATTTTAACAAGGAAATGACTCCTATCCAAAATATAGAAGGAGAAAGCCAGAAGATGGAGGTCACTTCATCAAGAACAAAATGATAAAATATGGACGTCAAGTTGAGCAAAAAGGCACCAATCAGTGGTTAATGCATTACAATACATACAGTGTGGGAAACAAATATTCGTACACATAAGAAATTTAATTTATTGTATTTCGAACTAATGAATAAACATACTTTTTGTATAATTAACTGTAAATTTAAACCAAACAGTGAATCTGTGGTGTTATTTGAAAATGTAAATCTAATCTAGAACTCCAATGAACATCCCGGATCTGAAGACGATATGCAAAGAATGGAACAAAATACCAACTAAAATTTGCAAAGCATTAATTGAGAACTGCAAGAAGAGGATGGTTGCTGTAGAATTGAATAATAGCTATTCTACAAAGTATTAAATGCAGATTATATATGCTTTGTTGTATTGTACGAATGATTTTATCACCCATTAAAATGGATAAATAGGATTTATTTCTATTAAATGATTTTTTTGTTTTCTACGCATATTTAATTATCATGCATCTGTGTACAGTTAATTATATGAAAAGTATGTTTATTCATAAGTTGGAAATACAATAAATAAATAATTTTTATGTGTACGAATATTTGTTTTCTCCCCACACACTGTAAGTGTTGCGATAACTGAACTACCATATCAGTGTTGAAGTCTACTCATCTATTCATTCGATCAAGTATTGCCTCAAATACATATCAAAAGGGGTAGGATTAAGTTGTTTTTGCACCACCCCCTGGCCCGCCGAAATAAAATTTAAATTTGAACAAGGGAATGCCTGCTATCCAAACTATAGAAGGAGAAAGTCAGAAGATGGAGGTTACATTGAATAATATTTACATGCATCATTTTTCTACACAAATTATAACAATGATTTAAAATCAATCATGATTTTCTGACAAAAAATTTGTGACAGGCAACAGGGCGGGGGTAATTCGTCTAGTAACAGTAATAATAATAATAAAAATAATAATAGTAATAAATCTCGAAAATGTGGCATATGGGAACATCAACAATCCCTTTTGTAGTTGGAGCCCTAGGACTGGTTGGAAAGCATTGCAGTAGACTAATTGAAGGGATCCCTGGAAGTCCATGCCTCAAGGAGATACAAAAAATTGTTCTGACAAGTACAGCTCACACTTTACGAAGGGCTTTATCTATGTAATTTTTTTTGTCAGTGGAAAGTGTCATGATGCCATTTCTAACCTTAGGTCCCTCGGCGGGACCCGGAAAGTAATGTGTAAACGCCAGAAATCAAAGAAAATAATAATAATAATAATAATAATAATAGACAATTGCCATGGTAATAACGATGATGATAAAAATGTCCATATTATTTGTGATAATGGGATCATAAAAATGATATAATAATATTAATAATGACTGTGAAAACAGTTGTTTTTTTTTGTTTGTGTTTTTGTTTAGTTGGTTTTGTTTACCGTCATATCAATATCTATGGGTTTATTAATATCGAAATCTAAACATTTTGTTCGCATTTTTATTGCATTATTGGCAATAATAATAGTTTAGTGATACTCGTCTTAATACTTAGCCCATAAGTGAGTATTTAGGGTAGTTGCGCGTAAATGAATATAACGGAACCAACTGGAATTGAAACTCGACAATTCCGAGCCATTATCCATTTCACCAACCAAGCTCAATCTTCTAGGTACTAACCAAGTACGACATTGCTTAACTTCAGCGATCTTACGGAAATAGATGTATTAACGTAATACGACCGTCGTAGTTGTAGTAGCAAGGAAGGAGAGGTAAAAAAAAAAAAAAAAAACGAAGAAAAAAAAAGGAAACTTTATTAAATAAATATCTACGTGGTGTTTTCTAAGCGTAGTTTTGATGTGGCACAAGTATGGGGCACCCAGTGAGTGTATGGAACTCGCTATTCAGCCGTAATTGATGTATCAAGACAAGCTTTCTAACCATTACACTACACCAAAGTACCCCAATAAATATCTACATAGATTCATATACATGGTTAAAATATAATAATAAAAATAGACAGACATATAGATAGATAGATAGATAGATAGATAGATAGATAGATAGGATGACAGTCTTATTAAAATGGTATATATAAAATCTGAGAGAGAGAGAGAGAGAGAGAGTTTTCTTTTTGATGGTCTTAAGAGTCCACATTTAGCTCAGAAGAAGTTAAAAATGGTTATGGAACTGGTTTCGCAAAATTGGTGCTGTTAGGCGTAAGATGTTCCAGACCTTACGCTAATATGTATTAGGATGCAGAGATATTTTTGATACAGTACAAAATTTAAAAGTTTATTTTGTGAGCGAATTAACTCATGATGTTTATATTCAGGATAATCCGTTCAGGGATAAAACCTCTGTCCTTTTCCTCGTGTTTGTGCTCCTCTGTAGGTATATATATATATATATATATATATATATATATATATATATATATATGGATATATATTTTTGTATATCAAGAAATAGAATTGAGAAAATTCTGTCTCAAATTGGAAATCCTAACGGATGAAACGCATCACAAAAACTTTTTACAATTTTTCATATAATTTATATATATATATATATATATATATATATATATATATATATATATATATATATATATGTATATATATATATATATATATATATATATATAGATAGATAGATAGATAGATAGATAGATAAGTAAACTCAGAAAGAACAATTTTTGAGAAGATTCTGTCTCGGCAAATTGGATGAAGTTCTTCTTTTAAAAACGATAATGAAGTGAGCTGTTTAGCTATACGAGATGGGCAGACCAAAAGACGAAACTTGTCTGCAAATAAGTTTACAAAAGCAGTAATTAATCTATCATAAAATAACTAATCAGAGTTTTTCGAAATCGAATAATTATTCAAGTATGAATTTTTTCAAGAAATTTATTATATTATATATATAAAAATAAATTTATATATATATAATAGATAGATAGATAGATAGATAGATAGATAGATAGATAGATAGATAGATAGAGTCAGAGGCAGTCCGAAACAGAGTCGCGTTCAGACAATTACTGCAAGACATTGAATAGTGATACTGGTCGAGATATATATTGTTATATATACTTCTCTGTATATATATATATCTGTGTTATTATACCTGTGTTATAGACTATCACAGTGGTACAAGGAACCGGACCATAACAGATAGATAGATAGATAGATAGATAGATAGATAAAGAAACTGGAATAGATAGATAGATAGATAGATAGATAGATAGATAGATAGATAGATTGATTTTAAAACGAATTATAATCTACTTCCGTTAAGGTTTTTATTGTCTTCCTTATGTGCGAACAAGAGTTTTCTTTTTGAAGCTTAGTATGTGTAGAAATGTGTTTGTTAAATTCCATGATATTTCTTGGGATTGACAGTGAAGTGGTTTCCCGTTGCCTTTTCCACAATAATTTATTGAGACGCCACCTCTTGTTAGCTGGCCGGTATCTGGTTAAGAATTCTTCAAGAGCTACGAAGGACAGGAAATTGTGGAGAGCTATGTTCCCCTCCGTCCTGAAGGCATACGGCATATAAAAAAGACTAATCAGAAGATGTATATTTATTGTCCAAATTATAGTACTTTCTGAGCGCTGTCGTCTAAATTTCTAATAAATTAGCCGAAATACATATTGGCAAGAATCTGTGAATATCTGAAGATAAACAGTACACATTCATAATGTGTTGTGCATCCTTCTCGTTATATTTTGATGCTTATTTATTCTTTTTAATAAAAAAACAAGAAAACAATGCTTAATAAGATTAATCATGAACACGGCTACAATGTGCTGGCAATGTTCGGGAATTAAAACT
>CAHIKZ030000868.1:3602500-3817500 GCA_903632075.3 Acanthosepion pharaonis
TGCTATTTAAACAAGTTCATGCCTTTTATTCTTTTTTTTTTCAAAAATTAATGATTGCTACCTATGCTGTTTTCAAAATTTATGGTAATTGCCTTTAAAAGCTTCAAAAATTTATCAGAGGCAAGCAATTATTCAGAGACGCAATTGTCCGGGACGCAAATGTCCAATACGCAACTGTTTTAGAACCATTTCAGAAGCAGTCCTTTTTTATGCGTGTATTGTTGAATATGACAGATATGATATATTAAGGGTTTATAGAAATTGTTTGTTGCTTTCATTTTCCCGAGCAGTTCTTCATATATTTAGCG
This sequence comes from Acanthosepion pharaonis, assembly GCA_903632075.3. Taxonomy (NCBI): domain Eukaryota; kingdom Metazoa; phylum Mollusca; class Cephalopoda; order Sepiida; family Sepiidae; genus Acanthosepion; species Acanthosepion pharaonis. Next base: position 3,602,809 of record CAHIKZ030000868.1, read on the forward strand.
AAATTCAAGATTGTTTTTAATATCCTATATTAATTCAGCTGGTCCAGCTCTAATTCGCGCGACTGTTACTTCTTGCCATTACGTCATGAATAATGGACTGTTCCTTTCTGACAGCGTGAAAACACGAACATGGCGTATCATAGACGCTGCATGAATTCATTGAGAAAACGAAATAATTGATTGAATAAATAAATAAAGCAAGAAAGAAGGAAAGATAGAAGTTTTTAACGTCCCCAGGCAATACTTCGTAAATAGTGGACTATTCTAAAATATACTTTTCTGAAACTTTATTTGAGAAATATTAGCTGATTTAAAGTAGAACTAATCTGATTTAAAACAAATATTATTTATTTTAAGTTTTAAATATGGCAGAAATGCATTTTTTTTAGCCCAACAGTAATTGTATTTTTAACCCAAATATTCTTCGTAATCTGTTTTATCGAATTTTACAAATGTTGGCTTTAAATTTACTATAATTATCGTTCTTATTTTATGTTATGGTTGCACTTACAAAGATCGGCACGTTTGTACACATGTAAAAGAAATTCAAAATTATTTTGAAAATATTGATGTTTGATGATTTTTATTAAGCTTTTCCATTTAACATATGTAAATATAATTTTCATTTAATAATATCATCTGAAAGACAAATTAATACAGAATTTTTTAAGAAATGAAAACAATTCTTGTAAAATATAATTATTCATCGAAAAAAATGTCATTGTCCTTAATATATCTTATTTATAAAACTATAAAAAGTTTTTCTAATTAAATAATGTCATAGTTTTATAGCATTTTTTAATTTTAAAATCAGAGTATATATATATGGTGTTTTTTTGTGTGAATAAAACAAATTAAGGATTTAAATTTTCCTACGATTTCTGCTTTTAAGTAATATATATATATATGAAGCAGCTGAAATTTTAATTTTTCCGAAATTTCATGAAATTAAGGAAGTTGGGGTTTAAGATGTAAAAATATTTTTACAAAGATTTTCTGAAAAAGGACGATTTAAAAATAATTCCACTCGTTTGTAAATCATTCCTGTAAGTTACATTATAATCCGATAATTATTTTATTTTTGCAAGAATTTCCAGATCAACGTATTTTTAACGCCAAAAAGGCGCTAAATTCCATGATATTCATCTTTCAACTACCCGCTGACACAAGAAAAGCAACATTTTTAACCCAAATTTGTAAAGTTCTTGAAAAAATATTAATAAAATAATCTAAAAAAATACTATATTATTTCCTCTGAATAATAACAAAAATTTTGTTGATAAAACTTTGTTTTATCAAGTTTTGGATCCTTTTTTCCATCATAGTATTTCTATCTTAGAAAATATTTGTAAGTACCGACTTAAAACTATATATATATATATATATATATATATATATATATATATATATATATATATATATTCTATAAATTAGAAAATACTCATGTTATTTATCTGGTTAGCCGAGAAACGCTCGTGTGGACGTTTACCAATAAATAACAAAGCTATCACGAATAGCATAGTTCTTGTAAACTATTGAACGCTTTTTGTAAGAAGTTCAGATTCATTTAAACACTTAAAAATTCCTACCAAATTCCATCTGCAACATTCTTGTAGAAAATACAAGTGTGTTAGCTTCACCTACATGTAAAAAAACACTAAAAATAATGGAAGTACTAATAACAAAAAAGAAAAAAAACAACACCTAATAACATTAACTATTGACACGCCCACAACGTGAAAAATTTCCTATAATTACGTAAAAAATCTTTACACTAAAAACATTATTCGGACTATGTTCCTCATCCGGTGTTGCCATATTCATCGCAATGTTTCGGCCGTTGTACGCTCCGTCCTTCTTCAACCCTTTATTTCGCTTGCTGGGTAGACTGTTCTAGTTCCAGGTGCCTAATGGATGTCAGTTATCAGTTATCTCCTGTTAATTACCCTCTCCAAGTACTCCACTGTCTTGTAATAAATATGGCGACAAAGATGAGAACAATAGTACGAATAATGTAAATAGTTTACATAATAGCTCATCTCAGATATATAGACAGACCAGCAGGAGAGCCCGGCGTTGCCCGGGGATGTAACAGTAAGAGATAGATCAAGTATCGACCATCATAAAGACTGAAAAATAAAATTGACAAAGATTATTGTTTAAGGTTGACGGACTTAATTAGTTTTTTTTTTTGTTTTTTGTTTTATTTTTACGAATTGGTCAAACCCAAACTCAAACAAAAACATTGTTTTGAGTCTACCGATTGAATAGAATTTTATTATAAACAATTGACTTGTAAATGGAATTTTTAAAGCATTCTGAATGTAAAAATAAAGAAAAAAGTGTGCAAGACAATAAGAAACACTACCTGCCAAAATAAAGTGAAGTTTTGTTGAAATCGGTTGAAAATGTAGGAAATCCGATCCCATATATAAATGAACACACACACACAACCTGGGTTTTATAATAAGTATAACTCGATATGAGTTGTCCCCCTTTCATTCTCGCGATGCCTCAATCGTGTTTTCAAATTGATTTCGTGCAAAAACAATTGTGTTTTTCCAATTTTTGTCGCTGTCAGAATCACCGCAAGGTAATTTTACGCAGTCATGTGAAGTTTTGTTGAAATCGGTTGAAAAATGTAGGAAATCCGATCCAATATATAAACACACACACACACACACACACACATACACACACACACAACCTGGGTTTTATAATATGTAACATATGTGGCACCATGCATCCAGGCAGAGAAAGAAAGGCAAAAAAGGAAAAGGAAAGAAAGAAGAAAGGAAGGGAAAAAGTAATGCGAGACGGATCATAGGTGATAAGCGAACACACACACACGGCTTAAGAGGCAATAATAAAAAAAGGGTTATTTTGGATAAGTGGCAAATGGCGAAAAGAGTGTCATTACAATGACAATGAGATTGAGTGGGTAGGGAAGTGTTATCTAAACTATTGGTACAAGAAGGCATCTTATTATCAAAACACAGGCCACCGGCCAAGGTAAAAATTCAAGCGAAAATGTTATTTCGATAAGTGACGACAAGAAACAGGCGACTAAAAAAGACTTTTGGACAGATATGAAAATTAAAGGCCACCTGCGAGCAATCATTGACCGATTTTCCTACTTGGCCTGCGCGAATGGAATTGTGTTATCAAGAAATGTTCGCCAAAGAAAGTCCACTTGAAAACGTTAGATTTTGATAATTGACAAAACACAGGTGTAGGTACGGAGCCTTAGCTAGATATGGAAAATTAAAATCCCACACAAGCAGTCTCGCTAAAACAAACTTTTGCCCTGCGATAATAAAATTTTGTTTTCAGACACATGAACCGAAGGAAAATGAATGGAATAAGAAATGTTTTTATTTCTTCCTTGGAGACGTCAGACCGACTGAAAACTTGGAGAAAATTCTTTTCTGAGGCCATGTCATCTGATGAATTGGCGATAAACTGCTTGACAAACGCCACGTGTTGAACAAAGAGTTGTCATATTATCCGTTTATGATAACGGCGATTTGAAAGGAAGAAAAAAAGGAAAGAGAAGGGATAATTAATTTTTTAGTTAAGCAAGGTATTTTTTCCCGAAACAAAGCCGCAGGTTGTTCACGCCCGACTAAGACGTCATTGGTCAAGTGGTGATCACATGACGCACGAGGGAGGAGGAAAGATACCCGACCAAGACCTCGTTGGCCGAGAGTGATCACGTGACGCATGAAGAAGGCTGTTGACGCCCCCATCCAGAGTATAAGTATGAGAAGCCGCTACGAAGAAGTGGGGAGGGAAGTTCACGCCCCTCAGAAGCATCGTGAGAAAGTGGGAGTGAAAAAAAGTTACCAAAAATGGAAAAGAGTGGAAAATCCCTAACCAGAAATAAAAGAGGTGGATATGTATTTAGAATTATCGAGGAACTCCCCGACGCCAACAGACCCAACCCGGTTTTTGTCGGCGTCAATAAAAAGCCAGGCCCCAACAGGCAGAAATTAGTTCGGACCCTGGCGGGCAGAAGTTCGTTCGGCCCTGGCGGCAGAGATGAGTATCCAAAGTTCGAGCTCCAGTTTCCAGAGTTGAAGCCGCCTCGAGATAGCTGAACAAGATTCACGCAAAATTTTGGACTCCTCTTCAACCAAGAACAATTATTTGAAGAGCAACTTAGGACCAGACCACAGAAATAAGTTTTTCGACTTTCGTCCAAAGACACACCGAAACACAAATTTCTTAGAGAGCAAACAACTTGAAGCGTTAAAACTTGCCTAGCGAAAGCGACGTGTCACAATCCACAGAACGGGTCGGGAGATAGATGCAGTCCTATGTATCGAACAACTAGACATAAGGTTTGTTACCTTTTTCTTTGATACTTTGAACTTTTTGAGTTTTCATTTTATTTTCTTTTATGCATATTTGTGTGTGGGTGGGCAAGTCCAAAAATACGACGAAACGGCCGTCCAGTGCTTTCTGTATTTTGTTGAAAATTACTTATCATCATTCAAAACCCCCTAATAATCTCTATCAGACACAGACACACACACACACACACACACACACACACACACACACACACACACACAAATATATATATATATATATATATATATATATATATATATATATATATATATATATATATATATATACAGTAGCATCCAAAACTAAGGGACAAAATTTTAAAACCTAATATTTGTTAGAAATAACAACTGTGAAAAGCTGAAATTTTGACAACTGGTAGTCGTTATCATCCATAATAACATACTAAAATTTGAATCATTTGCAAAGGATAGAAAAAGAATTATAACAATTATTTATTTATTTTAAAAATAGGATCAAGCTTGTCTCGCTAAAACAATTACGAATGTATAGTGGGTTCGATCCTCACTGTGTGCCCCAAACTTTCGGCCTTGTGCTACATGTCAGCCACGCTTAGAAAATCATTTACAGTGCCTCTAGGTAGTGTAATGGTTAGCAAGCTTGTCTCGCTAGAACAATTACAACTGAGTAATGAGTTGGATCCTCACTCGGTGCTTCCCTATATTCGGCTTTGTGCCACATCTAAGCTACAGTAGGAAAAATACCAGAATCTCTATTGAACTTAGCCTCCACCTAGTTTTGGTTAAACCAAGATATATAAGCTACCAATTGAATGCGCCTAAAATGGGAAAATAAAATAAAAAAACATAAAATCAATAAAAAAAACAAAAAACAACTGGAATAGAAAAGAAAAGAAAACGAACATAGACAAAAAAAATGGCGCACGAACAGACACCTACTTATGCAAATAAGGACAATTCTCAATGCCCTAATCAACAAAGCAGAACTAACCGGTAACCAGCGACACCATTTAAATAATAGAGACACGGTTTTGCGGAAGAGACTTCCGAGAGGATGCATACATAATTATACAGTAATGTTAATTAGATCTTTAAAGAATACGTAAGCGTGTGCAACATGTATGTATCGTAAGGCATTTTTTTTTAATGGATTCAATTTTCAGATTGCACCTGAATAAATCAGCGAACTTCTTTTTTATGTTTGAAAATCAAGTAAAATAAATCCTTGCTGCACAAAAAGAAAAAAAAATAAATTGTTGGAGGAACGAATCAAAATCTCAAATTTAAGGACATTTGATATAACACCCGGGAAAATTCAGTGGAGGATATTCTCCATTTTTTTTTTTTTTTTTTTTTTTGGGGGTATTTTTTTCACGAACTCAATTTATTTCTAATTTGTCTTGTGATTTAAAACACGTCATGTTCTGTGCAAATTATTTGGACAACGTGCGATGTAATCAGACATCAGCAGCTTCCAACGCTGAACAGTTTTCGACCACCCTTTCCTAATTTAGCATATCTCTCTCTTTCTCTCTCTCTCTCTCTCTCTCTCTCTTTACTATCTTTCTCTTTCTTTGTCTGTCTTTCTCTCACTGCTCTCCCTCTTATACAACTTGCAAGATTTTTTTTTTTGCCACCTTTATCCATCATCTTGCATGGTTTATCTTTTTTCAATCGTTTTTATATTCTTGTCTCTTTCTGCCTCTCTTTTAAAATGCCTCCTGCATTTTCTCTCTTTCTCACAACTATCTCTCTCTCGCTTTTTCTTTATATCTATCTTCATTTTCTCTCTTTTTTGCTTATCCTATTATCTTTCTCTCTGACATTTAATCTCTATCCCACCTTCCCTCTCAAAGTTTTTCTTCATTTCTCTCTTTTTCGACTTTTCTTCTTTTCATATCTCATACACACCTCTCTCTTTCTTCATATTTGTCTTCGTTTTCCTTCTTTTTTGCTCTTTCCTTTTTCTCTCTAACATTTAATCTCTATCACACCTCACTTTCCACTCATATTTCTTTTTCTCCTATATAGAAAGCAAAAGGAAAGAAAGCGACTATGATACTAGATAAGAAGAAAGAGAGGTGGGGGTGTTTCATCAGAACAGTTACCTTGAAAGTATTCATAGAAAATGCACAGGAAAGCTACATTGGGAAAGAAACTGAATCCGAGATGCCAGGTCAGGACAAATAACATCGCAGATTCGCCTTTGGATTTTATCAAGAATATCTGAATATATAGCAAGAGCACCAGATTTGGAATGACGAATTATATATTTATAAATATGTAAGATAGATCCCAGCGAGAAAAGTTGTCTAACACAATAAAGAACCAACTTTTAGCAGCTGATTTGTTATTTTTTTCTTGTGTTTTACCGCATATCAACCTCAATGGGTTATTTAATGCCGACAGGATTTTTATTGCTGGTAATATTTTCTTTCAAAAATATATTGCTGGTGTTAAAACCTATATTTACACTTTCATAGTGCTTTGATCCCAGTTAGAGTGTTAACTATTTACCCGTTGCTGGGACCCTAAAAGGTGCTACCACACCGGGTCAGGGTTGACCTGGGAACACCAGCAATTAAGAGGTGGTTCTACGATCCTCAAAACTTCCTGATCAGAGGCCTTGCTGTTGGACGTAATTTATCGTCTTACACAGGACGCGGATGTAGTTTATAGGTCTTACCCGGGACGTTTTTAGTAGCTGAGCTAGCAACTGATTCAATATAATCTTTCCACTTTACGTCAGCGGAAAGCATTAGTCCGAAAAGACGCAACATGTCCCTCTCATGAAGGTTAGCATCAGCCATGTTGATGGAAGGCAGAAATGGATCACTCAGACGATTAAATGAGTGTAGTTTCGTTTTGAAGGCGTTAAAATTAACGAACAATTCCTTGATCCTGTTCGGTCATTTTTTTTTAGATCAGCTGCCAATCTGAGCGGTTCGATAAGGTCAAAACCTTATCGAACCGCTCAGATTTACTATTAAGACATGTGTAAATGGTTGTGTCAACAGCATAGATAACAAGATGAAAACACATGCCAACAGGAAGGTCGTTGATGAAAATTAGAAACAGCATAGGCCTAAGGATGGAGCCCTGAGGGACGGCTGCTTGAATGCAAAGAATTCTAAAAGAATGGCCGTTTGAGACATATTTCATTTCATGATTCGACAGCAACGACTGGATCAGTTCAAAAATTTGCGCAGGAATACCATAACCTTTCAACATGTGAAGCAGACCAGTATGTCAAATCCTGTCAAATGCCTTCGAGATATCCAAAGCAACAGGCAGGACTTCACCATTCTTGTCTAAAGCTTAATAGACTCTTTTAGCAATAATCGTTAACACATCAGAAGTTGACCTAGAGAAGAGAAAGCAATAGAAACAGAAAAATCGAAAAAGATAGAGAGAGAGACGGAGATATACTGATGAAAAACTATTTAATTTCCATTGCAAATGCATATTATTCTATATATCTCATTTCTTGTCAATGCACTTAATATTGCACTTCTCCATTAAGTACATAGTTCGGATATTATTCATTTAAATTGATTTAGTAAAATATAAATATCAGGTACAGATTATTTGATCGGTCTTCGTAAATCTCTAAATTGGTTTCATCACTAACTTTTACCATATTCTCTATTAAAAAAGAGATTAAAAAAAATTGGTGTTCTCTGATGTCTGCAGTCTGGACAATGTCCCCAGTTATTTTCGGAAAACTCTACTAGGATAATTGATATTTTGTATCATGTGGGGATTAGGAATAATAATCGGGAATTAATCTTTTTAAATTTTTTTTTTTTTTTTTTTTGACTCACATAAACATGTTTCCCTATTTTCAAAAGAAAGAAAGAAAGAAAGAAAGAAAGAAAGAAAGAAAGAAAGAAAGAAATCACATGAAGGGAATAAATGCGTGGAGGTTAATTTACAGAAACAGGCAGGAGCCAAGATAAAAATAGGACAAAAATACCCGGTTCGATCGAAAGAAAAATATTTCGGTTGCAAAATTGATATATTGTTAAAACAGTCTTGAGTATGGAGAGTAGACGACATACAATGGGACAGAAGGCGGGAGAATATATAAAAAAGTCTGAGTTTGATAGATAGATAGATAGATAGATAGATAGATAGATAGGTAGAAAGAAAAAAAAGAGATAATAACACACATACATACATACATACATACATACATACATATATATATATATATATATATATATATATATATATATATATATATATATATATATATATATATATATATATATATATATATATATATATATATATATATATAGATATATGAAAAAGAAAGAAAACCTGATCGGAATAAAGAAAGTGGGAAAAATAAATAGATAAACTATTTTCGTACATTGATCGAAAAACGATTAAAAAATACCTTTGAAAATAAATATAACGTAATAAATAAATAAAGAATTGATAAATAGACGTGAACAGAATGAGATAGATAGATAGATAGATAGATAAAGAAATGGTAACATAATGAAAGATAGAAGGAATAATAGATATATAGTACATGAAATAGACTGATATATATATATATATATATAGAGAGAGAGAGAGAGAGATAGATAGATAGATAGATAGATAGATAGATAGAATGAGATAAATATATAGAGAAAGAAATGGTAACATAAAGAAAGATAGAAGTAATAATAGATATAGAGTACATGAAAAAGACTGATATAGATAGATAGATAGATAGATAGATAGATAGATAGATAGATAGATAGATAGATAGAGAAAGGAATGATAACATAAAGAAAGAAAGAAAGAAAGAAAAAAGAAACCAAAAAAGAAATAATAGATAAACAGATAGACAGATATTAAGAAAGAAAGAAAGAAAGAAAGAAAGAAGAAAGAAAGAATGAAAGAAAGAAGAAAGAAAGATAGAAAGAAAGAAAGAAAGAAAGAAAGAAGACAGGCAGAAAATCTAAAGAAAAGAAAATAACAAATCTTGAATCTTGTCTTCATGTTTAATTCTTCGATCATTTTTAATTGACCTTTTTTTTTTTCAGGATTGTTTTCTATTTTTCTCATTTCATTTGATCACTTGTTTAATCTCAGTATCCAACCGAGGTAATTAGTCTATGTCTCTTCCCGATTAGCATTCCAATCAAAAATCAGAAAGTGTTTCGCGCCGGATGAAACCTAATTCACCTTCAGTTTATTCCTCGAAACAAACACTAAACATAATTGGAAGTTAAAAAACGGCACGAAAACAAAAGACAAAAAACATTTAAACAGATTAATGACTTGAACAGGAAATTATTATTATTATTAATAATAATAATAATAATAATAATAATAATAATAATAATAAACATAACGCCGCTGCAGAGTGCAAGGTTGAAAGGAGAGAGAGAGAGAGAGAGACTTCTCACCAGGAATGAGCTGGCAAATATCAGAAAAATAGTACAGACACAATATGCAGTATTTTTTGTGAACAATATGTGAAAACTATTAAATTGATAGTTTAGAATGTGATTTTCTAATCCTGAAACCAATAGAATAAAAATATCTGCATGAAAAGATTGTATAGTATATAGTAATATAGTCATTGTCATCCAGAATAACTCACTAAACATTTTCCACAGCGGAAAACTTTGATCGACACAAAAGCCACAGGTATGGCCCACCCTGCGTGAATTGAACTCAGTACGTATTATATGCAAGTTTACTTGACTGATCATTACATCCTTATTAAGGTGCCTGAAAGCACAAACTTCATTTTCTTTAATAATTTCACACCAAGTAAAGCAATAAAGTAACTAGGGTGCAAGGGGTTACTGAATGCTAGAGAGAATATGAGAAAAAACTGCTATTAAGGAGAGAGGACAATAAAAGCACACTAATTTAAGAAGACAGTAGGTTGACACTTAAAATTTTGGAGATGATTGCAAAGCAAGAAGCTGGAAGAGATTTTCCACAATGAAGAAGTGCGATAGAAGCACTCACAAGCCATTTCAACAGTAAAATGATGAGTTTTAACCGCCAGTCTAGTACTGCGCTTAAATTCTTCATTTTTTAGGTGCCATAGTAGAAAGATCAATAGAAAAAATACTATGATAATCTTTATAAAAAAAAGAACAAGGAAACTACTTTCCGGCGGTTGGAAATTAAGTTAAGCCGAGTTTCCAGGTCGGGACGAATAACATCGCAATTTCTTTTGGGGATTTTATCAAGAATCTCTAAATATATAGCAGGAGCACCAAACTAGATGTGGTCGTAATATTCAAAGCCAAGACGAATGATGGAATTATAAATATGTAAGATAGATTCTATCACGAAAAACTGTCTAGTATGACATATTGAACCAACTTACTAGCTGCAGACTTAGCAATTGACGCTATATACTCTTTCCACTTATCAAATTATTTTTTTTCCAAATGTACGCGTTTATAGAACAAAAATTTGCGAAAGAATAAATGAACCATAATTTATATTCAGAAATTTCTGTTCCCCACTTTTATAAAAAAACTAGAAAGTTATATTTACATGAGATGGGATGAATAACATCCTCAATGAAATCTTACGTCAAATATTTAGTTTCCCTGAGTATATGAAAGAATTCTTAAACATTGTTTGCTAGAAATTATATCTATTAAGAAATCTTTTAATTAATACATCTTTTGTTATCATTATTATTATTAATATTATTATTAACAAACAATATGACTGATGTAACTCTTTTTAAAACTTAGAGAAACGTTCAATTTTTTGTTTTACAGTGAAGTTCAACCTGTACAACGTCCAAGAGCCACTCGAGCTAGAGGGATGCAGATAAACAGGTACACTTTATGTGGGGAAGATAATGGTTGACCTTAAAATTGAACCGGTTAAGATTGTAGCGATCGGGGAAGTATCCTTGTGTTATTTTTAAGAAAATTTTGTCTTTTATTTTAAGAGAAGTCTCCCTTAAGAAAATGTCTTTTATTTTAAGAAAATATCTAACAATGTTTAACAAAATTTCGTCTGTAGTTCTCTCTTCTTCGGGCTAGGGTTGAAAATTGCATACGATTATAAAAAAATATTTAAATGCTTACAAGTCTTTGTAAAAGCTTTGTCTTGAAAGAAGCGGTTGTACTGGTAATCAATTCGACGAAACGAATGAAAAACAACCAGCGTGAATAAAATGCAATTGAAATGCCAGTAGCATGATGGGGTTGTTCTCATCTTGCTGTTTACTTGATTATTTAGTAAGACCAATTAATCAAATTGTTTAGTATTTCAATTCACAGTGGCTGCGACTCGTGGGAAGAAGATGCGCAAGTGGAACTTACATTTCACCAATAGAATACAAAGGGAATGACGGTGGTTTGCTGCAATGTGCGTGCCATACCGGGTCTTAGCCGTGAAGCTTAGTACTGGTGGAACTAAAGAATGTAGTTTGTCTGAATACTTTCCATGGAAATAACGATAGAACAGCATGCCGAGTCATGTAATTTAATAATATATATATATATACATATATATTATATATATATATATATATATATATATATATATATATATAGCAAAGTTTGTAGACACTAAAATCACCGGTGGTCAATGTTAAAGATATGGAATATACATACAAAGTAAATGTAAAAAATATATGGAAAAAACTGTGCTTATATTTTACTGCTTTCTGTAACTAGAAGTTTCATGTAGATGTAAAGTTAGACGGTGAATGAAACAATATAATACACATTCATTATAATGTAATAATTATAATAATTATTTGAAAAGCCCAAGAGCCACTCGAGATAGAGGTTACAGATTAAGAGGCACAATTTATGGGTACGTGTGGGGAAGATAATGGTTGACTCTAGACTTGAACAGGTTAAGATTGTATTGATCAGAGAAGCATCCCTGTGTTATTTTAAGAACATCCTGTCTTTTATTTTTAAAAAATTTTTGAATTAAGAAAATGTATTTTATTTTAAGAAAATATCTTACAATATTTAACCTCATTTCGGCTGTATTTCTGTCTTCTTCAGGTTAGGGCTACAAATTGAATAAATGTATAAAAAAATGCATACATGTATAAAGATTGCATACGTTTATAAAAAAAACATTTAAAAAGTTACAAGTCTTTGAAGAATTTTGTCTTGAGAGAAACGGTTGTACTGGTAATCAATTTGACGAAACAAATGAAATGCAACCAGTGTGTATAGAATGCAATTGAAATATTAGTATTATGGTGGTGTTGTGCTCATCTTTCCGTTATTTGATTATTTAGTAATGAATCAAATTGTTTAGTATTTCCATTTACACTGGCTGCGTTTCATTCGGGGACATATAAACAATGTATATTACGGAAGCTTAGAAGGTACCAAAATCTGGCAGGAAATATCAGAGAAATATAATAAGTAGCACATCAAGTTGTCCCTTTTTGGGGTTGGAAACTTTGTATCTCGCAGAATGCCTTAGGGATAATTGACATTATTGAGAGTACCCTGGTGGCAGCACGGCTTGAAACAGCTCATGTACTTAGGAAATTAATGACTCTCTAAAGAGATGAGACATAATCATCATCACCCGACGGAAATATCCAAGAGTCGGAGAGGATATGGAATCAAATAACAATAATAATAATAACGAGTTCTCTTATTTAAGTTTTCTGATGAATCTTAATTCTTAACTTTTAAGTTAACGATTGAATAAGCTTATGGCGAGTTCTGCGATGGTACAATATCCGTAGAAATTCCTTAAATACTTGAGATTAACAACGTTAACAAAATATTGCTATAAGAACCATAGGTATAAATGTTTGTCGTTATTATATGAATTGGGTAGAAATGAGAAGATTTGAAAATGACATTTTTTCCATTTCACTGAGACAGCCGTTAAACATTTCTTTAATTCCTTTTTTTTACTTCTTTCTTTCTTTCATTTTCTCACTGAAAACAAGTAGTGCCTCTTCCTCTCTTTACACACAATCAAAACGGAATAGCAGATTATTTATGATGTATAGACAGAAGACATTAAACACTTTTATCGTCCCTTTTTTTCATTTTCCCTTCTAGCTAAATCCCCGCCTTACGAACATTTCTCTTAATAAGAGTTTTAAAATAATTCAGCAGACGATGTCATTTTATTTAATTTATGGTAATTGTATTTTGGGCGATTGTCTTATTCGATTTCTGTCGAGCGATATTCTTCGTCTGAAAAAATGAAGATTTGTCGCAGTCGCCATCGCTTCTCGGTCTTTTCGGTGGTCAGGGAGAGCCAAAAATTTTAACCGAAGCCCAATGGAGCCTTCCCACCAGACAGTAGCTCTCTTGGGGTGGGGGGCGGTTATTTCCCGGCGCTTGAGGGGTCCCCAAAAGAAGGGGTGCCGAAGGGGCTTAGGCAATGTTTCTACGGTATTGCAGGTAAACACACTCTAAACTTCGATTTTGTGTCACAGTTGATAACGACGTGGGCGCTCTGAAAAAATGCAATTGCTTCTCGGCTTTTTGCCAAAGATCAAAGTGTATTATATTTTCTTATCAGATTAATCTGATTCTCTCTTTCTGCACTTATATCGCCCCTTTTTTCTTTTATTTTCTCGCTGAAACTAAGACATATCTATTCCCAACTTTCCACGCAATCAAAACGCGGAATAGTCCATTAATTTGAAATATTGACAGGAGGTAACGATCGTGCTAACTCAACGAAGGGAGAGACAAGTGCAGTTATAACAGGATAGTATGAACATCACCCTGAACCCGTTACAGAAGGCCATCAACCTTAGAGCAATTCTACAGTTCATTTTCGATTAGACGTTATTTGATTGCTTAGACTTCATTTGGCTAGCAGCTTACGGTCACATCACACAGAAACACCGGTTCCCGCACAGAAACTGAAGTTAAGCGACGTCGAGATTGGTCAGTACCTAGTTGGGTAACCGCTTTGGAATTACCATGTCCTGTAAGCATGGATGCGCAGAGGATGTAATTGATAATGTCTCGGAATTATTAATCGAAGAGCCGACTTCTTATTCCAGTTAGGTTTTTTCCTATTAAATTATGCGCAAATACCATTTGTGGAAGGCATGAAACCGTCTCTTCTCCCTAGCACATTAATTAATTAGCAAGGCCTGCATCGCTAAATCATTATTATCCCAACAAAAATCCTGAAAATCTGAAAAAATTTTCTGGCTTTAAATAATCTAAAATGTTTTTTTAGGCTTTAAAAAACAATTAATCATATTGACTTGCTATCGGAAGACGTGAGACCAATAATTCTGGTGGAAACAATAAAATAACTTTTCAACAAGTCAGATCAAACCGAAATAATATTAGTTCTTTGAATTACAGAGAACCAAAATTATTTATGAATCCACAAGCCCCTTAATAAACTGTGTTCCTGATCAAACTAACTCGTGAATAATCATATTGGACATACCAACACATGCCTATCGAGAAGACTCACGTTACACATTCCCTAACCTTACCTCAATTGGGATACATTTAAACACACACAGAAACATTAAACATTCTCTGCAACATACTTGTAGAAAATACAAGGATAATAGCTTCATCTTCACGTAAAAAAAGATTAAAAATAATGGAAGCACTAATAATAAAAAAGAAAAAGCAACACTCAATAACATCAACTATAAACACGGTCACAATATGCTGACCGTGTTTGGAAAATAAAAATCCATATAAATCTAGATATATATATATAGATAAAAAATCCATGCATTCATTAAAAAATACAATTCATCCTCGATAATGGCTAAAAGAATACTCGAAAGGAGAATATTTCGACAATTTTTACACATTTTATGTCCCAAAATGAAACACTTACACGAACACAAGAAAAATTAGATAAAAAGCTTAATCGCAGAACCTTGTAAGAGGTATTAAATGAGACTTGTATCAAATAGGGATTGCTACCTAAATATACAATCACCCACCCACACAAACACACACACACATGAAATTTGATTTGAACTGTATCGTCCTCTCTGTTGCTACATTAACATATCTTGCCATGCTCGCTGGGCAAGAAAAAGACCAATCTATTTGGCAAAAGAACAAGGCCAAGGAATAGATAGGTAATGCTATATTTAAAAAAAAATAAACATAAAAAAATAAGAATGCAAAATTTGGAAGCGAAAGCAAGATTCGAACTCGTTCAGCTGATTCTCTTGCATGAATAAGCATCAAGACCTCCCCATATTAAATAAAAAAATATTTTAAAAAAATATTAATGTTTTTTTTTTTCTTTTCATTTTGTTTTTTGTAAAATTAGCATTACATTAAGAAGAGAAAAAAATCGGACAGTCCAATAAAATCTGTCAACCTTAATATGATTCTGTGGGATTGATTCCTTTTTTTTACCGCCTCAGAGGAAGCGGGCGGAAAACGACATATATATTATAATATTACAAAGTAAATATGGAATTTTAACTTTCAAATCTGTGCTCTTTTGACAAATTGAACGCATCTCTGAAAGCGAATGGAATAACTAAAGAATCGGTTGATTTATTTAAAATTCGTTTTTGGTAGAGACTTCTTTCCCATCGAGAAAAATTACTGGGTTTGGTGACAAGAAAATCATTCGGATTTGAAAACTTTTTTCCTTTCTTTCATCTTTATTATTCATAGCTATGCATTGCAATTTATTATATTTATAAACATCTGATAAACGTCGTCCGTTTCCTAATCTATTATTAAATCGACAGAATCTAATTCTGAGCATTAATGTTCAGAAAGCCCATCCGATGGCATATATATATATATATATATATATATATATATATATATATATATATATATATATACATACAGACACATATGTGTGTGTGTGTGTGTGTGTGTATATATATATATATATATATATATATATATATATATATATATATATATATATATGTACCTATATATCTATGATTGGTGGACACGTGATTGCGTGTATGTATGTTAATTACATATAAGTCCATACACCCTTAGACAGACATATATAGGTATAAAACGAAACAGAAAAAGCAGAGATGTATGCTGGGGTGTGCGCATGCCGATCTTAATGTAAAAAAAAAGACAATGATTATTATATATATATATATATATATATATATATGTGTGTGTGTGTGTGTGTATGTGTCTGTGTGTATATATAGATGTGTGTATATGTATGGGGTGTTCGTGTGCGTGTGTATATATATATATATATATATATATATATATATATATATATATATATATATATATATATATGTATATATGTATGCATGTATGTTCATGTGCGTGTATATGTGTATGTACCTATATATCTATGATTGGGTGGACACGTGCCTGCGTGTACGTATGTTAATTACACATAAACCCATGCACTTTTAGACAGGCACATATAGATAAAACACAAAACAGAAAAAAACAGAGATGTATGCAGGGGGTGTGTATGCCGATCTTAATGTAAAAGGAAAGCGCATATATATATATATATATATATATATATATATATATATATATATATATATATATATATATATATATATATATATATATATATATATATATATATATATATATATATATATATATTTGCGTGTGCACGCACCTGATCATATGTCTATATATAAAACATCTACATTAAAACTACAACAGTCAAGCACACTCATATATAGACACATAACAGTATATGCAGTTACAAACACAAAAACATGTCTGTGTGTGTGGGGCATGTGTGCTCACATCAATAGCCGTGCATGTGTTTATGTGTATTGTATTATAAATATATAAGTACTTATTATAAATATGAGTTTTCATGCATGTGTGTGTCCGCGGACACGGGCTTTTATATGTCAGTGTTAATTACATATAAATGAATAGGCTCTTACTTATCCCTATACACATACGCGCCAATAATCGTAGAAAATGCTGGTATATATATTTGCGTGCGTATATATATCGGTCTGCAAATATATATATATAATATATATATATATATATATATATATATATATATATATGTGTGTGTGTGTGTGTGTGTGTGTGTGTGTGTGTGTGTGTGTGCGTATAGCTGGCCATTCGTATTCGAGGATACCCGTCGACTAGGGCAACTAGCTATCTTTATTGCAGACGCCTGCTCAGACACATTTGTGTTTCATCAACGCCCAAGGTCCCCAGCTCTGGTTTATACTCATGCACTTCTGGGAGAGAGCGTGTTATCTAGAGTGATCAACAAGTTGAACACGGCCAACACGCACAAGCCCTCGGCTACGATGACTCGTTGCTTTGTGCTAGCAAAGCTATCGACGGCCCGCAAGTGTTCCGTCTACCCAACTACACTCACAAACACACGGACATATACTTATATATAAAGAGTGCAAATGCATTCTTTATATATACATATATGTGCGTGTGCTAGTGTGTATTTGTGCAAAATACAGATAAACGCACAGAAACTTACGTCATTACGCACAAACACACAATGACAAACGCGTAGATGCATGCACTTGCGTGGCAGGTCATTGTGTCTGGCTGAGGATAGGCATTTTTTTAGTTAGTTCACCCCAAGCAAGGCGATAATGCCACTCAGACGCAAGCGGCTGCTGGAAGTGAAAAGAAAGGAAAAGAGTTTTCAAGGAACAAAAACACAATCCTAAAAAGAGGAAAAGGAATAAATGTCCTATAAATGTTCCTATAAAAAGACCGTGGAGAAGTGGGAACTGGAAGATAGGCCACGTTTAAATATGTATATGCGTGTGTTAGCGAGTCTGCGAAATTTATATATAACCATATACTTCTGTTTACGCATATATACATCCTCACACACACACACACACATATATATATATATATATATATATATATATATATATATATATATATATATATATTTGGAGCGAAAACGCGAATTTGTTAACTGTGACTACCACTGCTGGTAATGCAAGACTCTCCTAACGGATTGATTCCTCACGAATACTGCTGTGTTTATTTAAAATTAAATATGCAAAAACTCACGTTCCTCTCTACCGGGCGCCGATAGTTTATGCAAAATCAGTCGGGTTTCGATCCCAGCTTGAAGCGATCGGATGTCTATACACACTGAAGAGCTGCGCTACAGCGAAACTGTCTCTGGATGACGGTATATATATATATATATATATATATATATATATATATATATATATATATATATACACACACACACATATATATATGTGTGTGTGTGTGTGTGTGTGTGTGTGTGTGTGGCAGTGTGTTTGGATGTGTGTGTGTGTGTGTGTGTGTGTGCACCTTCAAATTTAGGAGATAAGGAAATTGAAAATAGAACATGTTAAGCCGGGGGTAACTTTCGACCAAATCAGCAAGCTACCATGAAATCATATATATATATATATATATATATATATATATATATATATATATATATATATATATATAATGCTATCTTTATGGCTTGAAGTGCTCCATATCAGAGATAGAGCGTATGTAAATATAAAAGTGGACATTGAGGCCGACAACGAGCGGCTACAGTCTGTTTCATGGTTAATCTTATCCATCTGGTCATCGATAAAAGAATAATAATACTATTTTTTTCGGCTAAGTATGTGCATGAATCTCCCTACTTACATAAAGCCCAATTTTATGCAAGAATACATCCGCGATCGATAAATTATCGTCTAAATTTTCAATAATGAAAATAACACTGACATCTCATTTTAACAGATCTATTTATTGAAATTACACAAAAACATATTGGAATACTACAGAATTACAGAGTAAATTTATTCACTACCCTTTTGACTCAGATCAGCACTTGGTGTAGGCTGCTATGTTGAGTCAGAGGCCCTCAACAACAAACTCGGAAGTTCTTTTCTTATCAGAACGATCAGAGTGAGTTTTCCGGGCTGCCGTACTTTTGTAATCACCATTAGAATCATCCAACTCTTTCTTAATCCTCTGTACTGTCCTCAGACTGACATACAAACACACTGAAATCAAAATAAAAAAGAACGCGCATGCGCGAAATCAAAAATATAAAATAACGATACTTTATCCATCGTACACTGTCTGTATGATAATATCTACAGTGGGATTTTTTTATGGAATGATAGCATCTTTTGCTGAGCATCTACGTCATTTGTATATATATTCATACACTTGAAATAATTATTGACAAATACAAAATGTATCTTATTATGTACCCGCATAAATAGATTAGCCATACAGATATATCTGCGCATGCATTCTTCTATCTATCTATCTATCTATCTATCTATCTATCTATCTATCCCTGCACACACACACACACACACATATATATATATATATATATATATATATATATATATATATATATATATATATTACATTAATGTGTCTACGTTATTTATATATACAAACTCGCTTTCTTTGAGCACACTTTCCTCGTAAATAGACATATTGAAATACACACACACAGATATATATATATATATATATATATATATATATTATTATTATTATTATTATTATTATATGTAATACAATATATATATATATATATACAAATTATTATATGTAATATATTTATTATATATACAAAATAATTACTCAACTGTATTTGTCCCCCAAATAATAACATTGAAAAAAAAACGGATATTCATTACAAGTGGAAATATTTAATATACATATTAACCCCTTTGAAACCCATAGAAATCTTATGGAGCATGTTGCTCAACTGCTTTCTCGAGAGCCTGTACTTTATAATGCTCCATAAGTTTTCTATGGGGTTGAGGTCAGGAGATCGGGGCGGCCATGTCATAACACTCACTTGCTTCTCATCAAAGTATTCCTTCATCAATTTTGATTTGTGACAGGGAGCATTATCTTGCATAAAAATGAGCTTGGTGGGGTCAATTTGCACCCTTTCAGCAGAAGGGAGCAGACAAGACTCTAAAATTCTCTTGTACTGTTCGCTCCTGAGGGTCTATTCAATAGGTTTTAAGAAACCAGTTGCATGAAAAGAAAAGCACCCCCAGAACATTATACTGAACGGATGCTTGACAGTACTTACTGCTAAATTCAAAGAGCTTTCAAAGCTTCTTCTTCGGATTTTAGATCGCTTATCCTTTGAATTTAGCTCAACTTTCGTTTCATCGGAGAAGAGAACATTTAGTAAAAAAAAAAGCAGATGAGTCACTTTTATCGAACAGCACTGAATATATAATATTTTGTCCCTGAGCTGATTGAGACTACCTTTATCATCGCGACTGCCGAGTTTCGTAGACCAATATTTAGGAATTACAGCGTCAACTTATCATGTGATATAAGCAATTGACTTCTTATTCTTTTCGAATTTTTTTTTTTATATGTGCTTTTCATTGCTGCAAGCTTTTTTTCATAGTGTGTGTGTTTGTGTGCGTGTACACATGCGCTAATGTCCTGTTTGTACATACTTACGTATATATATATATATATATATATATATATATATATATATATATATATAAAAACAATATATATAGGTATCTGTATAAACGAGAAAAAAAAACAAGTACATATATAGGTATCTATATAAACATGCATATATATATATGTATGCACACAAACACTAGTATTTAGTCACCCCCCCCACGAGGGTATCATGTGGCACAAGGACGGTTTAACGTCGGATCTCCGAGCCCGTGGGATTTTTGAGCCCGTGGGATCTTTGAGCCCGTGGGATCTTTGAGCCCGTGGGCTCGGCCAAAAATATGCCCTTTGAACCCGTATAAACGAGTTCAGGGTCGGTTTACCTCCCCGAAAGAGACTCCGCCCTTCGGCGTAGCCTCGTTCAGGTTCCTCCCCGCCCGAAGGCAGAGAGTTCAACCAATCAGCCAGTCAGCCGATCGCCCGACTTCAGACTGAACCAGTCAGCACACAAACATTATCCCTCTAAATCTCTCTCTATATATATATATTTATGTATATATATGCACAAGCACAAAGGCTATCCTTCTAAATCTATCTATATATATGCATATATATACATATATATGCAAAAATATTATCCCTTATATCTCTCTCTATATATATGTATATCTCTCTATCTCTCTCTATTCTCTAAATCTCTCTCTCTCTATATATATATATATATATATATATATATATAATATATGCAAATGCTTCTCAAATACTTAATAATAATATATGCACCTTATTGATTCTGACCTTAACTCATTGACGATGTTAATATGTACATAAATTATCCTCTTGATTTAAGATGGGCTACTCTAAATATTCTTGTCCAGTATCTCTGATTGCTTGGAACTTATTCCTTCTGACCTTATTCAACTTTATTCTCCCGAGGTTTGTTTGTCTTTTTATTTGAAAGATGAGGAAACAAAGGAGACTTAGTAACCATATCTAAATTTTTGGGAACATCCTCAATCATGTATAACCCGAAGTGGCTTTTATACTCTTATCAAACTCTTTGTCATGAAAGATATATCGGGATCTGTGTATTTGTTAACGTGCTACACTGCTAGCCAATAAAATTATTTTTTTAAAATCTCTCACCATTTCGCGTACTGTGGTCCTTCATACACCCTTGTAGGAATACAAAAGGCGATAATCTCCCTTTGGTGAAGATGAACTAACGTGGGTCATGATACATTCCCTTATTGACGTTACTTCATGCAGTAACGACAGTGGCAGTCAGTCAGTTAGTCAGCTTCAAGGTGTCAAACAGAGTGATTCACTTAGTTCTGGCCTTTAGGACCGGGCTGAGGCTAAATCTGCCTCAAATACGTGGAGCAGCTTATAAGACTATGGTGCCGTTTTCCTGTGGAAATATATTTCGCCAGACATAGAAAATATCCCCGGCTCGCAGTTCTCAGGTTAGGAATAAATCAAAAACTTGATCTTTTCCCCATTTGCGGAATATATTCTCGCTAGCGACATAGCGGATATATCCAACTTGCTCGAACGTAGAATCCTAAATATGGTTTCTCCAGAAACATAGAAGTATCTCCATATTATATGTAAGCTTCTATCTTTTCGTTCTCCTTTCACTCTGCGTGTTGTGTAGATAGGTGTTATATTTTTCTGCGTGGGAGACATTTCAGTATGTACATATGATTATGTGTATGACTTAGTGGTAACAAAGCATGTTTGTCTTTCCTTTTCTTTTCGGCCATTCCATTCCGTCTGAGATATAAGACGTTATTGTATTATACATATAATAATGCCCATAATAGGGGAAATTTTTCTTCTATAGTTCACGCATTAACCGTTAATCCGACGTGACACGATATTATTTGTTTCTATTAACTGGTTACTACGACGCAAGATTATTAGCGTTCGCTTTACCCACATTAAACACATTTAGTATGGGTAGATAGGTATTCATATATCTTTATCCCAACTTCCCTTTGTTGGTGTTCTGCTATCTCAGCCATTAATATTAATAATTTTTTTATCCCAACTTGTCACCATATCCCGCACATTTGACTATGATGTGTGCGTCGTTTATATCAGGAGTTGGTAAACATTTATTTTTTTTACTGAAGGTCGCATCATTGTTGGCCCTGTGTAAAGTGGCGCCTGTCACAATAAAAACTCGAATTTCACAGCGACAAGATTAATAACAATCATCTGGTCACATGATATTTGTACATGTATTTGTTTATTACATTTTGTGAACAGACTTCACAAATGTATGAGAAATTTGTTTAATAATTAATACATTTGCATCTCGATCCCTACGTCAGTCTGCACTGTGCCGATGATTGAGCATTGACATCGATAAAATGTCCCCGTGATACTGCAACACGCGATATGTTGATCTTCTCGGAAGCGCGTTTCCTGAGCACTGGAGTTCGCTATGAAATATATATGGGTTGCATCTTTGTTGTTTTTATTGCTGTTTCGTGTAAAATATAACAAAACTCTACCAACATATATTCCTGGATATTTAAAAATTAATGTCTGTTGCGATGACATGTGAGTTCCATAAGATTTATACTAAACTATTTGATTACTTTCTCTCACTAACTAATCAGCTGCCGGAAAATTACAAGATCAGCACAATCCCATCATGCTAGGCTGTATTCCATCCACGCTAGCGACGTTTTACTGGATTTGGCGCGTTAATTTTCAGTACAATCGTTTGTCACAAGACAAGCGACATTTGTATAAAACTTATATTTTTTTTATAAGCTTTTATAGCTGTATGCAATTTTTATAGACATAACTAGAAAACAGACATTATTTTTTATCCATTTCACGATAACGCCACTAAGATGCAAGCGGTTATTGGGAGGGGTTAGTGAGAAGAAAGGACAATAAAATAACATGATTCAGGAAGATAGAAGATGGCGATTTATATTGCAATCAAATTTTTAAAGTTTCTTGGGCGTAGGGGAACAAAACAACTGAAGAAAATGCCACAGATGAGACGGTGAGGCAGGAAACTATTGAAACAGAAATTGTTAAGAATTTGCTATTTCAACAGCAGACGATCTAGTAGTACGCTAAAATTCACGCGACCGAGGTCCCAGCTGCATTAGAAATATTTACAGAACAGACAAAGGAAAGTGGCGGGAAAGGGATTGAATTCGAAATGCCAGGTCAGGACCGATAACATTGCAGATTCTTTTGGGGATTTTGTCGACAATCTCAGGATATATAACCGGAGCACAAGGTGAGATATGACAGCAATATTCATTGCACGAACGAAAGATAGATTTATAAATGTGGTGGGTGTATTCTGATGAGAAACATTGTCTGGCACGACACAGTGAAAAAATTGACTTAGCAGCAGACCTAGCAAGTGATACACTTTAATCGCTTCACTCCATATGTTATATTATTATTATTATTACTATTAACAAGAAGAAGACTTAGAAGAAGAAGATTTAGAAGAAGAAGATTTAGAAGAAGATTTAGAAGAAGACTTAAAAGAAGAAGAAGAAAACTTAGAAGAAGAACAAGAAGAAGAAAAAGAATTAGAAGAAGACTTAGAAGAAACTTAGAAGAAGACTTAAAAGAAGAAGAAGAAGACATAGAAGAAGAAAATAGAAAAGATAGACAGCCTGAAGTAAAAGAAAAAAGAATGCTGCCGAATACGAGGAGAGGAAGTATGAAGACAAATCATTAAATAAATAAATGAAACTTCAATGAGAAAGAGATCTGCATAAGAAAAGAATTACCTGGGGATGGGAAGTAGACAGAAAAATTATTAAAAAATATTATTATTATTATTATTATTATTATTATTATTATTATTATTATTATTTCCTTGGGTTTCAGTTGTATACACATTTCCTCCCGTACCAATCATGGAACTGCCATGTGAATAAGAAAGCACATTCTGTTTTTGTAGTCTTTGAACATGATATCTGATTAATTAGCATTGATTGTTCTATGTGTACTGTTAGAGGTCCTATCTCTATAACCAGTTCTGGGTGATGATCATACCAGTTACTTACAGTTTCCTTACGTAAATGTTGTATATTTCCCAGTGTAGATATTGACCCACTCTTTCATTCCGAGTTCTATATTCATTAGGTGCTTGTTGTTTCTGGATATTTAACAATTTGCGGCCAACACATTTTTTTACTATGTGTGCTTGATAATTTCTACTTAGCAAGCACTGGTCCTGTGCAGCAAGAATAAAACCTTCGTTTTCAGCTTTTAACCCTTTACTCTGTAGACACTGATATGTACGGGTTTTGTCTACAGTTCCTTGTTTGGTACGAGCAGTGTATTGACCATGAAGATGTTTATTATTATTGTTTGTGTGTTATGTTTCCAACTTCGTATCATGCAGAGTCGGGTCTAAACTATGGTCCTTAAGCCCTGTAGAAGAATTGTCAATTAATTGAAAACAGTTTTCTTGGTATATGGAATTTTCCCAGCAGAGTGATTTTCTGGGCAACTTGTATTTTGATGTTACCTGGGACACTGTTAATAAAACTGTCCATTCCTTTTCTCACGGGGTCCAGAGCTCCGATTACTATTAGTACAGTCTTTTTATGGAAATGTTTCTCTCAGATGATACTGCTATGTTAATAAGCATACAGTTTCTGAATTTTTTGTCTTTTATGATAATATCTCGTCTGTTGGCTTTTGTTTCTCTATCAGTTTGAATTGTTATGTCTCAGAGGATAGTAACATCGTTGTTTTGACTAACATTTTTGGTGGTCATATTATTATTATTATTATTATTATTAACTGCATTATTATTAACTGCAATAATAACAAAATAATAATAATAATAATGAAGAATTACAAAATACCTTAAAGAAATACAAAAAAATGTTCTCGCGAGTACAGCCCACAACTTACGAAGGGCTTTATCTATGTAAAATATGTGTTTCTTTTTTTTTTTAATTCATCAGTGGAAAATGTCATGATGCCATTTCTGAACTTAGGTCTCTGGGAGGGATCCGGAAAGCAATGAGTACACATCAGAAATCAAAGGAAATAATAATAATAATAATAATAATAATAATAATAATAACAATAATAATAATAATAATTGAAGGGATTACTGGAAGTCCATGCCTCAAGGAGATACAAAAATTGTTCTAACAAGTACAGCACATACTTTACGAAGGGCTTTATCTTATATATATATATATATATATATATATATATATATATATATATATATATATATATATATATATATTGTCAGTGGAAAGTGTCATGATGCCATTTGTAACCTTAGGGTCCCCTTCAAGGGACCCGGAAAGAAATGTGTAAACGCCAGAAATCAAAGAAAATAAAAATAATAATAATAATAATAATAATAATAATAATAATAATAATAATGTGATACCGATGAAGCGAAAGCTTAATCATACCAGTAAGATGGTGAAGTATATGAGATTAACTGAATATATAATGACATAAGGTGGTACTGATGAAAACGAAAAGAAGATATAGTAAAGGACGAAAGAAAACAAATAGAATGTAAAAACATAAGGATACAGGGAAAAGACAAAGAAGAAGAAGAAGATGATGATGATGATGATGATGATGATGATGATGATGATGATGATGAAGAGAAGACCAAAGAAACGAAACTAGAAGGTGTGGCATCGGTGCCTGCTACATAAATTCTCCAGCTATGAAATCTCTGGAAGGGTTCTCTCAATTATCAAGTCCTAACTAACAAGTAGCTTCCTGAAGGTCGTTCTTAATAGCCAGTCATCGGAAGCTCATAAGATCAATACCGGCGTGCACAGGATTCTCTCGTCAGCCCCTACCCTCATTTTATACTGTATATTAATGACCTGCCTAAGCGCATACTCCGATCATTAATGAGTATTTATGCGGATGATACAAAAGTTTTCAGGTGCACATCCAAAAATCTGAAAAAAACAGAACGTATTATCTCATTTCTCCTCCTCTGATGCAGTCCACGGTGGCTCGATAAGGTAACGAATGTCTTGTAAAATTCAATACGGCTCAAATCAAAAGTATTAAGGTTCTACCACCGCCGAGTAGATCCTGAACTTTCACCTATCATGATGGATGGGTCTTCTCTCAAGGCGCCTCAAGACCTTAAACGTCCATTGGGACTCACTCTCTCCCCAGACCACGAGTTGGTTATGTGTCCGATCAATTGCTAAAGATGATGGATGATGATGCCGCCTCAGAGAAAACGTGAATCCCCCGGCTATACTATTATAATACAGATTAGTGCCACGCTAAATACACGTCCATGACCCGTTTAAAATGGAAGGGGGCGAACGGAAGTCTTAAAAATTTGTATAAACCCTTGCGGGTGTTTATACAAAGGAGCTTTGAGCATGACTCGTTCACGGGTATTTGTCACTTAAGTCAATCTTAGAGAAAAATTTTCCTCGACTGAGCTTAGCGAATATATCCTCTGGACTGAGAAGGGGATAATGGTGATCCTTTAGGGCGCTGTTCAGCCCTGTAGAGAAGTCAGCACATACACGAATTTCTTTGCTATTCTTTTTAATATAAACTGTTTGGAGATGCCCATTCGCGATATTCAACCTTTGCCAAAACTCCCATTTCTTCAAGTCGATTCAATTCTTCGTCAATTTAGTTTAACGAGGCAAATGGAACGTTAAGTTTTTTCTTAAAAACTTGCTTTACGTCTGGCTTTAACTGAGACTTAGGAGACATTTTTGTGCATTTTACTCGTCCTCCACTGAAAACGTCGGGGATTTTTTTTTAAGTTCACCTTTCAACTTTTCTGCTTCATTAGTCAAATTTTCGACTTTTTGACATAATGAGTTAATAGGCATATCCCAAAGTTGAAACTGTTCTAACCAATCAGTCCCAAACAAATTACCTGTATTCTTCATAATATACACCTTAAGTTCTAACGTTTTACTTTTGAATGATACGTCCGTTATAATTGGGACTCAAACTCTTCCCAGAGCACAAGTTGAACTCATGTGTCCGATCTATTGCTAAAGATGATGAATGATAATACCGCCTCAGAGAAAACAGGAATCTCCCGGTTATACTCTATCTTTGCAAGAGACAAATTAGACCAAAATTGGATTTTTAATGTTATATCTAAGCTGTATCTGCACAGGTTTCACTTGCCTATTTCGGAAAATTTCAAAAGCGTCTATGCGGTCTTGTGGGTGATGAACTACTTTTCCCTACACCTCGCTTTCCCACATATGGAACGTGGCGAATCTCACGCTGTCCTATCTCTATTTCTACGCCATGTGCTCTGACGAACTATATTCCATAGACCCACCATCCCTTATCTTTATAACTGTGATGTACCATACCAAATATACATCCCTATTCTCTTCGCATTTCAAAACAATACGACGTAAGTTACATTCGGACAGATCCTTTCGAAGAACTTCTGTTTTATGGAACAGATTTCCGGCAAGATGTTTTCCCAATCACTCCAATTTGACCTCTTCAAGTCTAGGGTTAACGAATATCTTTCCCGCATAGATCCATGAACTTCACTTTTTGACTTTTATTACGCTCATACAGCACCATGCAGTAATCCTCTACCTTGAGTGGATCTTGTGCCATGTATTAAGTGAACATAAGAATTAAAAATGAAAAAAGGGGAGCTAATCAATAGTGATGAAGAAGAAAAGAAAGACGATAGAATAAAAAAAGAAACGGATGGGTTAGAAAATTTGAAATAATAACAAGCGGGCGGTTATTAATAGTAAAGAAACAGGAAGACGACGTCGACAACAAAGGAATCATCAAAAAGATACAAAAAAAAAGATGAGGATAACGAAGAAGAAAAATGAGGCAGTAAACAAATAGAGGAGAAGGAGTTCAACGAAAAAGATGAGCAATAATAACGAAACTATTGAAAATACGAACTGAAAAAAAACAGTCGGTAGTAATACAAAAGGCGATTATCTCTCTTTTATCTAGACAGGTCATGTGAGCCACTTGACGGTCGCTTAGTGATGTCACTTCCTATTGTGACCAGTGTGTCTAGTCATTCGGTTTGTTTTACAGCAGCCAAAACGAGTGGTTGCTTTATTTTAGCCTACCCCAACCGATTAAAAGCACATGGTGCCGTTACCCTTTAGGAATATTAATTCCGCAGAAATCCATAGAAACTCCAGCTCGTAGGAAAATTTGGGAAAACCTAAGACTCGCTGTTTCCTTTTTGTGGAATATGTCCTCTGAGTCATAGTAAAGGAATCAGGCCCGTTTGATACTAGTGTCCTAAATATTGTTTCTCCAGATATAGGCGTATTTCCTTTATATATATGTATATAGGACCCTTCCTTTTTGTTTCTCCTGACACTCTCTTTTGCCCTGGAGATGTGTATGATATATTTTTCTCTGCGTGAGATATGTGCATATATGTATCTGTGGTTTGTGTATGCCTTTGTGATATAAAAGTATCTCTGAGAACAAAGTATGTTTGTAATTCATTTTCCTTTCAGTTATTCCGTTCCGTCAGTAAAATACATTGTTATATCACAGATATAATAATACTCATAATGGGAAAATGTATTTTGGGAAAATAAACCTTCCTTCCATCGCTCTATCCTGTTATAAAAGCCCAAACAAATCGATGAGTATTTGAATAAGAAATGAAAACAAATAAAAAAAGAAATAAAAGGAAAAGGCAAAAAGTTAAAAAATGAAGAGAGTGAAAATGGAATTAATATTAACGAATATACAACAGGATAATAAATAAGGTAAATAAGTAGATATATATATATATATATATATATATATATATATATATATATATTCATTTCTGTAGTTCAATATAATTGTTCCATTATAAATAATATATAAATATATATTTATTCATTTCTGTAGTTCAACATAAATCAATAGATAATTAAGTAGATAATATATATATATATATATATATATATATATATATATATATATATATATATATATATATTCATTTCTGTAGATTCACTACTACCAGCAAGCAGAAATATTTCTTCTCCTAATGATGGCCATGTTGGCCGAAACTCGTCGAGGAATCTAAATGAAATAATAATAAAAAAAACGAAAGAATATTAATCTACAACTCAATGTGTGTCTGAAAATTTTAATTTTTAATATTTTTTATTGTTCAATATATATATAATATATATATATATATATATATATATATATATATATATATATATAAACAAAGACACTGAGATTTTTCTATAAAAATCAAATGCACGGTAGCTATAAGCAGAATAAAACAGTATAAAGAAATATGCAACTCTAGTCGACAAAAACAAGAAAATTAAATTAATTATTTACTTAAAAAAAATTGAAACTGTTAATCTCATCATCAACAACAATAAGTACGATCGGAAATTACACAGAACCTATATTATTTACGAATTCTCATGCCCCTTAAGGAACTGTATTCCTAATCAAAACAAATTCATGAATAATTATATTAGATATACTAATACATGCCTCACATGACGACTCATGTTACATCTCTCTGACCATAGCTTAATTAGGTCTCATGTAATACATACGGAGCCCGACCAAACCCCAGCGGCAACATACTCATTGACAATACAAATATAATAGCCTCATCCACATGGAGAAAAAGGCTAAAAATAATGGAAGCATTATTAATAAAAAGAAAAAGCCAATATCCAATAATATCTACTATGAACACGGCCACAATATGCTAACTAGATGCATAAAAAATCTATTCAGGTAAAAGTAGAAATAAAATAATCCTTAATAATGACTTAAAGAATAGACATATGCGCTCGGATATACATAACATTCGAACAATTTCTACATAATTTATGCCCTGAAAAGAAAAGAAATTGTACGTACGCAAGAAACATTAAATTAAAAAAAAAACTTAGCAGAAGTACCTTGTCAGTCGCTTTTAACGAAACTTGTATAAAAAGAGAGTTTGCTGCTCAAATACATATATATATATATATATATATATATATATATATATATATATATATATATATATATAACCAGAATATATATATATATATATATATATATATATATATATATATATATATATATATAAGAAGAACCAGAATATATATATATATATATATATATATATATATATATATATATATATATATATATATATATATATATTCTGGTTCTTCTCAGATAATCAAATTTATGTATATGATTTACGCAAATTAAATTGATTTCTAAATTTGTTAGAAGACAATGTTTATCTTTTCATCCTGTGCCAGTCTTTTATTCTACACAAGATGTTGTCGTTGTTCTTGTTAAGATTAGTAAAAAAGAAATCATTTTCGCCAACCATTTATCTCTGCCAAAGTACTGGCCGAAAGGATCCTCAGATACTTGACATTTTTTATTAAGATTCTTTCATCGTTATCAATCAAAGCTTTAATATATATATATATATATATATATATATATATATATATATATAAAGATTAGATTTTGTAATTATTTGCACTATTTACATTGTTCAGGCTGTTGTCCTCATCTTTCTTGCCATATTCACGTTGTTTCGACCGTTGTACGCTCCAGCCTTCTTCATGTGATTTAATTTCGAACCAAACACTTTTATTTCGTCCACCAGGATAGTTTGTTCTAGTTTGAAATGTCTTGCCTATTTTGCACAAGGCCCGAGTGCCGTTGAGATAGAAGGTTACGGAGTAAGATACATAGTTTATGCGAATATGTGAGAAAGATGGCGGTTAACTCTAGACTCGAAAATGGTAAGATTGTAATGATCAAAGATGCATTTTCTTGTGAGTTGGTTCCACAAATCGGGGGTTCCTGAGAAAAAGCTACTAGAGAGGAATATACATCTCACTAACAGAATGAGCTGAACAAATGCTTGGAGTGTTGAGTTGAAAGGAAAAGAACTGATACTGAGATTGCCTGAAGAGGTATGGCACGTGGAACTAGTACAAACTACCCTGGTGGACAAAATAAAATTGTTCGGTTCGAAAATTTTAACCACCTGAAAAAGAGCCGGAGCGAACAACGGTTGAAACGTCTTTAATATGGCAACAAGGATCAGGAAAACATTACAAACAATATAAATAGTGTAAAGATATATATATATATATATATATATAGTTAGTTTATGCAAATTTAGGTAATCCGTATGGGTAGACCTGAGGAGGATGATATCCAGAGAGCTCAATTCAGAGCAGATATGTTTGAATAAAAGACAGACCACATTAAGATTCCATGTAATAAGCTATTTCATATATATTTCAAATATATATATATATATGGTTGGATTGATGTGAGTTTGTGACCCTGGGTTTCACGCTTTTGCGTCAGACAAACTGATTATTTTTTTAAGAATTTGGGTTCATGTAGATTGCGTGTATTGGTGTTATTATGGGAGTGGGGGGGAATCGATGTCGTGATGTCATCGTGCTAACGTAAACATAGATGCATGTCCGGACATCAGATGAGGTACGCAGTCACATATACACACTTGCTTGTCCGTCGGTTTTAAAAAATTAATCAGTTTATTTGACGATCGCAAAAGCGTGAAACCCAGGGTCACAAACTCACATCAATCCAACCAAATATGTTAGCTCTATCTCTGATATTGAGCGCTTTCTAACAAGTACCACGCAGATAATATATAAATAATTATATATATATATATATATATTTATATACACACACTTTTAACAAATATGTCGCCAGTTTGTTGACATTGCGCAGATCAGTACAAAAATTCAAGCGATTGCGCAGTTCAGTGTTGCCAACAATGTGTGAAAATTTTGTGTGAATTGATTGGACGGTTTTTGAAATATTAGAAAAAGAATTTTCTCGATAATAATTTGGCACGCAGTGTATATATATATATATATATATATCTTTATACTATTTATATTGTTTGTAATGTTATATATACATGTATATATATATATATATATCTTTATACTATTTATATTGTTTGTAATGTTGTCCATATATATATATATATATATATATATATATATATATATATATATATGTGTGTGTGTGTGTGTGTGCAAGAAAGAAAAGGGGAGTTAACTGACCGAACCAAAGTAAAAAAGAATAAAAGAAAATGTGCCCAGAAAGGGAAAACAGAATGAATGACACTGATACAGTACAAAAAAAATTCGTCTGAATGCCATACATGAAGAAGATTAATAATTACATCAGTGACATTTGGCGAAAGGGAGAAGCTGGGTCGGTGGAATGAGTCATATATTTTATTTATTTATTGATCAATCATAAACGGCTCAAATTTCAGAGATGCTTTCACAATCTGATTGGCCGCTGCTGATGTCATCAAGTGAATCGACAGCGATCGATTACAACTGCTGTCCTCATGAAAACATCAATTTATCAAAGAATGAGTGCATTTCGTGAATTTTAAAAACAAACCAGAAGCATGATGATGAAGATAAATTATCAGGGTGATATGTACGTTTTTTTTTTTTAATAAACAATTCTTAAAACTGTTAAAATCTTGTTACAAATTAAAAATATTCTTCACTATTTAGATTATTCGGACTATTGTCCTTATCTTTGTCGCCATATTTATTACAACGTTTCGGTCGTTATACGCTCCAGCCTTCTTCCGGTGGTTGGAATATCGAACTGAACCCTTTATTCTGCTCACTGGGGTAGACTGTTCTGGTTTCACGTGTCTTTTCTAATGGAAGTCAGTTATCTCCTGTTAATTGCCCTCACAAATTTCCCCACCACCTTAACCAGATACTGAACTCACACTGTTTGGGTCCTATCACTGGATCTAACTAACGCCTTTATCCACTGTGCCACGTGTCTTGAAGATGGCTGAAACGTTATGATAAACATGGTGACAAAGATGAGGGCAATAGTCCGAATAATGTAAATAGTGTACATAATACCTCATCTCAGAAATATAGACAGATACTGAAAAATATTCTTTTCTTGCATATTATTTTTGCAATATGGAAACTATATGAGATGCAGAAATTAATTGTTATACTGATTTTTATTAAGGTTTTTTAACCAGTTTAACTCCTCGGGTAGAAACGCATACAATTCGGCAATGATGGGACAACATATATTATTATTGATGAAGTCATCGTATTGTTAAGGTTCTGTAATATTATCGGCCCTGATCTGGCATCTCGAGTTCAGTCATTTTCACATCACAGAAACTTTTTTTTTTGATTTGTTATAATGAATTTCATCCTGTAAAAGGCCCGAGGGCCATTGAGGTAGACGATTAGGGAGTAAGAGGCAGAGTTTATACGGATATTGGAGTAGATGGTTAACTCTACACTTGAATAAGTTAAGATTTTAGTGATCAAAATGTCTCCTCTTGTGTGTCGGTTCCACAAAGCAACAGTTCCTAGTAAGAATCTACTCGAGTGGAACTTACATCTCACCACTAGAATACGAAGCGAGTGAGGGTGGCTTGCTACGATGTAGGGTGTGTTTTGCTGCAGAGTATGGCTGAAAATGCCTGAAGATATATATATATGTGTGTGTGTGTGTGTGTGCGCGCGCGTGTGTGTGTGTATGTGTGTGTGTGTGTGTGTGTGCAAGGAAAGGAGAGTTGTTCTAATGAAATCTCCTCTTTGGTAACCCTAAATTTAAATCCGCATGGCACTTTACTCCAATTGGCTCATTCGATTTAATTAGGCGAGAGGGTAGAGATGTTGCATCTGTGATAAAAAAAAGTCTTGTAGGTTTTTTGTGTTTTTTTAAGCGTTTCACCCCAAGAATGGCGGGAAGCCACTAGAATGCAAGGGGTTACAGGAAATAGAAAGATCAGATAGGAGTGATAGAAGGAAGGATGAGTGTAGTGGATAGATTAAGGCAACTGGAGACGTCGATTGACATTACATTTGAATAGCTGGAGATTATAGCTTACAGGGAAACAGGAGAAGGGAAGGAGTTCCACAGGCGAGAGGTGCGAGACATGAATCTATTAGAGTAGAAGAGACGGCTACATTTAGGAGTTTCGACAGTAAGGGGGTGAGGGCGGGATGCCAGCCTCGTAGGGTGCTGGAACTCATGACGTCTGGGAACCAGCGAATGCAGCTCCTCGGAGCAATTTCCATGAAAGTATTTGTAGAACAGACAGAGGGGAGACGACGGCGCGTCTGTGAGAAAGTGACTTTAGACGAGACACAGGGCAGGGCCAACCATATTGCATATCCGCCTCTGGAGCCTATCAAGAACCCTGAGGCAAACAGAAGGGGCGCCAGACCATATATATGGCAGCAATACTCCATGCAAGGGCGAGGTGTGGATTTGTATATCTGGAGGATCGACTCAGGGGAGAAAACTTCCCGAAGCGCGGCTCAGGGAGCCAACTTTCCTCGCAGTGGACGAGGCAATTGACTCGAGGTGGGAAAAAATTATTCGTCACCCACAAAGATGCGGATACGCTTTTGAAATTGATCGAGACAGGAAAGTGAAGACTGAGGTTGCTTATGCTCTTATATCGAAGCAGTACACCATTTAGGGCCTAATCTATAGAGGATACCTAAAGGTGCCAGCTCCTTACTGGAACTCTACAGGGAACCGACCACATTTCCAGCATCATTATCAATGGATTGTATGTACGAGTTCCACTTGAGATAGGGGTTGTATTTAAATCCCAATATATGCTCAAGGAATGGGCAAGCCCTCAGGGAACATCCGTTCGTAATTTTCCTCTGTCTTTTCAATAAATAATTTCAGAACAGTTGTTCTAGTAAAATCTCCTCTTTCGTAACCCTACCGCATGTATTTAAGTGTACTAGTAGATTAGTAACTAGATCTAATCGTTCTAATCGTTCTAATCTAGAAATAACCGTGTTATATCCTATTAGCTTATTTTCTCCCACTCCTTATCTGTGGAATTCTCTTCCGATTTCTTGATTCTCTGGCACCTTCAATCTTCAAATATTTAAATGCATCATCACTCGCCATATCCTGTCTTCCTGAATCCTCTTCTCTTATTATCCTTTCTCTTCAATAATGTCCTTTCATTCAACCATTAAACCTCCCTTGCGTCTTAGTGGCATTATCGCCTTGTTTGGGATGAAATGATTAAAAGTTAGATATCGTGTATAACTGCTCGTTTCGGTAGCTACGATGTAGCATTACTTATTTTTATTAAGCAAATACGTACAAATAGGTAGTCTAATAATGGCTGACAACTTCGACGTGCCTATATCAGATTTTGTGTGAATCTCGGCAAGAGATGTAAACTAGCCAGCCGTTTTATTGGGCTTCTGACAGCCATATATGTTGACCAGAGATTGGATCACACTTTTTTTAACGTCATTCAAGATCATTATTATTCAGAATGGTAGAAAACGTAAAGGGAAACAGGAGAAGGGAAGGGAGTTCCACAGGCGAGAGGTGCGAGACATGAAGCTATTAGAGTAGAAGAGACGGCTACATTTAGGAGTTTCGACAGTGAAGGGGTGAGAGAGGGATGCCAACGTCTTAAGGCGCTGGAACTCATGACGTCTGGGAACCAGCGAATTCAGCTCCTGGGAGCAATTTCCATGAAAGTATTTGTAGAACAGACAGAGGGAGACGACGGCGCGTCTGTGAGAAAGTGACTGTAGACGAGACGTCAGGGCAGGGCCAACAACATTGCATATCCGCCTCTGGAGCCTATCAAGAACCCCGAGGCAAACAGAAAGGGCACCAGACCATATATGACAGCAATACTCCTTGTATCACATTCGGTAGCTAGGTAGGCGCGTTTAAATATACTCATAACTCTTTGCCAATGATAACATAAGAAATATTTTTTGGCGACTTAGGACCCCTATAATTTGCAAAAAAGAGATAAGCAACGGATTTTACAATAGAATCTATTCCATATTATCCGTTTTCACTATATATTATGTCATAACTATTGAGGCTCGGTACTGTAAAAGTTTACTAGACGATGTTAAATGTACATTATTTACATTATTCGGACTATTGTCCTCATCTTTGTCACCATATTTATCACAACGTTTCGGCCGTTGTACGCTTCGGCCTTCTTCAGGTGGTTGGAATGACGAACTGAACCCTTTATTTCGCTCACTGGGGTAGACTGTTCTAGTTCCACGTGTCATGTTTCATGGCAATATATATAAAGGGTTCAGTTCGAAATTCCAACCACCTGAAGAAGGCCGGAGCGTACAACGGCCGAAACGTTGTGATAAATATGGCGACAAAGATGAGGACAATAGTCCGAATAATGTAAATAATGTACATAATACCTCATCTCAGAAACATAGACAGATGTTAAATGCTCTTAAAATTTTCAAGTTTATATTAATTCGACATATATTTAAGAAAAATGTAAGAATCTATTGCGAACATATTGTGGTAAATACAACAAAGATAAGGATGCTAGTTCGAATAATCTATGGAAACGAGAGATTTAACTTTTGAGAAACGTTAAACAGTTTTATTTCACTGGAACATATTAGAAAACCTCCATATAAAATATGAGACCTCTTGAGTTGTCATGTTTGATTTTGTCCGTATATTTGTTCTATTTATTTTGCTTTATTTGATTTCTGCTTCTTCTTCCTCTAAATGATCGTCCACGTCTTGGAGGGATATGTGCCATGTGCTTCCAGAACGTGGGTGATCATGACTCTCGAAAATTTACTAATGAAAAAACACTGGTAGGCATAGTTAGCTATACAAGAAACTACAAGCTGGACTGAAGCTAATTCAAAGGTTCTTGATTAATGTCTAAACAATTCATTATCTGATCCGGGAAATTCTAGAATGTAATGCGGTAACAACGAGGAATATGACAACCTCCCAAACTCTAATAATGGTAAGAACTGAAGAAATGGAATCAGAGGGAATATAAAAACAGATATGCAGAAAGTAGCATGAAAAATTCACGGAATAAAAATAACTAGATAAAAATAAATAGAGCTTGGATGTGTGGGTGTGTAATGAATAACGGCTGAGAATCGGAAAGCGTAGAGGTGAGTTTCAATTCCAGTCGGGTTCGTTATATTCAATTACATGCAAATCCTATTTGTTAAATGGTATGAATCCACGTTTTCTAACACCAGGTATACGTTAAATAGTAAAAATGATAACAATAAAAATAATTATCCCCAAAAATGGCTTACAGTCTACAAATATTTCTGGCTTTAAATAACCTGCAAAAAGGTGTAAGCCGTAAAAAAAATCAATCAAATTTAGACCTCATTGGAAAAGGTACAAGAACATATAGGCCTAAATGTGACAAAAACTATGATTAAGATACTTGGCCAAATATTCTATGGAATAATGGCATTAGATTATCTCAGAAAATTGCACTTGAATGGCTGGAGAGCACATTAATCAAAATGAGACAAAACAGCAATGATAAGAGTAAAAAACAGAATAATTTATGGAATAATAGCATTAATGCATATCAAAATATTACACCTGGAATGCTGGAGATTACACCGATCAAGCTGTAATATAATCAGCAACATATTAGGATACTAGTTCTCATTTATTCTGTCCTTCTCGCATTGTTTCATATAAGATTATTACACCTAGAAGGATGGAGATTATACCGATCATGTTGTAATTTATCAGCAACATATTTGGATAGTAGTCCAAATTTATTCTGTCCTACTGGCATTGTTTCATATAAGATTATTACACTTGGAAGGCTGCAGATTACACCGATCAAGCTGTAATATACTCAGCAAATTATTAGGATACGAGTTCAAATTTATTCTGTCCTACTGGCATTGTTTCATCTAAGATTATTACACTTGGAAGACTGCAGATTACACCGATCAAGCTGTAATATACTCAGCAACATATTAGGATACTAGTTCAAATTTATTCTGTCCTTCTGGCATTGTTTCATATAAGATTATTACACCTGAAAGATGGAGAACACACCGATCAAACTGTGATATAATCAGCAACATTGTTTCATCTCAGTTTATTACACCTGGGAGCATGAAGAAGACACTGATCTAGCTCTAATATAATCATCAACTTATTAGGATAATAGTCCTTATATTTTATGTTCTGATATTGCTCCTGCTTTAAATTGAAGACATTTTAATCATTTTCGATATACTATACTAAATTAGTTGAGCGAACTTCAACCGTTGGGATGTCAGATATGAATGACAGGGTGTATAAAGTTAAGAGAATGTATACACCTGAGAAATGGATCGGAAGGGAAAAACAGAATAGACCCGTTTAACTGAATATTGTAACGTTGAGAACAATATTATATCCACCTGATCAAATGAGATGAAGTTATATTTTCTTTCGATTTAACTGACTCTTCCGGCCAAAATATTGACTTCTTTCACGCTTTTTTACATTTCTCTTTACTTCCACGTCTTCTATGTGCTGTGTCCCTTCAGCAGTGTGGGTGATCATGGCTCTCCATAATTTCCTGTTTGTAACTATTTTGCTATCATTTCTCATCTTTGTTCTGCTAACCATTTACAAAAGTTAGTTAGCTCTGTAACTCGCTTTTTTTTATATGCCCTGCGTGCAACAAATTTTCCAAGTACTCTTTCCTTATTATGCGCCCTAGATATTTCAACTCTTTCTTTACGATTTTATTTGTAAGTATACTTTTTGTTTACATTTTTCTTAAAACTCGCTAGTTGTTCACAGGTACAGTCCATGTTGTTTTAATTGGCTTCTTCATCTGTTAGAAGATCGTTCAACATTCACTGCCATACGAGTAGTTAGGGGTGAATATTAGATAACATTTAATACCTTTTTCTTTGCTTCTACGAAATGTTCCTTATTTTTAATGCTTTACCTAGCTTTTGGAAGATATCTTTTGCTACTAAAGTGAGAACTATATCAGCAACATTAATTGTTCTGTACGATATCATTACATTTATTTAGTCTGGTAAAAGGCCAACAATAGGGACGACTAAGGAAGATCGAATAGCAAGAGCAGGACTCTACCCATGGCTCCACTACGAATGAAATTTGGTACTTTATGTTTTCCTGCTGCATACGGTCGAATCGATTAGAAAGAATTCATTGCATGAATCATCCCAGTTGGGGAAAAATCAGCGTTTGCAATCTGACATGTAACGGGTTCGAAACTGACCTCTTACGCCGGTTGGAAATTATTATTATTATCGTTTTTATTTCCATTGATTTCTGGCGTGTACACATTTCTTTCCGGGTCCCGCCCAGAGACCTAAGGTTAGAAATGGCATCATGACACTTTCCACTGACAAAAAAAAAAAATGCATAACATAGATAAACCCTTCGTAAAGTGTGGACTGTACTTGTGAGAACAATTTTTTTGTATTTCTTTGAGGCATGTGCTTCCAGGAATCCCTTCAATTAGTCTACTGGAATCTTTTCCAACCAATCCTAGGGCTCCAACTACAACAGGGATTGTTCATGTTCCCATGTGCCAGATATTATTATTATTATTACTACTACTACTACTACTACTACTAAAAAGACCAGAGAAACGGTTTTCCTATTTTAATATTATGATGACTCATACTTCTTAAGTTAATTGTGGCACCATGCATCCAGGCGATTTGAAAGATATATTTATAGATATATGATTTGCTTTTTTTACGGTTTATCAACCATTTGAGGATTATTTAAGGCCGAAATGTATTTTAGGTTTTAAGAATAATTCTTTCTTTTTGCAAGTCGATTGTGGCACCATGCATACATGCGATGTGAAAGAAAGAAAAAGAAGAAAGGAAAAAAGGAAAAAGTAATGCGAGACGGATCATAGGCGAACACACACACACACGGCTTAAGAAAAGATAAGAAAGAAAAGGGTTATTTTGGATAAGTGTCAAATGTCGAAAGGAGTTTCATTACAATGACAATGAGATTGAGTGGATAGGGAGGTGTTATCTAAACTATTGGTTAAAAGGCCACCTGCGAACAAGCATTGACCGATTTCCACTGTCCGCGCGAATGGAATTGTGTTATCAAGAGATGTCACCAAAGAAAGTCCACTTGAAAACGTTAGATTTTGATAATTGACAAAACACAGGTGTAGCTTAGAGCCTTAGCTGGGTATGGAAAATTAAAATCCCACACAAGTAGTTTCACTGGTTAAGTTTTTTTTTTCGACGAAACAGCCTTTTGCCCTGCGATAATAAAATTTTGTTATCAGACACATGAACCGAAGGAAAATGAAATATTTTTATTTCTGCTTTGGAGACGCCAGACTGGCTGAGAACTTGGAGAAAATTCCTTTCTTAGACCATGTCGGAAAATCCAGCCGTCTAATGCATTACCGATAAACTGCTTGACAAACGCCACGTGTTGAACAAAGAGTTGTCACATTATCCGTTCATGATAACGGCGATTTGAAGGAAAGAAAGAAAAAGAAAGAGGAGAGATCATTAATTTTTTTTAGTTAAGCAAGTTATATTTCTTTTCCGAAACAAAGCCACGGGTTGTTCACGCCCGACTAAGACGTCATTGGCCAAGTGGTGATCACATGACGCACGAAGGAGGAGGACGGATACCCGACCAAGACCTCATTGGCCGAGAGTGGTCGCGTGACGCACGAAGAAAACTGTCGACGCCCCTACCCAGAGTGTAAGTATGAGAAGCCGCCACGAAGAAGTGGGGAGGGCAGTTCACGCCCCTCAGAAGCATCGTGAGAAAGTGGGAGTGAGAAAAAAGTTACCAAAAATGGAAAAGAGTGGAAAATCCCTAACCAGAAATAAAAGAGGTGGATATGTATTTAGAGTTATCGAGGAACCCCCGACGCCAACAGACCCACCCCGGTTTTGGTCGGCGTCAATAAAAACGAAGCCCCACCAGACAGAAATCAGTTCGTTCGACCCTGGCGGGCAGATTTAGTTCGGCCCTGGCAGCAGAGATGAGTGTCCAGTTGTTCGAGCCTTGACAGGTGAGATGAGTGGCCAGAGAGTTCAGTCCCGGACGGCAGAGATGAATGCCCAGTAGTTCAGTCGGACCCAGGTGGGCAGAGAAGAGTTCGTTCGGCCCTTGCGGGCAGAAGACAGTTAATTCAGTCCAGGACGGCAGAGATGAGTGCCCAGTGCTGAAGCCGCCTCAAGATAGCTGACCAAGATTCACGCAAAATTTTGGACTCTTCTTCAACCAAGAACAATTAGTTTGAAGAGCGACTTAGAACCAGACCACAGAAATAAGTTTTTCGACTTTCGTCCAAAGACACACCGAAACACAAATTTCTTAGAGAGCAGACAACTTGAAGCGTTAAAACTTGCCTAGCGAAAGCGACGTGCCACAATCCACAGAACGGGTCGGGAGGTAGATGCAGTCCTATGTAACGAACAACTAGACATAAAAAGTCTGTTACCTTTTTCTTTGATACTTCGAACTTTTTGAGTTTTCATTTTCTTTTCTTTTATGCATATTTGTGTGTTATCACCCCCGTTGAACCCAATTTGCATTACGGTCTCAACCCCTGTTTGATCTCGTCTGTCTAAGATCAATTCACAACGTGGGTAGGCAGACTGGAGATCAGTGCAGTTACCTTGGTAACCAGGCGTTGGAAGCAGGTTGGGAACAGCGAGGCTGATATCAAATCTAACCAGATTCCTACCCGAATCACCAAAGGGTTAGAATGTCACGTTTGGAGCAGCGACACCCGGACGGAGCAGCGAGGAGCGAACAGCTGGCGCCGCGGCGGAGACGTCACAATTGTTGCTGTTTAGGGACGTCACATCTGGTGTCGTGACCGGGATAGGACCCTGGAACGGCCACGTCACAACTGGCGCCGTGGTAGATTAGGATAGAACGTCACAGTTGGCGCTGCGACCGAGGGACGACGTCACATAATGATAGATTAAGCTCATGGCGAGTTCTACGACAATAAAATATCCGTAGAATTTCCTGTATCACATCATTAAATATTTCAGCTTAACAATTTTGAAAATATTGCAATAACAATCATAAATATGAATGCTGGTTGTTATTTTAAGAAAATTAAAAGATTTCAAATTGATAACGATTTCCATTACACTGAAACAGTCGTTAAAGACTTCTATCATTCCTTCTTTCTTTCTTTCTTTTTTCTTTCTTTCATTTTCAGACGGAAACAAAGTAGCGTCTCTATTTTCTGTGTTTTTACGCAGTCAAAACGAAACAATCGATTACTTATGAGGTATTGATATGGTGTAACGGCCATGCGAAGTAAATAACGAAAGGAAGGATAAACAGGATCAGAATAAGTTTCTCATTATTATCATTTTTGTTATTATTACATCGGTGACTGTTCTGGGGTCCACCCCTTTTTCATACAAGTGGACTCGACCAGAGTGTACTTGGACTGCTGCCGTTAAATACCCAGGGTCTGAGTCAGTCAGGGGATACAGGGAGAGCAGTGATTGTGATTGAGTTGGAGGTAGAGTAATAGTGTGAGGTAACCGCTTGTTGAAGTCACAGTTACAAGCACGTAAACTCTAAGGAAGTCCTACTTCGAGACTATATATATATATATATATATATATATATATATTATTGCTTCTAACCACGTTTCTGGATCTACTAACCGTATTACCAATTGTATTATTGTGTAAATACATTTATTTGTTATATTTCATTTTTTTCATTCATTGGAGACCGAATTTCATCTCGGAATCCACGACAGTGACGTTTTCAATGGATATTCTGATCTTCTTTCAACAAGAATCGTCACAAAACAACAACATTTCGGAGAGTAAGTGAAGTTTCCTGGAAGACTATGGTCTCATGTATAATTTTAGCAAAACGCTTTTTCACTATTCTGAGGTGATATTCCAAATGCATCCATGAATATAGGAAATATTTCATCAGTCTTTTTCCATAACTTCTTCAACTCTTTAATCAGATCCTGGTTCTTACAATCTTTTCCTTTTTTTTTCATACCGGGTGATAACTGAAGACCTAGCCCATCAGGACTTCCGCGTCACATTTACATACTTGAAAAAACTCTCAACTGGTAACCGTGTGAAAGGATTGTATTACCCAATTTGAATGTATTTCTTACGGGGCTAATCCTGAAAGGTAATGTGTTGCTTTTATCAAGACGTCTCACCATATCATGGATATTTTGTTGTGATGCATTTGCCTGATATACACTTATTAGACAGATGATCATCGTGAGTGTATTGGGATTGATATTTATCATTGAGGCCTATAGGTCTGTACCAACGAACTTATTCTTACATTAAGAATATAGATCTCATATCACATTGCTTCAGAAGGCTTTGTACTGCAAATATTGTACAAAAGGTGCTAGCAGTTTGAGGTCATACAACAGGAGAACACCCATGACGAA
The DNA here is from genome assembly GCA_903632075.3 of Acanthosepion pharaonis. Classification (NCBI taxonomy): domain Eukaryota; kingdom Metazoa; phylum Mollusca; class Cephalopoda; order Sepiida; family Sepiidae; genus Acanthosepion; species Acanthosepion pharaonis. The sequence continues at coordinate 3,646,773 of CAHIKZ030000868.1, forward strand.
ATATCTTCGGTTGTAAATGTAAAATCATGCTGGACAAGAAATAATAATAATAATAATAATAATAATAATCATTATTGTTATTATTATTATTATTATTATTCATTTAATTTTATAATGTCATGAGACTATTTCTGATCTTAGGTCCCCGTTTTTGATCCGGAAGGAAATGCGTTTACAACAGAAATCAATAATAATAATAATAATAATAATAATAATCCCATATTGAAAATATACAATATCTACAGGGTGCGATTGATAAATTTTCTTCTAAATTGCGCAAAAATGAAAATAACATGACATCTCATTTTAACAAATATATTTAGAAAAATTACACAAAAATATCTTGAAATAATAAAGATTAAATTTATTCAATATAATCGCCATTGGCTTCAACCACGACCCCCAGGCGACTTCAGAATCTCCTGCATCTCTTCTGGACTGTCTCCTTGTTTAAGTTGGTGAAAGCTGCTATAATCCTTGCCTTCAGTTCATCTTTGGTGTTACAAGGAGTTTTGTTCGTCTCTCGCTCAACTGTGCCACACACAATAGTCAAGGAGTTGCAGTCTGGGAAGTTAGGGGGTCAGATGTAAGAGGCGATGTGGTGGCAGAAATTGTCTGACATACATGACTGGTTTCTCCTGCTGGTGTGTCATGGTGCAGAGTCCTGTTGTCAGATATCCCCTTGCCCCAGGGCAGGACTACCGCCTCAAAGCACTTGATGCAGGCCTCCGTGCTGAGTCTGAGGCCCCGTGAGAAAATTAATGACGGGTAAGTACGTCATCACTAGTGATCACTCCAAATGCCTTTGTAATCACCATTAGACTCATCCAACTGTTTCCGAATCATCTGCACTATACTCAGATTCACACCAAAGCATTCTGAAATGTAGCTTCTGGTTCAAATGCTAAGCAATACAGCATGTCGTTTCCAAATATCTGGCGGAATGAATTTCATCATGGTGCACTTTTTTCTCACAGACGGTGTCCAACTTTCCTTACTATACTCTGCAGTCGACAAATTCAAAAGCAAAGAATGCACATAAAATGGTGACAATTTACCCATCGCACCCTATATATAATTTCTTTGACTCTAGTGCAAACAGAGAAATAGATAAAATTACTACCATGACAATGTAAGGCTTTAGTACGAAAACATGTCTTAGATAATGACAACGTCGTCAGGAAAGATGCGAAAATAAGAATGAATAAACGACCTGCACCTACGCCAGCTTTTCTATCAGCGTTGCAGTCACGTGAATCAAAATGAGCAAATGAGCGACTTCCTCACTGATACCGTGGTTGTTTCTCAAAACAGGATAACAAGCGTTGAAGTTACGCTCTTAAAGATTGAAAAATGCTGATCACGTGGCAAGAAATAGAAATCATCATTTATCAGATTTCATTTTGGACAGCCTCTGGGAGGACGGAGAAGCCGTGCTTCATTAATGCGAAGGAAAGAAATCCGGAAAAAAGAGTCTCATCTCCTGTGGTTTCAAACCCCATGATGGCTTCAACCGAGATTCTTTACTTGCTAATATATTCAGAAAGAAAAACGGAGGAAAAAGCGTTGCTCAGCAGGGCCGGCGCCACCAACATTGACATACATTATCCTGACGGTGATAAAAGCTTGCATGTATGGCCAGACAAGATAGAAACTCTCGAAGCCAAGCGATATGAATAATGGAAATACACACACACACACACACACACACACACACACACACACACACACACGTACATATACATATATATCTGTAATTCGGTTTAAAAACTCGAAAAACACACCATCAGTGGGTGGAGATGAAATATATTTTGTAGAAATGGTGAGTCCAGTCCGAGAATCAAGTAACGAATGCTTTTATTCAGTAGAACGGACAATTACTGGCATCACAGAGATGAAATAATCAACGGGTATATCATAGTAGTAAAAAAAAACAAAAAAAACTATGAACACATGAAGAGAGCCTGAATCTTCTTGGCTGAAACTTCGTGTCTATAATATATATGTATATGTGGCATTAGTCGGTGTCGTGTCCTGGGTATGACGATAAATCCACCTGGCAGCAAGGCATCTGTTAGGGAAATTTTCAGGAGAGTGGAACTGCCTCTTAAATGCTGTTGTTCTCAGGTCTATGCCATTCGTCGGTGTCGTGTCCTGGGTATGACGATAAACTCCACCTGGTAGCAAGGCATCTGTTCGGGAAATTTTCAGGAGAGTGGAACTACCTCTTAATTGCTGTTGTTCTCAGGTCTATGCCATTCGTCGGTGTCGTGTCCTGGGTATGACGATAAACTCCACCTGGTAGCAAGGCATCTGTTCGGGAAATTTTCAGGAGAGTGGAACTACCTCTTAATTGCTGTTGTTCTCAGGTCTATGCCATTCGTCGGTGTCGTGTCCTGAGTATGACGATAAACTCCACCTGGTAGCAAGGCATCTGTTAGGGAAATTTTCAGGAGAGTGGAACTGCCTCTTAATTGCTGTTGTTCTCAGGTCTATGCCATTCGTTGGTGTCGTGTCCTGGGTATGACGATAAACTCCACCTGGTAGCAAGGCATCTGTTCGGGAAATTTTCAGGAGAGTGGAACTACCACTTAATTGCTGTTGTTCTCAGGTCTATGCCATTCGTCGGTGTTGTGTCCTGGGTATGACGATAAACTCCACCTGGTAGCAAGGCATCTGTTAATGAAAATTTTCAGGAGAGTGGAACTACCTCTTAATTGTCCTGTTGTTCTCAGGTTCTCAGGAGATGCCATTCGTTCTCAGGTCTCGTGTCCTGGGTATGACGATAAACTCCACCTGGTAGCAAGACATCTGTTAGGGAAATTTTCAGGGAGTGGAACTACCTCTTAACTGCTGTTGTTCTCAGGTCTATGCCATTCGTTGGTGTCGTGTCCTGGGTATGACGATCCACCTGGTAGCAAGGCATCTGTTAGGGAAATTTTCAGGAGAGTGGAACTACCTCTTAATTGCTGTTGTTCTCAGGTCTATGCCATTCGTTGGTGTCGTGTCCTGGGTATGACGATAAACTCCACCTGGTAGCAAGGCATCTGTTAGGGAAATTTTCAGGAGAGTGGAACTGCCTCTTAATTGCTGTTGTTCTCAGGTCTATGGCATTCGTTGGTGTCGTGTCCTGGGTATGACGATAAACCCACCTGGTAGCAAAGGCATCTGTTCGGGAAATTTTCAGGAGAGTGGAACTACCTCTTAATTGCTGTTGTTCTCAGGTCTATGCCATTCGTTGGTGTCGTGTCCTGGTATGACGATAAACTCCACCTGGTAGCAAGGCATCTGTTCGGGAAATTTTCAGGAGAGTGGAACTACCTCTTAATTGCTGTTGTTCTCAGGTCTATGCCATTCGTTGGTGTCGTGTCCTGGGTATGACGATAAACCCACCTGGTAGCAAGGCATCTGTTCGGGAAATTTTCAGGAGAGGAACTGCCTCTTAATTGCTGTTGTTCTCAGGTCTATGCCATTCGTTGGTGTCGTGTCCTGGGTATGACGATAAACCCACCTGGTAGCAAGGCATCTGTTCGGGAAATTTTCAGGAGAGTGGAACTACCTCTTAATTGCTGTTGTTCTCACCTGGTCTATGCCATTCGTTGGTGTCGTGTCCTACGGGTATGACGATAAACTCCACCTGGTAGCAAGGCATCTGTTCGGGAAATTTTAAGGAGAGTGGAACTGCCTCTTAATTGCTGTTGTTCTCAGGTCTATGGCATTCGTTGGTGTCGTGTCCTGGGTATGACGATAAACTCCACCTGGTAGCAAGGCATCTGTTCGGGAAATTTTCAGGAGAGTGGAACTGCCTCTTTAATTGCTGTTGTTCTCAGGGTCATGCCATTCGTCGGTGTCGTGTCCTGGGTATGACGATAAACTCCACCTGGTAGCAAGGCATCTGTTCGGGAAATTTTCAGGAGAGTGGAACTGCCTCTTAATTGCTGTTGTTCTCAGGTCTATGCCATTCGTTGGTGTCGTGTCCTGGGTATGACGATAAACCCACCTGGTAGCAAGGCATCTGTTCGGGAAATTTTCAGGAGAGTGGAACTGCCTCTTAATTGCTGTTGTTCTCAGGTCTACGCCATTCGTTGGTGTCGTGTCCTGGGTATGACGATAAACTCCACCTGGTAGCAAGGCATCTGTTCGGGAAATTTTCAGGAGAGTGGAACTGCCTCTTAATTGCTGTTGTTCTCAGGTCTACGCCATTCGTCGGTGTCGCGTCCTGGGTATGACGATAAACTCCACCTGGTAGCAAGGCATCTGTTCGGGAAATTTTTCAGGGAGAGTGGAACTGCCTCTTAATTGCTGTTGTTCTCAGGTCTATGCCATTCGTTGGTGTCGTGTCCTGGGTATGACGATAAACTCCACCTGGTAGCAAGGCATCTGTTCGGGAAATTTTTCAGGAGAGTGGAACTGCCTCTTAATTGCTGTTGTTCTCAGGTCTATGCCATTCGTTGGTGTCGTGTCCTGGGTATGACGATAAACTCCACCTGGTAGCAAGGCATCTGTTCAGGAAATTTTCAGGAGTCCCGGTGGAACTACCTCTTAATTGCTGTTGTTCTCAGGTCTATGCCATTCGTTGGTGTCGTGTCCTGGGTATGACGATAAACTCCACCTGGTAGCAAGGCATCTGTTCGGGAAATTTTCAGGAGAGTGGAACTACCTCTTAATTGCTGTTGTTCTCAGGTCTATGCCATTCGTTGGTGTCGTGTCCTGGGTATGACGATAAACTCCACCTGGTAGCAAGGCATCTGTTCGGGAAATTTTCAGGAGAGTGGAACTGCCTCTTAATTGCTGTTGTTCTCAGGTCTATGCCATTCGTCGGTGTCGTGTCCTGGGTATGACGATAAACTCCACCTGGTAGCAAGGCATCTGTTCGGGAAATTTTCAGGAGAGTGGAACTACCTCTTAATTGCTGTTGTTTTCAGGTCTATGCCATTCGTCGGTGTCGTGTCCTGGGTATGACGATAAACTCCACCTGGTAGCAAGGCATCTGTGAGGGAAATTTTCAGGAGAGTGGAACTGCCTCTTAATTGCTGTTGTTCTCAGGTCTATGCCATTCGTTGGTGTCGTGTCCTGGGTATGACGATAAACTCCACCTGGTAGCAAGGCATCTGTCGGGAAATTTTCAGGAGAGTGGAACTAACCTCTTAATTGCTGTTGTTCTCAGGTCTATGCCATTCGTTGGTGTCGTGTCCTGGGTATGACGATAAACTCCACCTGGTAGCAAGGCATCTGTTCGGGAAATTTTCAGGAGAGTGGAACTGCCTCTTAACTGTTGTTCTCAGGTCTATGCCATTCGTTGGTGTCGTGTCCTGGGTATGACGATAAACTCACCTGGTAGCAAGGCATCTGTGAGGGAAATTTTCAGGAGAGTGGAACTACCTCTTAATTGCTGTTGTTCTCAGGTCTATGCCATTCGTTGTGTCGTGTCCTGGGTATGACGATAAACCCACCTGGTAGCAAGGCATCTGTTCGGGAAATTTTCAGGAGAGTGGAACTGCCTCTTAATTGCTGTTGTTCTCAGGTCTATGCATTCGTCGGTGTCGTGTCCTGGGTATGACGATAAACTCCACCTGGTAGCAAGGCATCTGTTCGGGAAATTTTCAGGAGAGTGGAACTACCTCTTAATTGCATCTGTTGTTCTCAGGTCTGCCATTCGTCGGTGTCGTGTCCTGGGTATGACGATAAACTCCACCTGGTAGCAAGGCATCTGTTCGGGAAATTTTTCAGGAGAGTGGAACTACCTCTTAATTGCTGTTGTTCTCAGGTTCATGCCATTCGTCGGTGTCGTGTCCTGGGTTTGACGATAAACTCCACCTGGTAGCAAGGCATCTGTTCGGGAAATTTTCAGGAGAGGAACAACCTCTTAATTGCTGTTGTTCTCAGGTCTATGCCATTCGTCGGTGTCGTGTCCTGGGTATGACGATAAACCCACCTGGTAGCAAGGCATCTGTTAGGGAAATTTTCAGGAGAGGTGGAACCCTCTTAATTGCTGTTGTTCTCAGGTCTATGCCATTCGTTGGTGTCGTGTCCTGGGTATGACGATTTTCCACCTGGTAGCAAGGGAGGAGAGTGGAACTGCCTCTTAATTGCTGTTGTTCTCAGGTCTATGCCATTCGTTGGTGTCGTGTCCTGGGTATGACGATAAACCCACCTGGTAGCAAGGCATCTGTTCGGGAAATTTTCAGGAGAGTGGAACTACCTCTTAATTGCTGTTGTTCTCAGGTCCTATGCCATTCGTTGGTGTCGTGTCCTGGGTATGACGATAAACTCCACCTGGTAGCAAGGCATCTGTTCGGGAAATTTTCAGGAGAGTGGAACTGCCTCTTAATTGCTGTTGTTCTCAGTCTGCGCCATTCGTTGGTGTCGTGTCCTGGGTATGACGATAAACCCACCTGGTAGCAAGGCATCTGTTCGGGAAATTTTCAGGAGAGTGGAACTGCCTCTTAATTGCTGTTGTTCTCAGGTCTATGCCATTCGTTGGTGTCGTGTCCTGGGTATGACGATAAACTCCACCTGGTAGCAAGGCAAGGAAATTTTCAGGAGAGTGGAACTGCCTCTTAATTGCTGTTGTTCTCAGGTTCATGCCATTCGTCGGTGTCGCGTCCTGGGTATGACGATAAACCCACCTGGTAGCAAGGCATCTGTTCGGGAAATTTTCAGGAGAGTGGAACTACCTCTTAATTGCTGTTGTTCTCAGGTCTATGCCATTCGTTGGTGTCGTGTCCTGGGTATGACGATAAACTCCACCTGGTAGCAAGGCATCTGTTCGGGAAATTTTCAGGAGAGTGGAACTACTCTTAATTGCTGTTGTTCTCAGGTCTATGCCATTCGTTGGTGTCGTGTCCTGGGTATGACGATAAACTCCACCTGGTAGCAAGGCATCTGTTCGGGAAATTTTCAGGAGAGTGGAACTACTCTTAATTGCTGTTGTTCTCAGGTCTATGCCATTCGTTGGTGTCGTGTCCTGGGTATGACGATAAACTCCACCTGGTAGCAAGGCATCTGTTCGGGAAATTTTCAGGAGAGTGGAACTGCCCTCTTAATTGCTGTTGTTCTCAGGTCTATGCCATTCGTTGGTGTCGTGTCCTGGGTATGACGATAAACTCCACCTGGTAGCAAGGCATCTGTTCGGGAAATTTTCAGGAGAGTGGAACTGCCTCTTAATTGCTGTTGTTCTCAGGTCTATGCCATTCGTTGGTGTCGTGTCCTGGGTATGACGATAAACTCCACCTGGTAGCAAGGCATCTGTTCGGGAAATTTTCAGGAGAGTGGAACTGCCTCTTAATTGCTGTTGTTCTCAGGTCTATGCCATTCGTTGGTGTCGTGTCCTGGGTATGACGATAAACTCCACCTGGTAGCAAGGCATCTGTTCGGGAAATTTTCAGGAGAGTGGAACTACCTCTTAATTGCTGTTGTTCTCAGGTCTATGCCATTCGTTGGTGTCGTGTCCTGGGTATGACGATAAACTCCACCTGGTAGCAAGGCATCTGTTCGGGAAATTTTCCAGGGGAGTGGAACTACCTCTTAATTGCTGTTGTTCTCAGGTCTATGCCATTCGTCGGTGTCGTGTCCTGGGTATGACGATAAACTCCACCTGGTAGCAAGGCATCTGTTCGGGAAATTTTCAGGAGTGGAACTGCCTCTTAATTGCTGTTGTTGTTCTCAGGTTCATGCCATTCGTTGGTGTCGTGTCCTGGGTATGACGATAAACCCACCTGGTAGCAAGGCATCTGTTCGGGAAATTTTCAGGAGAGTGGAACCTCTTAATTGCTGTTGTTCTCAGGTCTATGCCATTCGTTGGTGTCGTGTCCTGGGTATGACGATAAACTCCACCTGGTAACAAGGCATCTGTTCAGGAAAATTTTCAGGAGAGTGGAACTACCTCTTAATTGCTGTTGTTCTCAGGTCATGCCATTCGTTGGTGTCGTGTCCTGGTATGACGATAAACTCCACCTGGTAGCAAGGCATCTGTTCGGAAAATTTTCAGGAGAGTGGAAACTAACTCTCTGCTGTTGTTCTCAGGTCTATGCCATTCGTTGGTGTCGTGTCCTGGGTATGACGATAAACTCCACCTGGTAGCAAGGCATCTGTTCGGGAAATTTTCAGGAGAGTGGAACTACCTCTTAACTGCTGTTGTTCTCAGGTCTATGCCATTCGTTGGTGTCGTGTCCTGGGTATGACGATAAACTCCACCTGGTAGCAAGGCATCTGTTAGGGAAATTTTCAGGAGAGTGGAACTACCTCTTAATTGCTGTTGTTCTCAGGTCTATGCCATTCGTTGGTGTCGTGTCCTGGGTATGACGATAAACCCACCTGGTAGCAAGGCATCTGTTCGGGAAATTTTCAGGAGAGTGGAACTGCCTCTTAATTGCTGTTGTTCTCAGGTCTATGCCATTCGTTGGTGTCGTCCTGGGTATGACGATAAACTCCACCTGGTAGCAAGGCATCTGTTCGGGAAATTTTCAGGAGAGTGGAACTACCTCTTAATTGCTGTTGTTCTCAGGTCTATGCCATTCTGTTGGTGTCGTGTCCTGGGTATGACGATAAACCCACCTGGTAGCAAGGCATCTGTTCGGGAAATTTTCAGGAGAGTGGAACTGCCTCTTAATTGCTGTTGTTCTCAGGTCTATGCCATTCGTTGGTGTCGTGTCCTGGGTATGACGATAAACTCCACCTGGTAGCAAGGCATCTGTTCGGGAAATTTTCGGAGAGTGGAACTGCCTCTTAATTGCTGTTGTTCTCAGGTCTATGCCATTCGTTGGTGTCGTGTCCTGGGTATGACGATAAACTCCACCTGGTAGCAAGGCATCTGTTCGGGAAATTTTCAGGAGAGTGGAACTACCTCTTAATTGCTGTTGTTCTCAGGTCTATGCCATTCGTTGGTGTCGTGTCCTGGGTATGACGATAAACTCCACCTGGTAGCAAGGCATCTGTTGGGAAATTTTCAGGAGAGTGGAACTGCCTCTTAATTGCTGTTGTTCTCAGGTCTATGCCATTCGTTGGTGTCGTGTCCTGGTATGACGATAAACTCCACCTGGTAGCAAGGCATCTGTTCGAAATTTTCAGGAGAGTGGAACTCCTTAATTGCTGTTGTTCTCAGGTCTATGCCATTCGTTGGTGTCGTGTCCTGGGTATGACGATAAACCCACCTGGTAGCAAGGCATCTGTTCGGGAAATTTTCAGGAGAGTGGAACTAACCTTTAATTGCTGTTGTTCTCAGGTCTATGGCATTCGTTGGTGTCGTGTCCTGGGTATGACGATAAACCCACCTGGTAGCAAGGCATCTGTTCAGGGGAAATTTTCCGGAGAGTGGAACTGCCTCTAATTGCTGTTGTTCTCAGGTCTATGCCATTCGTTGGTGTCGTGTCCTGGGTATGACGATAAACCCACCTGGTAGCAAGGCATCTGTTCGGGAAATTTTCAGGAGAGTGGAACTACCTCTTAATTGCTGTTGTTCTCAGGTCTATGCCATTCGTTGGTGTCGTGTCCTGGGTATGACGATAAACTCCACCTGGTAGCAAGGCATCTGTTCGGGAAATTTTCAGGAGAGTGGAACTACCTCTTAATTGCTGTTGTTCTCAGGTCTATGCCATTCGTTGGTGTCGTGTCCTGGGTATGACGATAAACTCCACCTGGTAGCAAGGGCATCTGTTCGGGAAATTTTCAGGAGAGTGGAACTGCTCTTAATTGCTACTGTTGTTCTCAGGTTCATGGCATTCGTTGGTGTCGTGTCCTGGGTATGACGATTTTTGGTAGCAAGGCATCTGTTCGGGAAATTTTCAGGAGAGTGGAACTACCTCTTAATTGCTGTTGTTCTCAGGTCTATGCCATTCGTTGGTGTCGTGTCCTGGGTATGACGATAAACTCCACCTGGTAGCAAGGCATCTGTTCGGGAAATTTTCAGGAGAGTGGAACTGCCTCTTTAATTGCTGTTGTTCTCAGGTTCATGCCATTCGTTGGTGTCGTGTCCTGGGTATGACGATAAACTCCACCTGGTAGCAAGGCATCTGTTCGGGAAATTTTCAGAGAGTGGAACTCCACTTCAATTGTTGTTGTTTCAGGTTCATGGCATCTGTTGGTGTCGTGTCCTGGGTATGACGATAAACTCCACCTGGTAGCAAGGCATCTGTTCGGGAAATTTTCAGGAGAGTGGAACTACCTCTTAATTGCTGTTGTTCTTGTGGTCTATGCCATTCGTTGGTGTCGTGTCCTGGGTATGACGATAAACCCACCTGGTAGCAAGGCATCTGTTCGGGAAATTTTCAGGAGAGTGGAACTACCTCTTAATTGCTGTTGTTTCAGGTTCATGGCCATTCGTTGGTGTCGTGTCCTGGGTATGACGATAAACTCCACCTGGTAGCAAGGCATCTGTTCGGGAAATTTTCGGAGGAGTGGAACTAACTCTTAATTGCTGTTGTTCTCAGGTCTATGCCATTCGTTGGTGTCGTGTCCTGGGTATGACGATAAACCCACCTGGTAGGAAGGCATCTGTTCGGGAAATTTTCAGGAGAGTGGAACTAACCTTAATTGCTGTTGTTCTCAGGTCTATGCCATTCGTTGGTGTGTCCTGGGTATGACGATAAACCCACCTGGTAGCAAGGCATCTGACGGGAAATTTTCAGGAGAGTGGAACTAACCTCTTAATTGTTGTTGTTTTCAGGTTCATGCCATTCGTGGTGTCGTGTCCTGGGTATGACGATAAACCCACCAGGCAGCAAGGCATCTGTTCGGGAAATTTTCAGGAGAGTGGAACCGCCTCTTAATTAGTTGTTCTCAGGTCAGTGGTGTCGTGTCCTCATGACGATAAACTCCCACCTGGTAGCAAGGCATCTGTTCGGGAAATTTTCAGAGAGTGGAACTGCTCTTAATTTGGTTGTCAGGTGTCGTTGGTGTGGTCCTGGTATGACGATAACCCACCTGGTAGCAAGGCATCTGTTCGGGAAATTTTCAGGAGAGTGGAACTAACCTTAATTGCTGTTGTTGTTCAGGTCTATGGCACCGTTGGTGTCGTGTCCTGTTCTCAGCGCGACGATAAACCCACCTGGTAGCAAGGCATCTGTTCGGGAAATTTTCAGGAGAGTGGAACTGCCTCTTAATTGCTGTTGTTCTCAGGTCTATGCCATTCGTTGGTGTCGTGTCCTGGGTATGACGATAACCCACCTGGTAGCAAGGCATCTGTTCGGGAAATTTTCAGGAGAGTGGAACTACCTCTTAATTGCTGTTGTTCTCAGGTCTATGGCATTCGTTGGTGTCGTGTCCTGGGTATGACGATAAACCCACCTGGTAGCAAGGCATCTGTTCGGGAAATTTTCAGGAGAGTGGAACTGCCTCTTAATTGCTGTTGTTCTCAGGTCTATGCCATTCGTTGGTGTCGTGTCCTGGGTATGACGATAAACTCCACCTGGTAGCAAGGCATCTGTTCGAGGAAATTTTCAGGAGAGTGGAACTACCTCTTCGGGAAATTGCTGTTGTTCTCAGGTCTATGCCATTCGTTGGTGTCGTGTCCTGGTATGACGATAACCCACCTGGTAGCAAGGCATCTGTTCGGGAAATTTTCAGGAGAGTGGAACTGCCTCTTAATTGCAAAGTTGCAGGTCTATGTTGGTGTCGTGGGCATGACGATTTTCCACCTGGTAGCAAGGCATCTGTTCGGGAAATTTTCAGGAGAGTGGAACTGCCTCTTAATTGCTGTTGTTCTCAGGTCTATGCCATTCGTTGGTGTAAATGTCCTGGGTATGACGATAAACTCCACCTGGCAGCAAGGCATCTGTTCGGGAAATTTTCAGGAGAGTGGAACTACCTCTTAATTGCTGTTGTTCTCAGGTCTATGGCATTCGTTGGTGTCGTGTCCTGGGTATGACGATAAACTCCACCTGGTAGCAAGGCATCTGTTCGGGAAATTTTCAGGAGAGTGGAACTAACTCTTAATTGCTGTTGTTCTCAGGTCTATGGGCATTCGTCGGTGTCGTGTCCTGGGTATGACGATAACCCACCTGGTAGCAAGGCATCTGTTCGGGAAATTTTCAGGAGAGTGGAACTGCCTCTTAATTGCTGTTGTTCTCAGGTCTATGCCATTCGTCGGTGTCGTGTCCTGGTATGACGATAAACTCCACCTGGTAGCAAGGCATCTGTTCGGGAAATTTTCAGGAGAGTGGAACTGCCTCTTTTTTAATTGTTGTTGTTCAGGTTCATGGCATCTGTTGGTGTCGTGTCCTGGGTATGACGTCCACCTGGTTCTGTTCTGGAAATTTTCAGGAGAGGGGTCTTAATTGCTGTTGTTCTCAGGTCTATGCCATTCGTTGGTGTCGTGTCCTGGGTATGACGATAACTCCACCTGGTAGCAAGGCATCTGTTCGGGAAATTTTCAGGAGAGTGAACTTTTCTTAATTGCTGTTGTTCTCAGGTCTATGCGATTCGTTGGTGTCGTGTCCTGGGTATGACGATAAACTCCACCTGGTAGCAAGGCATCTGTTCGGGAAATTTTCAGGAGAGTGGAACTAACTCTTAACTGCTGTTGTTCTCAGGTCTATGCCATTCGTTGGTGTCGTGTCCTGGGTATGACGATAAACTCCACCTGGTAGCAAGGCATCTGTTCGGGAAATTTTCAGGAGAGTGGAACTGCTCTTAATTGCTGTTGTTTTCAGGTCTATGCCATCTGTCGGTGTCGTGTCCTGCATGACGATAAACTCCACCTGGTAGCAAGGCATCTGTTCGGGAAATTTTCAGGAGAGTGGAACTGCTCTTAATTGCTGTTGTTCTCAGGTCTATATCGTCGGTGTCGTGTCCTGGGTATGACGATAAACCCACCTGGTAGCAAGGCATCTGTTCGGGAAATTTTCAGGAGAGTGGAACTGCCTCTTTAATTGCTGTTGTTCTCAGGTCTATGGCATTCGTTGGTGTCGTGTCCTGGTATGACGATAAACTCCACCTGGTAGCAAGGCATCTGTTCGGGAAATTTTCAGAGAGTGCTCTTAATTGCTGGTTGTTCTCAGGTCTATGCCATCTGTGGTGTCGTGTCCTGGGTATGACGATAAACTCCACCTGGTAGCAAGGCATCTGTTTGGGAAATTTTGTTCTCTTAATTGCTGTCAGGTCTATGCCATTCGTTGTGTCGTGTCCTGGGTATGACGATAAACTCCACCTGGTCCAGGTTCAAGGCATCTGTTCGGGAAATTTTCAGGAGAGTGGAACTGCCTCTTAATTGCTGTTGTTCTCAGGTCTATGCCATTCGTTGGTGTCGTGTCCTGGGTATGACGATAAACTCCACCTGGTAGCAAAGGCATCTGTTCGGGAAATTTTCAGGAGAGTGGAATTGCCTCTTAATTGTTGTTGTTCTCAGGTCTATGCCATTCGTCGGTGTCGTGTCCTGGGTATGACGATAAACTCCACCTGGTAGCAAGGCATCTGTTCGGGAAATTTTCAGGAGAGTGGAACCTCTTAATTGCTGTTGTTCTCAGGTTTGCCATTCGTCGGTGTCGTCCTGGGTATGACGATAAACTCCACCTGGTAGCAAGGCATCTGTTCGGGAAACTTTCAGGAGAGTGGAACTGCATCTTAATTGCTGTTGTTCTCAGGTCTATGGCATTCGTTGGTGTCGTGACCTGGTATGACGATAAACTCCACCTGGTAGCAAGGCATCTGTTCGGGAAATTTTCAGGAGAGTGGAATGGTACCTCTTAATGGTTGCTGTTGTTTTCAGGTCTATGGCATTCTGTTGGTGTCATGTCCTGGGTATGACGATAAACTCCACCTGGTAGCAAGGCATCTGTTCGGGAAATTTTCAGAGAGTGGAACTGCCTTTAATTGCTGTTGTTTTCAGGTCTACGCCATTCGTCGGTGTCGTGTCCTGGCATGACGATTCCACCTGCAGCAAAGGCATCTGTTTGGGAAATTTTCAGAGAGTGGAACTGCCTCTTAATTTGCTGTTGTTCTCAGGTCTGGCAAGGCATCCATTCAGAGTTGGTGGTCGTGTCCTGGGTATGACGACGATAAACTCCACCTGGTAGCAAGGCATCTGTTCGGGAAATTTTCAGGAGAGTGGAACTACCTCTTAATTGCTGTTGTTCTCAGGTTCATGCCATCTGTTGGTTCGTCCTGGGGTCCACCTGGTAGCAAGGGCATCTGTTCGGGAAATTTTCAGGAGAGTGAACTGCCTCTTTAATTGCTGTTGTTCTCAGGTCTATGCCATTCGTTGGTGTCGTGTCCTGGGTATGACGATAAACCCACCTGGTAGCAAGGCATCTGTTCGGGAAATTTTCAGGAGAGTGGAACTGCCTCTTTAATTGCTGTTGTTCTCAGGTCTATGGCATTCGTTGGTGTCGTCCTGGGTATGACGATAAACTCCACCTGGTAGCAAGGCATCTGTTCGGGAAATTTTCAGGAGAGTGGAACTGCCTCTTAATTGCTGTTGTTCTCAGGTCTATGCCATCTGTTGGTGTCGTGTCCTGGGTATGACGATAAACCCACCTGGTAGCAAGGCATCTGTTCGGGAAATTTTCAGGAGAGTGGAACTAATTGCTGTTGTTCTCAGGTCTATGCCATTCGTTGGTGTCGTGTCCTGGGTATGACGATAAACCCACCTGGTAGCAAGGCATCTGTTCGGGAAATTTTCAGGAGAGTGGTACCTCTTAATTGCTGTTGTTCTCAGGTCTATGCCATCGTTGGTGTCGTGTCCTGGGTATGACGATAAACTCCACCTGGTAGCAAGGCATCTGTTCGGGAAATTTTTCAAGAGAGTGGAACTGCGCTTAATTGCTGTTGTTTCAGGTCTATGAATTCGTTGGTGTCGTGTCCTGCATGACGATAAACCCACCTTTCAAGGCATCTGTTCGGGAAATTTCAGGAGAGGAATCCGCATCTTAATTGCTGTTGTTCTCAGGTCTATGCCATTCGTCGGTGTCGTGTCCTGGGTATGACGATAAACCCACCTGGTAGCAAGGCATCTGTTCGGGAAATTTTCAGGAGAGTGGAACTAACCAGGTCTTAATTAAACCCACCTGGTAGCAAGGCATCTGTTGTTCAGGAGGGAAACCTCTTAATTCAGGTCTATGCCTCTTCGTCCCGTTGGTGTCGTGTCCTGGGTATGACGAGAGAAAACTCCACCTGGTAGCAAGGCATCTGTTCCGGTAGGAAATTTTCAGGAGAGTGGAACTGCCTCTTAATTGCTGTTGTTCTCAGGTCTATGCCATTCGTTGGTGTCGTGTCCTGGGTATGACGATAAACCCACCTGTAGCAAGGCATCTGTTCGGGAAATTTTGTTGGAACGCTTAATTGCTGTTGTTCTCAGGTCTATGCCATTGTTGCGTCGTGTCCTGGGTATGACGATAAACTCCACCTGGTAGCAAGGCATCTGTTCGGGGAAATTTTGGAGAGTGGAACTACCTTAATTGCTGTTGTTCTCAGGTCTATGCCATTCGTCGGTGTCGTGTCCTGGGTATGACGATAAACTCCACCTGGTAGCAAGGCATCTGTTCGGGAAATTTTCAGAGAGTGGAACTACATCTTAATTGCTGTTGTTCTGTGGTCTATGCCATTCGTTGGTGTCGTGTCCTGGGTATGACGATAAACTCCACCTGGTAGCAAGGCATCTGTTCGGGAAATTTTCAGGAGAGTGGAACTACCTCTTAATTGCTGTTGTTCTCAGGTCTATGCCATTCGTTGGTGTCGTGTCCTGGGTATGACGATAAACTCCACCTGGTAGCATTCAGGCATCTGTTCAGGAAATTTTCAGGAGAGTGGAATTAACTCTTAATTGCTGTTGTTCTCAGGTCTATGCCATTGTTGGTGTCGTGTCCTGGGTATGACGATAAACCCACCTGGTAGCAAGGCATCTCGTTCGGAAATTTTCAGAGAGTGGAACTACCTCTTAATTGCTGCTGTTTTCAGGTCTATGCCATTCGTTGGTGTCGTCCTGGGTATGACGATAACCCCACCTGGTAGCAAGGCATCTGTTGGAAATTTCAGGAGAAGGCGCTTAATTCTGTTGTTCTCAGGTTCATGCCATTCGTTGGTCGTGCGTCCTGGGTATGACGATAAACCCACCTGGTAGCAAGGCATCTGTTCGGGAACTTTTCAGGAGAGTGGAACTACCTCTTAATTGCTGTTGTTCTCAGGTCTATGGCATACGTTGTGTGTCGTGTCCTGGGTATGACGATAAACTCCACCTGGTAGCAAGGCATCTGTTCGGGAAATTTTCAGAGAGGAACTGCTCTTAATTGTTGTTGTTCTCAGGTTCATGCCATTTGTTGGTGTCGTCCTGGCATGACTCCACCTGGTAGCAGCAAGGCATCTGTTCGGGAAATTTTTTTTCTTAATTCTGTTGTTCTCAGGTTATGCCATTCGTTGGTGTCGTCCTGGGTATGACGATAAACTCCACCTGGTAGCAAGGCATCTGTTCGGGAAATTTTCAGGAGAGTGGAACTGCCTCTTAATTGCTGTTGTTCTCAGGTCTATGCATATTGTTGGTGTCGTGTCCTGGTATGACGATAAAACCCACCTGGTAGCAAGGCATCTGTTCGGGAAATTTTCAGGAGAGTGGAACCACCCTTAATTGCTGTTATTTCAGGTCTATGGCATTCGTTGGTGTCGTGTAGCGGTATGACGATAAACCCACCTGGTAGCAAGGGCATCTCGGGAAATTTTCAGGAGAGTGGAACTACCTCTTAATTGCTGTTGTTTTCAGGTCTATGCCATTCGTTGCGTCGTGTCCTGGGTATGACGATAAACCCACCTGGTAGCAAGGCATCTGTTCGGGAAATTTTCAGGAGAGTGGAACTGCCTCTTAATTGCTGTTGTTTCAGGTTGCATGCCATTCGTTGGTGTGTCCTGGGTATGACGATAACCCACCTGGTAGCAAAGGGCATCTGTTCGGGAAATTTTCAGGAGAGTGGAACTGCCTCTTAATTGCTGTTGTTCTCAGGTCTATGGCATTCGTTGGTGTCGTGTCCTGGGTATGACGATAAACTCCACCTGGTAGCAAAGGCATCTGTTCGGGAAATTTTCAGGAGAGTGGAACTGCCTCTTAATTGCTGTTGTTCTCAGGTCTATGGCATTCTGTTGGTGTCGTGTCCTGGTATGACGATAAACTCCACCTGGTAGCAAGGCATCTCGGGAAATTTTTCAGGAGAGTGGAACTGCTCTTTAATTGCTGTTGTTTTCAGGGAGTCCCAGGTATGACGATAAACTGGTAGCAAGGCATCTGTTCTTAATTGCTGTTGTTCTCAGGTCTATGGCATTCGTTGGTGTCGTGTCCTGGGTATGATGATAAACTCCACCTGGTAGCAAGGCATCTGTTCGGGAAATTTTCAGGAGAGTGGAACTAACTCTTAATTGCTGTTGTTTTCAGGTCTATGCCATCTGTTGGTGTCGTGTCCTGGGTATGACGATAAACCCACCTGGTAGCAAGGCATCTGTTCGGGAAATTTTCAGGAGAGTGGAACTGCCTCTTAATTGCTGTTGTTCAGGTCTATGCCATTCGTCGGTGTCGTGTCCTGGTATGACGACCCCACCTGGTAGCAAGGCATCTGTTCGGGAAATTTTCAGGAGAGTGGAACTGCCTTAATTGCTGTTGTCATTCGTTGTGTCGTGTCCTAAAATGACGATAAACTCCACCTGGTAGCAAGGCATCTGTTCGGGAAATTTTCAGAGTGGGAACTAACTCTTTAATTGCTGTTGTTCTCAGGTCTATGGCACGTTGGTGTCGTGTCCTGGGTATGACGATGAACCCACCTGGTAGCAAGGCATCTGTTCGGGAAATTTTCAGGAGAGTGGAACTGTTCTAAATGCTGTTGTTCTCAGGTCTATGGTATCTGTCGGTGTCGTGTCCTGGGTATGACGATAAACCCACCTGGTAGCAAGGCATCTGTTCGGGAAATTTTCAGGAGAGTGGAACTGCATCTTAATTGCTGTTGTTCTCAGGTCTATGCCATTCGTTGGTGTCGTGTCCTGGGTATGACGATAACCCACCTGGTAGCAAGGCATCTGTTCGGGAAATTTTCAGAGAGTGGAACTGCCTCTTAATTGCTGTTGTTCTAGTGGTCTGCCATTCGTTGGTGTCGTGTCCTGGGTATGACGATAAACTCCACCTGGTAGCAAGGCATCTGTTTGGGAAATTTTCAGGAGAGTGGAACTGCCTCTTAATTGCTGTTGTTCTCAGGTCTATGCCATTCGTTGGTGTCGTGTCCTGGTATGACGATAAACCCACCTGGTAGCAAGGCATCTGTTCAGGAAATTTTCAGGAGAGTGGAACTACCTTTTAATTGCTGTTGTTTCAGGTCATGCCATTTGTTGGTGTCGTCCTGGGTATGACGACAACCCACCTGGTAGCAAGGCATCTGTTCGGGAAATTTTCAGGATAGTGGAACTACCTCTTAATTGCTGTTGATAGGTCTATGCCACCTGGTGTCGTTCCCAGGTATGACGATAAACTCCACCTGGTAGCAAGGCACTTGTTCGGGAAATTTTCAGAGAGTGGAACCTCTTAATTGCTGTTGTTCTCAGGTTCATGCCATTCGTTCGGGTGTCGTGTCCTGGGTGTGACGATAAACTCCACCTGGTAGCAAGGCATCTGTTCGGGAAATTTTCAGGAGAGTGGAACTGCCTCTTAATTGCTGTTGTTCTCAGGTCTATGCCATTCGTCGGTGTCGTGTCCTGGGTATGACGATAAACCCACCTGGTAGCAAGGCATCTGTTCAGGAGAGAAATTTTGCTGAGAGGAACGTTGCGTCGTGTCCTGGGTATGATAAACTCCACCTGGTAGCAAGGCATCTGTTGTTCAGGAGAGCGGTTTGGCATTCGTTGGTGTCGTGTCCTGGGTATGACGATAAACTCCACCTGGCAAGGCATCTGTTCAGGAAATTTTCAGGAGAGTGAACTACCTCTCTTATTGCTGTTGTTCTCAGGTCTATGGCATTCGTTGGTGTCGTGTCCTGGGTATGACGATAAACTCCACCTGGTAGCAAGGCATCTGTTCGGGAAATTTTCAGGAGAGTGGGTGCCTCTTAATTGCTGTTGTTTTCTCAGGTCTATGCCATTGGTCGGTGGTGTCGTCCTGGGTATGACGATAACCCAATTCGGTAGCAAGGCATCTGGTTCGGGAATTTTCTGGAGAGTGGAACCACCTCTTAATTGCTGTTATTCTCAGGTCTATGCCACGTTGCGTCGTGTCCTGCATGACGATAAACTCCACCTGGTAGCAAGGCATCTGTTCGGGAAATTTTTCAGGAGAGTGGAACTGCCTCTTAATTGCTGTTGTTTCAGGAGATTGGTGTCGTGTCCAGTTGACGATAAACCCACCTGGTAGCAAGGCATCTGTTGGGAAATTTTCAGGAGTGGAACTACCACTTAATTGCTGTTGGTCAGGTTCATGCCATTCGTTGGTGTCGTGTCCTGGGTATGACGATAAACTCCACCTGGTAGCAAGGCATCTGTTCGGGAAATTTCAGGAGAGTGGAACAACGCTTAACTGCTGTTGTTCTCAGGTCTATGCCATTCGTTGGTGTCGTGTCCTGGGTATGACGATAAACCCACCTGGTAGCAAGGCATCTGTTCGGGAAATTTTCAGGAGAGTGGAACCGCTTCAATTGCTGTTGTTCTCAGGTCTATGCCATTCGTTGGTGTCGTGTCCTGGGTATGACGATAAACTCCACCTGGTAGCAAGGCATCTGTTCGGGAAATTTTCAGGAGAGTGGAACTACCTCTTAATTGCTGTTGTTCTCAGGTCTATGCCATACGTTGGTGTCGTGTCCTGGGTATGACGATAAACTCCACCTGGTAGCAAGGCATCTGTTCGGGAAATTTTCAGGAGAGGAACTGCTTTTTGTTTTTCCAGGGTCTATGCTATCTGTTGGTGTCGTGTCCTGGCATGACGATAAACTCCACCCGGTAGCAAGGCTCTGTTCGAAATTTTCAGGAGAGTGGAAACTGTTCTTAATTCTGTTGGTCTGGTGGTTCATTCGTTGGTGTCGTGTCCTGGGTATGACGATAAACTCCACCTGGTAGCAAGGCATCTGTTAAGGGAAATTTTCAGGAGAGTGGGGAACTTCTCTCAATTGCTGTTGTTCTTGTGGTCTATGGCATTCGTTGGTGTCGTGTCCTGGTATGACGATAAACTCCACCTGGTAGCAAGGCATCTGTTCGGGAAATTTTCAGGAGAGTGGAACTGCCTCTTAATTGCTGTTGTTTCAGGTCTTTGCTATCTGTTGGTGTCGTGTCCTGGGTATGACGATAAACTCCACCTGGTAGCAAGGCATCTGTTCGGGAAATTTTCAGGAGAGTGGAACTACTCTTTAATTGCTGTTGTTCTCAGTCCTATGCGTTCGTTGGTGTCGTGTCCTGGGCATGACGATAAACTCCACCTGGTAGCAAGGCATCTGTTCGGGAAATTTTCAGAGAGTGAACTACTGCTTTAATTGCTGTTGTTCTCAGGTCTATGCCATCTGTTGGTGTCGTGTCCTGGGTATGACGATAACCCACCTGGTAGCAGGCATCTGTTCAGGAAATTTTTCAGGAGAGTGGAACTGCCTCTTAATTGCTGTTTTTTCTCAGGTCTATGCCATCTGTTGGTGTCGTGTCCTGGGTATGACGATAAACTCCACCTGGTAGCAAGGCATCTGTTCAGGAAATTTTAATTTTCAGCCTGTGTCTACGCCATTCGTTGGAACTGTCATCTTTAAAATTGCATCTGTTGTTTTCAGGAGAGGTCTCTTAATTGCCATTCGTTGGTGTCGTGTCCTGGGTATGACGATAAACCCACCTGGTAGCAAGCATCTGTTCGGAAAATTTTCAGGAGAGTGGAACTAACTCTTAATTGCTGTTGTTCTCAGGTTCGTGCCATGCCATTCGGGTTGGTCAGGAGAGGTCGGGTCCTGGGTATGACGATAACTCCACCTGGTAGCAAGCAAGGCATCTGTTCGGGAAATTTTTCAGGAGAGTGGAACTGCCTCTTAACTGTTGTTGTTCTCAGGTCTATGCCATTCGTTGGTGTCGTGTCCTGTATGACGTGATAAACCCACCTGGTAGCAAGGCATCTGTTCGGGAAATTTTCAGGAGAGTGGAACCACCCTGCTGTAATTGTCTGTTGTTCGTCAGGTCTATGCAGCAAGGCATTCGTTGTTCGTCGTGTTCCTGGGTATGACGATAAACCCAGGCATCTGGTAGCTGGAAAGGCATCTGAGGAAACCTCTTTCAGGATGGAGTTGGAACTCCCGTACATTGATAAACTCCACCTGGTAGTGCGCATCTGTTCGGGAAATTTTCAGGTCTATGCCATTAGCCGTTGGTGTCGTGTCCTGGGTATGACGATAACCCACTGCGTAGCAAGGCATCTGTTCGGGAAATTTTCAGAGAGTGGAACCACTTAATTGCTGTTATTCTCAGGTCTATGGCATTCGTTGGTGTCGTCCTGGGTATGACGATAAACCTCCACCTGGTAGCAAAGGCATCTGTCTGGGAAATTTTCAGGAGAGTGGGAACTAACTCTTAATTGCTGTTGTTTTCAGGTCTATGCCATTCGTTGTGTCGTGTCCTGTATGACGATAAACTCCACCTGGTAGCAAGGCATCTGTTCGGGAAATTTTCAGGAGAGGAACTACCTCTTAAATTGCTGTTATTCTCAGGTCTATGGCATTCGTTGGTCAACTTCGTCCTGGGTATGACGATAAACTCCACCTGGTAGCAAGGCATCTGTTCGGGAAATTTTCAGGAGAGTGGAACTGCCTCTTAATTGCTGTTGTTTTCAGGTTCTTTGCCATTCGTTGGTGTCGTGTCCTGGGTATGACGATAAACTCCACCTGGTAGCAAGGCATCTGTTCGGGAAATTTTTCAGGAGAGTGGAACCGCCTCTTAATTGCTGTTGTTCTCAGGTCTATGGCATTCGTTTGGTGTCGTGTCCTTGTGACGATAAACCCACCTGGTAGCAAGGCATCTGTCGGGAAATTTTCAGGAGAGTGGAAACTAATTGCTGTTGTTTGTGGTTCTATGGCTGTTGTTCGTCCTGGTATGACGATAAACTCCACCCGCAGCAAGGCATCTGTTCGGGAAATTTTCAGAGAGTGGAACTAACCTTAATTGCTGTTGTTTTCGTGGTTCATGCCATTCGTTGGTGTCGTGTCCCTGCGTATGACGATAAACCCACCTGGTAGCAAGGCATCTGTTCGGGAAATCTTCAGGAGAGGAACTGCCTCTTAATTGCTGAAATTTTCAGGAGTGGCAAACTGCAAGGCATCTGTTCGAAATTTCAGAGAGTGGAACTGTTAATTCTCAGGTTCATGCCATTCTGCTGTCGTGTCCTGGGTATGACGATAAACCCACCTGGTAGCAAGGCATCTGTTCGGGAAATTTTCAGGAGAGTGGAATTACCCTTAATTGCTGGGTTGTTTTCAGGTCTATGCCATCGTCGGTGTCGTGTCCTGGGTATGACGATAAACCCACCTGGTAAAAGGCATCTGTTCGGGAAATTTTCAGGAGAGTGGAACTGCCTCTTCAATTGCTGTTGTTCTCAGGTCTATGGGCATTCGTTGGTGTCGTGTCCTGGGTATGACGATAAACCCACCTGGTAGCAAGGCACTTGTTCAGGAAATTTTCAGGAGAGTGGAACCGCTCTTAATTGCTGTTGTTCTCAGGTTCATGCCATTCGTTGTGTCGTGTCCTGGGCATGACGATAAACTCCACCTGGTAGCAAGGCATCTGTTCGGGAAATTTCAGGAGAGTGGAACTGTCTCTTAATTGCTGTTGTTTTCAGGTCTATGCTATCGTCGGTGTCGTGTCCTGCATGACGATAAACCCACCTGGTAGCAAGGCATCTGTTCGGGAAATTTCAGAGAGTGAACTGCCTCTTTAATTGTTGTTGTTCGTGTTCATGCCATTCGTTGGTGTCGTGCATGACGACAACCCATGCAGCAAGGCATTCGGGAAATTTTCAGGAGAGTGGAACCTTCTTTAATTTCTGTTGTTCAGGTGCCCTGCCGGTGTCGTATGACGATAAACTCCACCTGGTAGCAAGGCATCTGTTCGGGAAATTTTCAGGAGTGGAACTGCCTCTTTAATTGCTGTTGTTTTCAGGTTCATGCCATTCGTCGGTGTCGTGTCCGTATGACGATGAACTCCACCTGGTAGCAAGGCATCTGTTCGGGAAATTTTCAGGATAGTGGAACTACTCTTAAATGCTGTTGTTCTCAGGTTCATGCCATTCGCTGTCGGTGTCGTGTCCTGGGGTATGACGATAACCCACCTGCAGCAAGGCATCTGTTCGGAAATTTTCAGGAGAGTGGAACTGCTCTTAATTGTTGTTGTTCTTGCGGTCTATGCCATTCGTTGGTGTCGTGTCCTGTATGTGACGATAACCCACCTGGTAGCAAGGCATCTGTTCGGGAAATTTTCAGGAGTGGAACTGCCTTCAATTCGTTGTTGTTCTCAGGTTCATGCCATCCGTCGGTGTCGTGTCCTGGGTATGACGATAAACTCCACCTGGTAGCAAGGCATCTGTTCGGGAAATTTTCAGGAGAGTGGAACCGCATCTTCATTGCTGTTGTTCTCAGGTCTATGCCATCGTTGTCGCGTCGTGTCCTGGGTATGACGATAACCCACCTGTAGCAAGGCAGAATTGTTCGGGAAATTTTCAGGAGAGGAACTTCTTAATTGCTGTTGTTCTCAGGTTCATGCCATTTGCTGGTGTCGTGTCCTGGGTATGACGATAAACCCACCTGGTAGCAAGGCATCTGTGTCGGGAAATTTTCAGGAGAGTGGAACTGCTCTAATTGCTGTTTTTCAGGTCCATGCCATCTTCGTCGGTGTCGTCCTGTGCACACGATAAACCCACCTGGCAGCAAGCGCATCTGTTCGGGAAATTTTCAGGAGAGTGGAACTACCCTTAATTGTTGTTGTTTTCAGGTCTAGTGCCATTCGTCGGTGTCGTGTCCTGTACACGACGATAAACCCACCTGGTAGCAAGGCATCTGTTCGGGAAACAGGAGAGGGAACTGACCAGTGCTGTTGTTCTTTAATTCGTTGTTGTTCCTGGCATGGTCTATGCTATCGTTGGGGAAATTTCCTGGTATGACGATGAACTCCGCGCCATTCGTTGGTGTCGTCCTCGACGTCCAGCAAGGCATCTGTTTGGGAAATTTTCAGGAGAGTGAAGTGGAACTGTCTCTATTCGTCGGTGCCGTCCTGGGTATGACGTTCTCAGGTTCTTAATTGCCATCTGTTCGCCGGTGTCGTGTCCTGGGTATGACGATAACCCACCTGGTAGCAAGGCATCTGTTCGAAATTTTCAGGAGAGTGAACTGCCCCTTAATTGCTGTTGTTCTTGCGGTGGTTCATGCCATTCGTTGGTGTCGTGTCCTGGTATGACGATGAACTCCACCTGGTAGCAAGGCATCTGTTCGGGAAATTTTCAGGAGAGTGGAACCCTCTAAATGCTGTTGTTCCCAGGTCTATGCCATTCGTCGGTGTCGTCGTCCTGGGTATGACGATAAACTCCACCTGGTAGCAAGGCATCTGTTCGGGAAATTTTCAGGAGAGTGGAACTACCTCTTAATTGTTGTTGTTTTCAGGTCTATGCCATTCGTCGGTGTCGTGTCCTGGGTATGACGATAAACTCCACCTGGTAGCAAGGCATCTGTTCGGGAAATTTTCAGGAGAGTGGAACTCTCTTTTTAATTATTTGTTCTTTCAGGTCTATGCCATCTGTTGGTGTCGTGTCCTGGGCGACGATAACCCACCTGGTAGCAAGGCATCTGTTCGGGAAATTTTCAGGAGAGTGGAACCACCTTAATTGCTGTTGTTTTCAGGTCTATGCCACATGACGATAAACTCCACCTGGTAGCAAGGCATCTGTTCGGGAATTTTCAGGAGAGTGGAACTGCCTCTTAATTGCTGTTGTTATCTGTCGGTGTCGTGTCCTGGTATGACGATAAACCCACCTGGTAGCAAGGCATCTGTTCGGGAAATTTTCAGGAGAGTGGAACTGCTTCTTCATTGCTGTTGTTGTTCTCAGGTCCTGGGTCGCCGTGTCCTGGGTGTGATAAACTCCACCTGGTGGCAAAGGCATCTGTTGGGAAATTTTCAGGAGAGTGAACACCTCTTAATTGCTGTTGTTCTCAGGTTCATGCCATTCGTTGGTGTCGTGTCCTGGTATGACGATAAACCCACCTGGTAGCAAGGCATCTGTTTGGGAAATTTTCAGGAGAGTGGAACGCCTCTTTAATTGCTGTTGTTCTCAGGTTCATGCCATTCGTTGGTGTCGTCCTGGGTATGACGATAAACCCACCTGGTAGCAAGGCATCTGTTCGGGAAATTTTGGAGAGTGGAACTACCTCTAATTGCTGTTGTTTTCAGGTCTATGCCATTCGTTCATGTCGTGTCCTGGGGTATGACGATAAACTCCACCTGGTAGCAAGGCATCTGTTTGGGAAATTTCAGAGAGTGGAACCTCTTAATTGCTGTTGTTTTCAGGTTCATGCCATTCGTCGGTGTCGTGTGGTGACGTGGTAGCAAGGCATCTGTTCGGGAAATTTTCTTTATGGAACGATAATTGCTGTTGTTTTCACTCGTCGGTGTCGTGTCCGGGTATGACGATAACCCACCTGGTAGCAAGGCATCTGTTCGGGAAATTTTCAGGAGAGTGGAACTACCTCTTAATTGCTGTTGTTCTCAGGTCTATGCCATTCGTTGGTGTCAATGTCCTGGGTATGACGATAAACTCCACCTGGCAGCAAGGCATCTGTTCGGGAAATTTTCAGGAGAGTGGAACTGCCTCTAATTGCTGTTATTCGTCGGTGTCGTGTCCCATGACGATAACCCATAGCAAAGCATCTGTTGGTGTCATGAGAGGAACTGGGTATGACGATACAACTCCACCTGGGTAGCGATGATAAAACTCCCATCTGTTCGGGAAATTTTTCAGGAGAGTGGAATTGCCTCTTAATTGCTGTTGTTCTCAGGTCTTTGCCATTCGTTGGTGTCGTGTCCTGGGTATGACGATAAACCCACCTGGTAGCAAGGCATCTGTTCGGGAAATTTTCAGGAGAGTGGAACTACCTCTTAATTGTTGTTGTTCTCAGGTCTATGGCATTCGTTGGCGTCGTGTCCTGGGCGACGATAAACTCCACCTGGTAGCAAGGCATCTGTTCGGGAAATTTTCAGGAGAGTGGAACTAACTCTTAATTGCTGTTGTTCTCAGGTCTATGCCATTCGTTGGTGTCGTGTCCTGCATGACGATAAACTCCACCTGGCAGCAAGGCATCTGTTCGGGAAATTTCAGGAGAGTGGAACTGCCTCTTAATTGCTGTTGTTCTCAGGTCTGTTAGGAAATTTTCAGGATGCCATTCGTTCAGGTGTCGTGTCCTGTATGACGATAAACTCCACCTGGTAGCAAGGCATCTGTTCGGGAAATTTTCAGGAGTGGAACTACCTCTTAATTGCTGTTGTTCTCAGGTTTATGCTATCTGTTGGTGTCGTGTCCTTGGTATGACGATAAACTCACCTGGTAGCAAAGGCATCTGTTCGGGAAATTTTCAGGAGAGAAGAACTGCCTTTAATTGCTGTTATTCTCAGGTCTATGCCATCTGTTGGTGTCGTCCTGCATGACGATAAACCCACCTGGTAGCAAGGCATCTGTTCGGGAAATTTTCAGGAGAGTGGAACTGCCTCTTAATTGCTGTTGTTCTCAGGTCTTTGCCATTCGTTGGTGTCGTGTCCTGGGTATGACGAGATAACCCACCTGGGTAGCAAGGCATCTGTTCGGGAAATTTTCAGAGAGTGGAACCACCTCTTAATTGTTGTTGTTCTTGTGGTCTATGGTATCTGTTGGTGTCGTGTCCTGGCATGACGATAAACCCACCTGGTAGCAAGGCATCTATTCGGGAAATTTTCAAGAGAGTGGAACTACCTCTTAATTGTTGTTGTTTCAGGTCTATGCCATTCGTTGGTGTCGTCCTGGGTATGACGATAAACCCACCTGGTAGCAAGGTACCCATCTGGAAATTTTCAGGAGGAGTGGAACTGCCTCTTAATTGTTGTTGTTCTCAGGTCTATGCCATTCGTCGGTGTCGTGTCCTGGGTATGACGATAACCCACCTGGTAGCAAGGCATCTGTCTGGAAACTTTCAGGAGAGTGGAACCGCATCTTAATTGCTGTTGTTCTCAGGTTCATGGTATCTGTTGCGCTGCGACCTGCATGACGATAAACCTTACCTGGTGCAAGGTAGGCATTGTTCGGGAAATTTTGGTTCCTTTTTGGGTCTATGCCATTCGTTGGTGTCGTGTCCCGGGTATGACGATAAACCCACCTGGTAGCAAAGGCATCTGTTGGGAAATTTTCAGGAGAGTGGAACTGCTCTTTAATTGCGCTGTTGTTCTCAGGCTTATGCCATCTGTTGGTGTCGTGTCCGGTTATGACGATAAACTCACCTGGTAGCAAGGCATCTGTTCAGGGAAATTTTCAGGAGAGTAGAACTACCTCTAATTGCTGTTATTCTCAGGTCTATGCGATTCGTTGGTGTCGTGTCCTGGGTATGACGATAAACCTCACCCGGTAGCAAGGCATCTGTTCGGGAAATTTTCAGGAGAGTGGAACTGCCTCTTAGTGCGCCCTGTTGTTCTCAGGTCTTTGCCATTCTCGTTGGTGTCGTGTCCTGGGTATGACGATAAACTCCACCTGGTAGCAAAGGCATCTGTTCAGGAAATTTTCAGGAGAGTGGAACTACCTCTTTAATTGCTGTTGTTCTCAGGTCTATGCCATTCGTTGGTGTCGTGTCCTGCATGACGATTAAAACTCCACCTGGTAGCAAGGGGCATATCTGGGAAATTTTTCAGGAGAGTGGAACTAACTCTTAATTGCTGTTGTTCTCAGGTCTACGCTAATTCGTTGGTGTCGTGTCCTGGGCATGACGAAACTCTCCCCACCTGGTAGCAAGGCATCTGTTCGGGAAATTTTCAGGAAATTGAACCCTCTTAATTCAGGCTGTTGGTTGTTCCTGGGTGCGACGATAAACCCACCTGGTAGCAAGGCATCTGTTCGGGAAATTTCAGAGAGTGGAACGGGGTTTTAATTGTTGTTGGTGTCTTTTCCGTTGGTGTCGTCCTGGGTATGACGATAAACCCACCTGGTAGCAAGGCATCTGTTCGGGGGAATTTTCAGGAGGTGGAACTACCTCTTGGTGCTGTTGTTCTTGTGTCTATGGCATTCGTTGGTGTCGTGTCCTGGGTATGACGATAAACTCCACCTGGTAGCAAGGCATCTGTTCAGGAAATTTTTCAGGAGAGTAACCTACCTCTTAACTGCTGTTATTCTCAGGTTCATGCCATTCGTTGGTGTCGTGTCCTGGGTATGACGATAAACTCCACCTGGTAGCAAGGCATCTGTTAGGGAAATTTTCAGGAAGTGGAACTAACTTTAATTGCTGTTGTTTTCAGGTCTATGCCATTCCGTTGACGATGGTGGTCAAGGTGTCCTGGGTATGACGATCATGCTATCTGTTGGTGTCGTGTCCTGTATGATGATAACCCACCTGGTAGCAAGGCATCTGTTCGGGAAATTTTTCAGAGAGGAACTGCCTCTTAATTGGGTTGTTATTCTCAGGTTTATGGCATTCGTTGGTGTCATCAGGTCCCGTATGACGGTAAACTCACCTGGTAGCAGGGCATCTGTTCGGGAAATTTTCAGGAGAGTGGAACCAACTCTTAATTGCTGTTGTTTTCAGGTCTATGCCATTTGTTGGTGTCGTGTCCTGGGTACACGATAAACTCCACCTGGTAGCAAGGCATCTGTTCGGGAAATTTTCAGGAGAGTGGAACTGCCTCTTAATTGTTAAGCTGTTCTCAGGTCTATGGGCATTCGTTGGTGCCGTGTCCCGTATGATGATAAACTCCACCTGGTAGCAAGGCATCTGTTGGAAATTTTCAGGAGAGTGAACTGCCTCTTAATTGCTGTTGTTTTCAGGTCTATGGCATTCGTTGGTGTCGTGTCCTGGGTATGACGATAAACTCCACCTGGTAGCAAGGCATCTGTTCGGGAAATTTTCAGAGTGGAACTGCCTCTTAATTGCTGTCTCAGGTCTTATGGGCACTGCTATGCCATTCGTCTCCACCTGGTCGCATCTGTCAGGAAATTTTCAGGAGATGAACGATAAACTCCACGTTGGTGTCGTGTCCTGGGTATGACGCTGGTAAAGGGCATCTGTTTTGGAAATTTTCAGGAGAGTGGAACTGCCTCTTAATTGCTGTTGTTTTCAGGTTCATGCCATCTGTCGGTGTCGGTCCCAGGTAGACGATAAACTCCACCTGGTGGCAAGGCATCTGTTCGGAAATTTTCAGGAGAGTGGGCTCTTAACTGCCTCTTAATTGCTGTTGTTCTCATGGTAACCTATGCCATCTGTTCGTTGGTCAATTCGTGTCCTGGGTATGACGACGACAACTCCACCTGGTAGCAAGGCATCTGTTCGGGAAATTTTCAGGAGAGTGGAAAACCTCTTAATTGCTGTTGTTTTCAGGTCTATACCATTCGTCGGTGTCGTGTCCTGGGCATGACGATAAACCCAACTGGTAGCAAGGCATCTGTTCGGGAAATTTTCAGGAGAGGAACTGCCTCTTAATTGCTGTTGTTCTCAGGTCTATGGCATTCGTTGGTGTCGTGTCCTGGGTATGACGATAAACTCCACCTGGTAGCAAGGCATCTGTTCAGGAAATTTTCAGGAGAGGAAACTGCCTCTTAATTGCTGTTGTTCTAGGTCTATGCCATTCGTTTGCGTCGTGTCCTGGGTATGACGATGAACTCCACCTGGTAAAGGGGCATCTGTTCGGGAAATTTTCAGGATAGATGGAAACTGTCTCTTAAATGCTGTTGTTCTCAGGTTCATGCCGATCGTCGGTGTCGTGTTCTGGGTATGACGATAAACCCACCTGGTAGCAAAGGCATCTGTTCGGGAAATTTTCAGAGAGTGGAACTGCCTCTTAATTGCTGTTG
The DNA here is from genome assembly GCA_903632075.3 of Acanthosepion pharaonis. Lineage (NCBI taxonomy): Eukaryota > Metazoa > Mollusca > Cephalopoda > Sepiida > Sepiidae > Acanthosepion > Acanthosepion pharaonis. The sequence goes on from CAHIKZ030000868.1 coordinate 3,676,738, forward strand.
TTCTCAGGTCTATGCTATTCGTTGGTGTCGTGTCCTGGGTTGTGACGATAAACTCCACCTGGTAGCAAGGCATCTGTTCGGGAAATTTTCAGAGGCGGAACCGCTTTAATTGCTGTTGTTCTCAGGTCCATGCCATTCGTTGGTGCCGTGTCCTGGGTATGACGATAAACTCCACCTGGTAGCAAGGCATCTGTTCGGGAAATTTTTCAGGAGTGGAACTACCTCTCAACTGTTGTTTTCAGGTTTGCCGCCATTCGGTGTCGTGTGTCCTGGGTATGACGATAAACCCAACGGTAGCAAGGCATCTGTTCGGGAAATTTTCAGGAGAGTGGAACCGCCTTCAATTGCTGTTGTTTTTTAGGTCTATGCCATTCGTTGGTGTCGTGTCCTGGGTATGACGATAAACTCCACCTGGTAGCAAGGCATCTGTTCGGGAAAATTTTCAGGAGAGCGGAACTACCTCTTAATTGCTGTTGTTCTCAGGGTCTATGGCACCGTTGGTGTCATTGTCCTGGTATGACGATAACTCCACCTGGTAGCAAGGCATCTGTTCGGGAAATTTAAGGAGAGGAAAATTTTCGTGGACCTTGGAACGGGAAATTTTGTAGAGAGTGGAACCACTTTAATTGGTTGTTGCGGTGTCGTGTCCTGGTATGACGATAACCCAACTGGTAGCAAAGGCATCTGTTCGGGAAATTTTAAGTGGAACTGCTCTTTGCTGTTGTTCTCAGGTTCATGCCATTATTCAGTGTCGTGTCCCTGGGTATGACGATAAACTCCACCTGGTAGCAAGGCATCTGTTCAGGAAATTTTCAGGAGAGTGGAACTGCATCTTCAATTGCTTGTTGTTCTCAGGTCTATGCCATTCGTTGCGTCGTGTCCTGGGTATGACGATAAACTCCACCTGGCAGCAAGCAAGCATCTGTTCGGGAAATTTTCAGGAGAGTGGAACTGCCTCTTAATTGCTGTTGTTCTCAGGTCTATGCCATTCGTCGGTGTCGCGTCCTGGGTATGACGATAAACTCCACCACCTGGTAGCAAGGCATCTGTTTGGGAAATTTTTGGGAGGGTGGAACTGCCGCTTAATTGCTGTTGTTTTCAGGTCTATGGCATTCGTTGGTGTCGTGTCTGGGGTATGACGATAAACCCACCTGGTAGCAAGTCATCTGTTCGGAAATTTTCAGGAGAGAGGAACTACCTCTTAATTGCTGTTGTTTTTCAGGTTCATGCCATTCGTCGGTGTCGTCCTGGGTATGACGATAACCCACCTGGTAGCAAGGCATCTGTTCGGGAAATTTTCAGGAGAGGAACTACTTTAATTGTTGTTGTTTTCAGGTCTATGCTATCTTTCGGTGTCGTGTCCTGGGGTATGACGATAAACCCAACTGGTAGCCTCTGGTTGGGAAATTTTTGAACTGCTCTTAATTGCTGTTGTTCTCAGGTCTATGCCATTCGTTGGTGTCGTGTCCTGGGTATGACGATAAACTCCCCTGGTAGCAAGGCATCTGTTCAGAAATTTTCAGGAGAGGAACCGTCTCTTAATTGCTGTTGTTCTCAGGTCTATGCCATTCGTTGGTGTCGTGTCCTGGGTTATGACGATGAACCCACCTGTAGCAAGGCATCTGTTCGGGAAATTTTTCAGGATAGTGGAACTGCCTCTAAATGCTGTTGTTCTCAGGTTCTATGCCATTCGTTGGTGTCGTGTTCTGGGTATGACGATAACCCACCTGGTAGCAAGGCAAGCATCTGTTCGGGAAATTTTCAGGAGAGTGGAACTGCCTCTTAATTGCTGTTGTTCTCAGGTCTATGCCATTCGTTGGTGTCGTGTCCTGGGTATGACGATAAACCCACCTGGTAGCAAGGCATCTGTTCGGGAAATTTTCAGGAGAGTGGAACTGCCTCCCCAATTGCTGTTGTTCGCAGGTTCATGCCATTCGTGGTGTCGTGTCCTGGTATGACGATAGAAACCCACCTGGTAGCAAGGCATCTGTTCAGGAAATTTTTCAGGAGAGTGAAACTACCTCTTAATTGTTGTTGTTTTCAGGTTCATGCCATCTGTCGGTGTCGTCCGGGTATGACGATAAACTCCACCTGGTAGCAAGGCATCTGTGAGGGGAAATTTTGGAGAGTGGAACTGCCTCTTAATTGCTGTTGTTCTCAGGGTCATGCCATTGTTGTGTCGTGTCCTGGGTATGACGATAAACTCCACCTGGTAGCAAGGCATCTGTTCGGGAAATTTTCAGAGAGTGGAACTGCCTCTTAATTGCTGTTGTTCTTTGTAGGTCTATCCATGGCATCTGCTGGTGTCGTGTCCTGCATGACGATAAACCCACCTGGTAGCAAGGCATCTGTTCGGGAAATTTTCAGGAGAGTGGAATGCACTCTAATTGCTGTTGTTCTCAGGTCTATGTCAATACAGGTATGTCCTGGGTATGACGATAAACCGCACCCGGTAGCAAGGCATCTGTGAGGGAAATTTTCAGAGAGTGGAACTGCCTCAATTGCTGTTGTTCTCAGGTTCATAGCTATATCTGCTGGTGTCGTCCTGGTATGACGATAAAACTCCAACTCGGTAGCAAGGCATCTGTTCGGGAAATTTTCGGTGAGTGGAACGCCTCTTAACGTTGTTTCAGGTCTATGCCATTCGTCGGCAAGCCGTGTCCTGGTATGACGATAAACCCACCTGGTAGCAAGGCATCTGTTCAAATTTTCAGGAGAGTGGAACTGCCTCTTAATTGCTGTTGTTCTCAGGTTCATGCCATTCGTTGGTGTCGTGTCCTGGGTATGACGATAAACTCACCGGTAGCAAGGCATCTGTTCGGGAAGCCAGGAGTGGGGAATCGCTCTCTTGTTACTCGTTGTTCCCAGTTATACCATCTGTCGGTGTCAATGTCCCGTATGACGATAAACTCCACATGCAGCAAGGCATCTGTTCGGGAAATTTTCAGGAGGGTAAACTGCCTCTTAATTGCACTGTTGTTCTCAGGTCTATGGCATTCGTTGGTGTCTCGTGTCCTGGGTATGACGATAAACTCCACCTGGTAGCAAGTCATCTGTTCGGGAAATTTTCCGGAGAGTGGAACTGCATCTTAATTGCTGTTGTTCTCAGGTCTATAGCGTCGTTGGTGTCGTGTCCTGGGTATGACGATAAACTCCACCTGGTAGCAAGGCATCTGTTCGGGAAATTTTCAGGAGGAATTGCCTCTTATTTGCTGTTTTTCTCCAGGTCTATGCCATTCGTTGGTGTCGTGTCCTGGGTATGACGATAAACCCACCTGGTAGCAAGGCATCTGTTCGGGAAATTTTTCAGGAGAGAGGAACTGCCTCTTCACTGTTGTTGTTCTCAGGTCTATGCCATTCGTTGGTGTCGTTTCCCTGGGCATGACGATAAACTCCACCTGGTAGCAAGGCATCTGTTCGGGAAATTTTCAGGAGAGTAGAACTGCTCTTAATTGCCATTGTTCTGTGGTCTATGCCATTCGTTGGTGTCATTGTCCTGGGACGATAAACTCAACTGGTAGCAAGGCATCTATTCGGGAAATTTTCAGAGAGTGAACTAACGCTTAATTGCTGTTGTTCTTGTTCATTCGTCGGTGTCGTATCCTGAATTGATGAGATAAACTCCACCTGGTAGCAAGGCATCTGTTGGGAAATTTTCAGGAGAGTGGAACCTACCTCTTAATTGTTGTTGTTCTCATGTCTATGCCATCTGTTGGTGTCGTGTCCTGGGTATGACGATAAACCCACCTGGTAGCAAGGCATCTGTTCAGGAAATTTTCAGGAGAGTGGAACTGCCTTAATTGCTGTTGTTCTGTGGTCTACGGCATTGTCGGCGTCGTGTCCGGGTATGACGATAAACCCACCCGGTAGCAAGGCATCTGTTAAGGGAAATTTTCAGGAGAGTGGAACTGCTCTTTAATTGCTGTTGTTCTTGTGGTCTATGGCATCTGTTGGTGTCGGTCCTGGGTATGACGATAAACTGTTCCGGTAGCAAGGCATCTGTTCGGGAAATTTTCAGAGAGGGAACTACCTCTTAACTGCTGTTGTTCTCAGGTTCATGCCATCTGTCGGTGTCGTGTCCTGGGTATGACGATAAACCCAACTGGTAGCAAGGCATCGTTAGGGAAACCAGGAGAGGAACCACTTCTCTTAATGCTGTTGTTCTCAGGGTTCATGGCATTCGTTGGTGCCGTGTCCTGGGTATGACGATAAACTCCACCTGGTAGCAAGGCATCTGTGAGGGGAAATTTTCTGTGGAGAGTGAACTACCTCTTAATTGCTGTTGTTCTCAGGTTTATGCCATTCGTTGGTGTCTTGTCCTTTTTATGACGATGAACTCCACCTGGAAGCAAGGCATCTGTTCGGGAAATTTTCAGGAGAGTGGAACTGCTCTTAATTGCTGTTGTTCTCAGGTCTATGCCATTCGTCTGTGTCGTGTCCTGGGTATGACGATAAACTCCACTTTGGTAACAAGGCATCTGTTCGGGAAATTTCAGGAGAGTGGAACTGCATCTTAGTGGTTGTTGTTCTCAGGTCTATGGCATTCGTTGGTGTCTCGTGTCCTGGGCATGACGATAACTCCCACCTGAGCAAGGCATCTGTTCGGGAAATTTTCAGGAGAGTGGAACTGCCTCTAATTGCTGTTGTTCAGGTCTCATGCCATTCGTTGGTGTCGTGTCCTGGGTATGACGATAAACCCACCTGGTAGCAAGGCATCTGTTCGGGAAATTTTCAGGAGAGTGGAACTGCTTACCTCTTTAATTGCTGTTGTAAATTCTATGCCATTCGTCGGTGTCGTGTCCCTGGTATGACGATAAACTCCAACTGGTAGCAATGCATCTGTTCGGGAAATTTTCAGGAGAGGAACTACCTCTTAATTGCTGGGTTGTTCTCAGGTCTGTGCGATTCGTTGGTGTCGTGTCCTGGGTATGACGATAAACTCCACCTGGTAGCAAGGCATCTGTTCAGGAAATTTTCAAGAGAGGAACTGGAACTGTTGTTTCAACTGCTATCTGTTTGTCGTGTCCGATGACGATGAACTCCACTGGTAGCTGCATCTGTTCAAAATTTGGGAGTGGTGTCTAAATTGCTGTTGTTTTCAGGTTCATGCCATTCGTCGGTGTCGTGTCCTGCATGATGATAACCCACCTGGCAAAGGCATCTGTTCGGGAAATTTTCAGGAGAGTGAACTACCTGCTGTTAAGGTTCATGGCATTCATTGTTGTCCTGGGTATGACGATAAACCCCACCATTCGTTTGGTCAGGAGAGGAACCAACCTTAATTGCTGTTGTTGTTCAGGTCTATGTTATCTGTCGGTGTCGTCCTGGGTATGACGATAACCCACCTGGTAGCAAGGCATCTGTTCGGGAAATTTTCAGGAGAGTGGAACTACCTCTTAATTGCTGTTGTTCTCAGGTCTATGTGCCATCTGTTGGTGTCGTGTCCTGGGTATGACGATAACCCACCTCAGCAAGGCATCTGTTCGGGAAATTTTCAGAGTGGAACTGACTTAACTGCTGTTGTTCTCCAGGTCTATGGCATTCGTTGGTGTCGTGTCCTGGGCATGACGATAAACTCCACCTGGTAGCAAGGCATCTGTTCGGGAAATTTTCAGGAGAGTGGAACTGCCTCTTAATTGCTGTTGTTCTCAGGTCTATGCCATTCGTTGTGTCGTGTCCTGGGTATGACGATAGAAAACCCACCTGGTAGCAAGGCATCTGTTCGGGAAATTTTCGGAGAGTGGAACTGCTACTTAATTGTTGTTGTTCTATGTCAGGTCTATGTCCCCATTCGTTGGTGTCGTGTCCTGGTATGACGATAAACTCCACCTGGTAGCAAGGCATCTGTTCGGGAAATTTTCAGGAGAGTGGAACTGCCTCTTAATTGCTGTTGTTCTCAGGTCTATGGCATTCGTTGGTGTCGTGTCCTGGGTATGACGATAAACTCCACCTGGTAGCAAGGCATCTGTTCGGGAAATTTTCAGGAGAGGGAACTGCCTGTAATCACCAATGTTCTCTGTTATGCTGGCATTCGTTGGTGTCAAAACCTGGCATGACGATAAACTCCACCTGTAGCAAGGCATCTATTTCAGGAAATTTTCAGGAGAGGAACTGCCTCTTAATTGTTGTTGTTCTCAGGTCTATACCCATTCGTTGGTGTCGTGTCCGGTATGACGATAAACTCCACCTGGTAGCAAGGCATCTGTTCGGGAAATTTCAGGAGAGTGGAACCACCTCTTAATTTGCTTTTTGTTCTCAGGTCTATGGCATTCGTTGGGTGTCGTGTCCTGGGTATGACGATAAACTCCACCTGGTAGCAAAGGCATCTGTTCAGGGAAATTTTCAGGAGAGTGGAACTGCCGCTTAATTGCTGTTGTTCTCAGGTTCTACGCATCTGTTGGTGTCGTGTCCTGGGTATGACGATAAACTCCACCTGGTAGCAAGGCATCTGTTCGGGAAATTTTTCAGGAGAGTGGAACTGCCTCTTAATTGTTGTTCTCAGGTCTATGCCATTCGTTGGTGTCGTGTCCTGGGTATGACGATAACTCCACCTGGTAGAAAGGCATCTGTTCGGGAAATTTTCAGGAGAGTGGAACTAACTCTTAATTGCTGTTGTTCTCAGGTCTATGCCATTAGTTGGTGTCGTGTCCTGGTATGACGATAAACTCCACCTGGTAGCAAGGCATCTGTTCAAATTTCAGGAGTGGAACTGCTTCAATTGCTGTTGTTCTCAGTTCATGCTGGTGTTCTGTTGGGTATGACGATAAACCCACCAGGTAGCAAGGCATCTTTCGGGAAATTTTTCAGGAGAGTGAACAGCCCCTAATCGTAGTTGTTCTCAGGTCTATGCTACTGTTGGTGTCGTGTCCTGGTATGACGATAAACCCACCTGCAGCAAAGGCATCTGTTCGGGAAATTTTCAGAGAGTGGAACTGCCTCTTAATTGCTGTTGTTCTCAGGTCTATGTTATCTGTTGGTGTCGTGTCCTGGGTATGACGATAAACCCACCTGGTAGCAAGGCATCTGTTCGGGAAATTTTCAGGAGAGTGGAACTGCCTCTTAATTGCTGTTGTTTTTCAGGTCTATGCCATTCGTCGGTGTCGTGTCCCGGTATGACGATAAACCCACCTGGTAGCAAGGCATCTGTTGGGAAATTTTCAGGAGAGTGGAACTGCCTCTTAATTGCTGTTGTTTCTCAGGTCTATGCCATTCGTTGGTGTCATTGTCCTGGGCATGACGATAAACCCACACCTGGTAGCAAGGCATCTGTTCGGGAAATTTTCTGGAGAGTGGAACTGCCTCTTAATTGCTGTTGTTCTCAGGTCTTTGCATTTCGTTGCGTCGTGTCCTGGGCATGACGATAACTCCACCTGGTAGCAAGGCATCTGTTCAGGAAATTTTCAGGAGAGTGGAACTACCTCTTAATTGCTGTTGTTCTCAGGTCTATGCCATTCGTTGGTGTCGTGTCTGGGTATGACGATAAGCTCCACCTGGTAGCAAGGCATCTGTTCGGGGGAAATTTTCAGGAGAGTGGAAACTGCCTCTTAATTGCTGTTGTTTTCAGGTCTATGGCATTCGTTGGTGTCGTGTCCTGGGTATGACGATAACTCCACCTGTAGCAAGGCATCTGTTCGGAAATTTTTCAGAGAGTGGAACTGCCTCTTAATTGCTGTTGTTCTCAGGTCTATGCCATTCGTTGCGTCGTGTCCTAGGTATGACGATGAACTCCACCTGGGCAAGGCATCTGTTCGGGAAATTTTCAGGATAGTGGAACTGCTCTTAATTGCTGTTGTTCTTCAGGTCTATGCCATTCGTCGGTGTCGTGTTCTGGGTATGACGATAACTCCACCTGGCAGCAGGCATCTGTTCGGGAAATTTTTCAGAGTGGAACTGGAACTGCCATGGCATTCGTCGGTGTCGTGTCCCTGGTATGACTGTTGTTCATCTGTTCGGGAAATTTCCGAGAGTGGAATACCCTTAATTCGTTGGTGTCGTGTCTGTCGGTGTCAAACCGTATGACGAAACTCCACCTGGTAGCAAGGCATCTGCGGGAAATTTCAGAGAGTGGAACTGCCTCTAATTGCTGTTGTTCTCAGCTCTATGCTTACTTCGTTGGTGTTTTTATGACGACAACCCACCTGGTAGCAAGGCATCTGTTCGGAAATTTTCAGGAGAGTGGAACTGACTGTAAGTGCTGTTGTTCTCAGGTCTATGGCAACCGTTGGTGTCGTGTCCTGTATGACGATAAACTCCACCCTGGTAGCAAGGCATCTGTTCGGGGAAATTTTCAGGAGAGTGGAACTGCCTCTTTAATTGCTGTTGTTTTTTCAGGTCTATGCCATTCGTTGGTGTCGTCCTGGGTATGACGATAAACTCCACCTGGTAGCAAGGCATCTGTTCACTTTGTGAGAGTGAATTTTCAGGAGAAGGTCTATGCCAACGTGTCCTCATTAATTGCTGTTGTTCTCAGAGTGGAACTTCTTAACTGCTGTTTTTTTTTGGTGGTGCCATTCGTCGGTGTCGTGTATGCGGCGACGATAAACTCCACCTGGTAAGCAAGGGCATCTGTTCGGGAAATTTTTCCAGGAACTAACCTTAATTGGTTGTTGTTCTCGGTCTATGCCATTCGTTATGTCGTTGTTCTCAGGTCTATGGCATTCGTTTCAGAGAGGTGTTTGTTGTCCTGGGGCATTCGTTGGTGACGATAAACTCCACCTGGTAGCAGGCATCTGTTCAGGAAATTTTAAGGAGAGTGGAACTGCCTCTTCATTGCTGTTGTTCTCAGGTCTATGCCATCTGTTGGTGTCGTGTCCTGGAGTATGACGATAAACTCCACCTGGCACCAAGGCATCTGTTCGGGAAATTTTCAGGAGAGTGGAACTACCTCTTAATTGCTGTTGTTTTTCAGGTCTATGCTATCTGTCGGTGTCGTGTCCTGGGCATGACGATAAACTCCAACTGGTAGGGAAGGCACATCTGTTCGGGAAATTTTTCAGGAGAGGGACTGCCTCTTAATTGTTATTTGTTCTCAGGTCTATATGCTATCTGTTGGTGTCGTGTCCTGCATGACGATAAACTCCACCTGGTAGCAAGGCATCTGTTCGGGAAATTTTCGGAGAGTGGAACTGCCTCTTAATTGCTGTTGTTCTCAGGTCTGCCATTCGTTGGTGTCGTGTCCTGGGTATGACGATGAACTCCACCTGAAATTTTAGGCAAGGCTTTAATTCTGTTCAGGCCATTCGTTGTGTCCTGGATGACGATGAACTCCAACTGTAGCAAGGCATCTGTTCGGGAAATTTTCAGGTCTGGAATACCTTAATTGCTGTTGTTCAGGTTATGCCATTCGTCGGTGTCCTGGGTATGACGATAACTCCACCTGGTAGCAAGGCATCTGCGAAATCTATTCGTTTTAATTGCTGTTGTTTCAGTCTATGGTAGGGTATGACGGGTAGCAGCATCTGCTTCTGGAGAGTGGAACCGCTCTTAATTGCTGTTGTTCTCAGGTTCATGCCATTCGTCGGTGTCGTCCTGGAATTTATGACGATAACTCCACCTGGTAGCAAGGCATCTGTTCGGGAAATTTTCGGGAGGAGTGGAACTGCCTCTTAATTGCTGTTGTTCTCAGGTCTATGCCATTCGTTAATTAGCCGTGTCCTGGGCTATGATAAACTCCACCTAGTATAAGAGCACTCTGTTCAGGGAAATTTTTCCAGGAGTGGAACTACCTCTTGTGCTGTTGTTTTCAGGTCTATGCCATTCGTCGGTGTCGTGTCCTGGGTATGACGATAAACTCCAACTGGTAGCAAAGGCATCTGTTGGGAAATTTTTCAGGAGAGTGGAACTGCCTCTTAATTTGCTGTTTTTCTCAGGTTCACTGTTGTTCTCAGGTCTATCATTAAAACCAGTGTCGTGTCCTGGGTATGACGATAAACTCCACATGGTAGCAAAGGCATCTGTTCGGGAAATTTTCAGGAGGGTGGAACCGCTTAATTGCTGTTGTTCTCAGGTATTTGGCATTCGTTGGTGTCGTGTCCTGGGTATGACGATAAACTCCACCTGGTAGCAAGGCATCTGTTCAGGAAATTTTCTAGGAGAGGAACTGCCTCTTAATTGCTGTTGTTCTCAGGTCTATACCATTCGTTGGTGTCGTGTCCTGGGTATGACGATAAACTCCACCTGGTAGCAAAGGCATCTGTTCGGGAAATTTTTCAGAGAGTGGAACTCTTAATTGCTGTTGTTTTCAGGTCTATGCCATTCGTCGGTGTCGTGTCCTGGTATGACGATAAACTCCAACTGCTAGCAAGGCATCTGTTCTGGAAATTTTCAGGAGAGTGGAACTGCCTCTTGTTGTTGTTGTTCTCCAGGTCTATGGCATTCGTTGGTGTCGTGTCCTGGGTATGACGATAAACTCCACCTGGTAGCAAGGCATCTGTTCAGGAAATTTTCAGGAGAGTGGAACTGCTCTTTAATTGCTGTTGTTCTCAGGTCTATGCCATTCGTTGGTGTCGTGTCCTGGGTATGACGATAACCCACCTGGTAGCAAGGCATCTGTTCGGGAAATTTTCAGGATAATGGAACTGTCTCTTAAATGCTGTTGTTCTCAGGTTCATGCCATCTGTTGGTGTCGTGTCCTGGGTATGACGATAAACTCCACCTGGTAGCAAGGCATCTGTTCGGGAATTTTTCAGGAGAGTGGAACTGCCTCTAATTGCTGTTGTTCTCAGGTCCATGGTATCTAAGTTGGTGTCGTGTCCTGCATGACGATAAACCCACCTGGTAGCAAGGCATCTGTTCAGGGGAAATTTTCAGGAGAGTGGAACTGCCTCTTAATTGCTGTTGTTCTCAGGTTCATGCCCATTCGTTGGTGTTCGTGTCCTGTTATGATGATAAACTCCACCTGGTAGCAAGGCATCTGTTGTTCGGGAAACCTCTTAATTGCCTTGTTTTCAGGTCTTCAGCAGTCCATTGTCCTTGAAGCTCCAACTGGCAAGGCATCAATTTACTGGGGAGGGTGGAGACTGCCTCTCAGCTGTTGTTCTCAGGTCTATGCCATTCGTTGGTGTCGTGTCCTGGGTGCGACGATAAACTCCACCTGGTTGCAAGTAATATGTTCGGGAAATTTTCAGGGAGTGGAACTGCCTCTTAATTGCTGTTGTTCTCAGGTCTATGGCATTCGTTGGTGTTGTGTCCTGGGTGTGACGATAAACTCCACCTGGTAGCAAGGCATCTGTTCGGAAATTTTCAGGAGGGAGTGGAACTGCCTCTTAATTGCTGTTGTTCTCCGGGTCTATGCCATTCGTTGGTGTCGTGTCCTAGTTGTGACGATAAACTCCACCTGGTAGCAAGGCATCTGTTCAGGAAATTTTCAGGAGAGTGGAACTACCTCTTAATTGCTGTTGTTTTCAGGTCTATGCCATTCATCGGTGTCATGTCCTGGGTATGACGATAAACTCCACCTGGTAGCAAGGCATCTGTTCGGAAATTCAGGAGGAGTGGAACTGCCTCTTAATTGCTGTTGTTCTCAGGTCTATACCCATTCGTTGGTGTCGTGTCCTGGTTATGACATGAACTCCACCTGGTAGAAGGCATCTGTTCAGGAAATTTTTCAGGATAGTGGAACTGCCTCTTAATTACTGTTGTTCTCAGGTCCTATGCCATTCGTTGGTGTCGTGTTCTGGGTATGACAGGAGGTAACATTTCTGAAGGTCCATTCGTCGGTGCCCTGGGTAGCGATAAACTCCACAAGGCATCTATTCAGGGAAATTTTCAGGAGGTGGAACTGCCTCTTAATTGCTGTTGTTCTCAGGTCTATAGCATTCGTTGGTGTCGTGTCCTGGGTATGACGATAAACTCCACCTGGTAGCAAGGCATCTGTTCGGGAAATTTTCAGGAGAGTGGAACCGCCTCTTAATTGCTGTTGTTCTCAGGTCTATACCATTCGTTGGTGTTGTGTCCTGGTGTGACGATAAACTCCACCCTGGTAGCAAGGCATAATTTTCAGTGGAACCTCTTAAGGCTGTGGAACTCAAGGTCTATGCCATTCGTTGGTGTCGTGTCCTGGGTATGACGATAAACTCCACCTGGTAGCAAGGCATCTGTTCGGGAAATTTTCAGGAGAGGAAACTACCTCTTAATTGCTGTTGTTCTCAGGTCTATGCCATTCGTTGGTGTCATGTCTGGGTATGACGATAAACTCCACCTGGTATGAGGCATCTGTTGAAATTTTTCAGGGAGAGGGAACTACCTCTTAATTGCTGTTGAGCCATTCGTGGTGTCGTGTCCCTGGGTATGACTAAACTAATTGTCAGGCATCTGTTGAAATTTTTCGGAGAGTGGAACTGCCATTGTTGTTCGCCACCATTCAATTGTCGTATCCTGGGTATGACGATAAACTCCACCTGGTAGCAAGGCATCTGTTGAAATTTTCAGGAAATTGGAACTGCCTCTTAATTTGCTATTGTTCTCAGGTCTATGCCATTCGTTGGTGTCGTGTCCTGAATTGTGACGATAAAGCTCCACCTGGTAACCAGGCATCTGTTCAGGAAATTTTCAGGGAGTGGAACTGCCTCTTAGTGCTGTTGTTCTCGGGTCCCGGCTGTTACCTGGTAGCAAGGCATCTCAGGAGGTGGAACTGCCTCTTAATTGCTGTTGTTCTCATTCGTTGGTGTCGTGTCCTGGAATTGTGACGATAAACTCCACCTGGTAGCAAGGCATCTGTTGAGAAATTTTCAGGAGGAGGTGGAACTACCTCTTAATTGCTGTTGTTCTCAGGTCTCATTCGTCGGTGTCATTCTGGGTATGACGATAAACTCAACTGGTATCCATCTGTTCAGGATTTTGGGATAAAACTGCCTCTTAATTGCTGTTGTTCTCAGGTCTATGGCATTTCTTGGTGTCGTGTCCTGCGTTTTTCCACCTGGAAAGGAATTTTGGAGTGGACTGCCTCTTAATTGCTGTTGTTCTCAGGTCTATACCCATTCGTTGGTGTCGTGTCCTGGGTGTTATGACGAACTCCACCTAGTAGCAAGGCATCTGTTCAGGGAAATTTTCAGGAGGTGGAACTGCCTCTTAATTGCTGTTCTCAGGTCTACCCATTCATCGGTGCCGTGTCCTGGGTATGACGATAAACTCCACCTGGTGCCAAGGCATCTGTTCGGGGAAATTTTCAGGAGAGTGGAACTACCTCTTAGTTGCTGTTGTTTTCAGGTCTATGCCCATTCGTTGGTGTCGTGTCCTGGGTATGATGATAAACTCCACCTGGTAGCAAGGGCATCTGTTCGGGAAATTTTCAGGAGGTGGAACTGCCTCTTAATTGCTGTTGTTGTCCTATGCCATTCGTTGGTGTCGTGTCTATGCATCATTTTCATTGGTGGCTGCTGTTGTCGCCATTCGTCGGTGTCGTGTCCTGGGTGTGACGATAAGCTCCACCTGGTAGCAAAGGCATCTGTTCGGGAAATTTTCAGGGAAGTGGAACTGCCTCTTAATTGCTGTTGTTCTCAGGTCTCTGGCATTCGTCAGTGTCGTGTCCTGGGTATGACGATAAAGCTCACCTGGTAGCAAAGGCATCTGGAAATTTTTCAGGGAGTGGAACTGCCTCTAATTGCTGTTGTTCTCCAGGTCTATGGCATTCGTTGGTGTCGTGTCCTGGGTATGATCCAAACTCCACCTGGTAGCAAGGCATCTGTTCGGGAAATTTTCAGGAGGTGGAACTGCCTCTTAATTGCTGTTTTCTCAGCTCTATGCCATTCGTTGGTGTCGTGTCCTGGGTATGACGATAAGCTCCACCTGGTAGCAAGGCATCTGTTCAGGGATTTTTCAGGAGAGTGGAACTGCCTCTTCAATTGCTGTTGTTCTCAGGTCTATGGCATTCGTTGGTGTCGTGTCCTGGGTATGACGATATAAACTCCACCTGGTAGCAGGCATCTGTTAGGAAATTTTTCAGGAGAGTGGAACTACCTCTTAATTACTGTTGTTCTCAGGTCTATGCCATTCGTTGGTGTCGTGTCCTGGGTATGACGATAAACTCCACCTGGTAGCAAGGCATCTGTTCGGGGAATTTTCAGGAGGTGGAACTTGCCTCTTAATTGCTTTGTTTCTCAGGTCTATACCCATTCGTTGGTGTCGTGTCCTGGGTATGACGATAAACTCCACCTGGTAGCAAGGCATCTGTTCGGAAATTTTGGGAGGTGGAACTACCTCTTAATTGCTGTTGTTCTCAGGTCTATGCCATTCGTTGGTGTCGTGTCCTGGGTATGACGATAAACTCCACCTGGTAGCAAGGCATCTGTTGGGAAATTTTCAGGAGAGTGGAACTACCTCTTAATTGCTGTTGTTCTCAGGTCTATGCCATTCCGTTGGTGTCGTGTCTGGGTATGACGATAAACTCCACCTGGTAGCAAGGCATCTGTTCAGGAAATTTTCAGGGATGGAACTGCCTCTTAATTTTCTGTTATTCTCAGGTCTTTGGCATTCGTTGGTGTCGTGTCCTGGGTATGACGATAAACTCCACCTGTAGCAAGGCATCTGAAATTTTTCAGGGAGTGGGAACCTTTTAATTGCTGTTGTTCTCAGGTCTATGCCATTCGTCAGTGTCGTGTCCTGGAGGTGGATAAACTCCACCTAAGGCCTTAAGGCTCTTCGGGAAATTAACTGTTGTTGTTCTCAGGTCTTTGCCCATTCGTTGGTGTCGTGTCCTGGGTGCGATAAACTCCACCTGGTAGCAAGGCATCTGTTCGGGGAAATTTTTCAGGAGGTGGAACTTCCTCTTAATTGCTGTTGTTCTCAGGTCTTTGGCATTTCGTTGGTGTCGTGTCCTGGGTATGACGATCTCCACCTGGTAGCAAAAAGGCATCTATTCGGAAATTTTTCAGGAGGTAGAACACCTCTTAATTGCTGTTGTTCTCAGGTCTATACCCATTCGTTGGTGTCGTGTCTGGGTATGACGATGAACTCCACCTGGTAGCAAGGCATCTGTTCGGAAATTTTCAGGAGAGTGGGAACTGCCTCTTAATTTGCTGTTGTTCTCAGGTCTATGCCATTCGTCCAATTGTCGTGTCTGGGTATGACGATATAAACTCCCACCTGGTAGCAAAGGCATCTGTTCAGGAAATTTTTCAGGAGGTGGAACTGCCGCTTAATTGCTGTTGTTCTCAGGTCTATAGCATTCGTCTCGTGTCCTGGGTGTGACGATAAACTCCACCTGGTAGCAAGGCATCTGTTGGAAATTACAGTGGAACTGCCTCTTAATTACTGTTGTTCTCAGGTCTGACGTGTGTCATGTCCTGGGTTCCACCTGGTATGAGGCATCTGTTCAAAATTTTTTTTTTTCAGGAGGGTTGGGACCGCCTCTTAATTGCATTTTTTCTCAGCTCTATGCATTTCGTTGGTGTCGTGTCCTGGGTTGACGATAAACTCCACCTGGTAGCAAGGCATCTGTTCGAAGGAAATTTTTCAGGAGGTGGTAGCACTCTTAGTTGTTCTCAGGTCTGGCATTCGTTGGTGTTGTGTCGCAAATGACGATTTCAGGAGAGTGGAACTGCCTCTTAATTGCTGTTGTTCTCAGGTCCTATGCCATTCGTTGGTGTCGTGTCCTGGGTATGATGATAAACTCCACCTGGTAGCAAGGCATCTGTTAGGAAATTTTTCAGGAGAGTGGAACTGCCTCTTAATTGCTGTTGTTCTCAGGTCTGCCATTCGTTGGTGTCGTGTCCTGGGTGACGATAACTCCACTCCACTCTGTTCCAGGGAAATTTTCAGGAGAGTGGAACTTCTCGTCTGTTTCGGGAAATTTTCATGGCGATAAACTCACCTGGTAGCAAGGCATCTGGAACTGGAACAACTCTTAATTGCTGTTGTTCTCAGGTCTATGCCATTCGTTTAGTGTCGTGTCCTGGGTATGACATTACGACTCCACCTGGTAGCAAGGCATCCTGTTAGGGAAATTTTCAGGAGGTGGAACTGCCTCTTAATTTATGTTGTTCTCGGGTCTATGGCATTCGTTGGTGTCGTGTCCTGGGTATGACGATAAACTCCACCTGGTATGGGGCATCTGTTCAGGAAATTTTCAGGAGAGTAAGAACTACCTGCGGGTGCTGTTGTTCTCAGGTCTATGCGATTCGTTGGTGTCGTGTCCTGGGTGTGATAAACTCCACCTGGTAGCAAGGAGCGTCTGTTCGGGAAATTTTCAGGAGTGGAACTGGCGCTTAACTGCTGTTGTTCTCAGGTCTATACCGTTCGTTAGTGTCGTGTCCTGGGTATGACGATACGACTCCACCTGGTAGCAAGGCATCCTGTTAGGGAAATTTTCAGGAGGTGGAACTACCTCTTAAATGCTGTTTGATTCTCAGGTCTATGCCATTCCCATTCGTTGGATAAACTCCACCTGTCAAGGCATCTGTTCCTGGAACTACCTCTTAATTGCTGTTGTTCTCCAGGTCATCACTCTGGTATGAGGGCATCTGTTCGGGAAATTTTTCAGGAGAGTGGAACTTTACCTCTTAATTGCTGTTTGTTCTCAGGTCTATGCCATTCGTCAGTGTCGTGTCCTGAGTAACGACGATAAACTCCACCTGGTAGCAAAGGCATCTGTTCGGGAAATTTTCAGGAGGTGGAACTACCTGCAATTTGCTGTTGTTCTCAGGTCTATGCCATTCGTTGGTGTCGTGTCCTGGGTATGACGATAAACTCACCTGGTAGCAAGGCATCTGTTGGGGAAATTTTCAGGAGGTGGAACTACCTCTTAATTGCTGTTCTCAGGTCTATGCCATTCGTTGGTGTTGTGTCCTGGGTGACGATAAACTCCACCTGGTAGCAAGGCATCTATTAAGGAAATTTTCAGGAGAGTGGAACTACCTCTTAATTGCTGTTGTTCTCAGGTCTATACCCGTTCGTTTGTCGTACTGGGTGTGACGATAAACTCCACCTGGTAGCAAGGCATCTGTCCAGGGAAATTTTCAGGAGAGTGGAACTACCTCTTAACTGCTGTTGTTCTCAGGTCTATGCCATTCGTTGGTGTCGTGTCCTGGTATGACGATAAACTCCACCTGGTAGCAAGGGCATCTGTTGGGAAATTTTCAGGAGGTGGAACTACCTCTTAATTTGCTGTTGTTCTCAGGTCTATGCCCATTCGTTGGTGTCGTGTCCATTGTGGATAAACTCACCTGGTAGCAAGGCATCGAAATTTTCGGGAAACTCCACTGTTGTTCTCGGGTCTATGGCATTCTGGGTTGGTAATAGTGTCCATCTATTCCACCTGGTATAAAGGCATCTGTTCAGGAAATTTTCAGGAGGTGGAACTACCTCTTAATTGCTGTTGTTCTCAGGTCTATGCCATTCGTTGGTGTCGTGTCCTGGTTATGACGATAAACTCCACCTGGTAGCAAGGCATCTGTTCGGGAAATTTTTCAGGAGGTGGAACTTCCTCTGCCAATTGCTGTTGTTCTCAGGTCTATGCCATTCGTTGGTGTCGTGTCCTGGGTATGACGATAAACTCACCTGGTATGGGCATCTGTTCAGGAATTTTCAGGAAGTGGAACTGCCTCTTAATTGCTGTTGTTCTCAGGTCTATGCCATTCGTTGGTGTCGTGTCCTGGGTATGACGATAAACTCACTCCATCTGTTCCTGGTATTGCTGTTGTTCAAGGTCTATACCATCTCGTGTCTGGGTATGATAAGCTCACCTGTGTAAGGCATCTTTCAGGGAAATTTTAAGGAACTGCCTCTTAATTGCTGTTGTTCTCAGGTCTATGGCATTCGTTGGTGTCGTGTCCTGGGTATGACGATAAACTCCACCTGGTAGCAAGGCATCATTCGGAAATTTCAGGAGGTGGGACTGCCTTAGTACTTTTCTTTATTCTCAAGGATGCATTCGTTGGGACTATCCTCTTACTCCACTGGTATATCTGTTCGGGAAATTTTTTGAGCCTGTTGTTCTCAGGTCTATGCCATTCGTCGGTGTCGTGTCCTGGGTATGACGATAAACTCCACCTGGTAGCAAGGCATCTCTTCAGGAAATTTTCAGGGAGGTGGAACTGCTCTTAATTGCTGTTGTTCTCAGGTCTATGGCATTCGTTGGTGTCGTATCCCTGCGTATGACGATAAACTCCACCTGGTAGCAAGGCATCTGTTCGAAATTTTCAGATTGGAACTGCCTCTTAATTGCTGTTGTTCTCAGGTCTACGCCATTCGTTGGTGTCGTGTCCTGGGTATGACGATAAACTCCTGGTAGCAAAGGCATCTCTTGGGAAATTTTTCAGGAGGTGGAACTAACTCTTAATTGCTGTTGTTCTCAAGGTCTATGGCGTTCATTGGTGTCGTGTCTGGGTATGACGATAACTCCACCTGGTAGCAAGGCATCTGTTGGGGAAATTTTTCAGGAGGTGGGAACTTTCTCTTAATTGCTGTTGTTCTCAGTCTATGCCATTCGTTGGTGTCGTATCCCTGGGTAGACGATAAACTCCACCTGGTAGCAAGGCATCTGTTCGGGAAATTTTCCGAGAGTGGAACTGCCCTCTTAATTGCTGTTGTTCTCAGGTCTATGCCATTCGTTGGTGTCGTGTCCTGGGTATGACGATAAACTCCACCTGGTAGCAAGGCATCTGTTCGGGAAAATTTTCAGGAGAGTGGAACTGCCTCTTAATTGCTGTTGTTCTCAGGTCTATGCCATTCGTTGTGTCGTGTCCTGGGTATGACGATAAACTCCACCTGGTAGCAAGGCATCTGTTCGGGAAATTTTCAGGAGAGTGGAACTGCCTCTTAATTGCTGTTGTTCTCAGGTCTATGCCATTCGTTGGTGTCGTGTCCTGGGTATGACGATAAACTCCACCTGGTAGCAAGGCATCTGTTAGGGAAATTTTCAGGATAGTGGAACTGCCTCTTAATTGCTGTTGTTCTCAGGTCTATGCCATTCGTTGGTGTCGTGTCCTGGGTATGACGATAAACTCCACCTGGTAGCAAGGCATCTGTTCAAATTTTCAGGATAGTGGAACTGTCTACCCGCTTAATTGCTGTTGTTCTCAGGTCTATGCCATTCGTCGGTGTCGTGTTCTGGGTATGACGATAAACTCCACCTGGTAGCAAGGCATCTGTTCAGGATTTTCAGGAGGTGGAACTGCCTCTTAATTTGCTGTTGTTCTCAGGTCTATGCCATTCGTTGGTGTCGTGTCCTGGGTATGACGATAAGCTCCACCTGGTAGCAAGGCATCTGTTAAGGAATTTTCAGGAGGTGGAACTGCCTCTGGTACTGTTGTTCTCAGGTCTATGCCATTCGTTGGTGTCGTGTCCTGGGTATGACGATAAACTCCACCTGGTATGAAAGGCATCTGTTAGGGGAAATTTTTTTCAGGAGGTGGGACTACCCTCTTAATTGCTGTTGTTCTCGGGTCTATGCTGTTCGTTGGTGTCGTGTCCTGGGTATGACGATAAACTCCAACTGGTAGCAAGGCATCTGTGAGGGAAATTTTTTGGGAGGTGGAACTGCCCTTAATTGCTGTTGTTTCTCAGGTCTATGCCATTCGTTGGTGTACGTGTCCTGGGTATGACGATAAACTCCACCTGAGGTAGCCAGAGGCATATGTTCAGGGAGAATTTTCAGGAGCTGTTGGAATGCCATTCGTCAGTGTCTCTTAATTGCATGTTCAGGTTTTCAGGTCTATTGCTGTTGTTCTCAGGTCCTATACCCATTCGGTGTCATTGTCCTTGGTTTGACGATAAACTCCACCTGGTAACAAGGCATCTGTTCAGGGGAAATTTTTCAGGAGAGAGGAACTGCCCTCTTAATTTACTGTTGTTCTCAGGTTTCCATTCGTCGGTGCTCGTGTCCTGGGTGACGATAAACTCCACCTAGTAGCAAGCACATCTGTTCAGGAAATTTTCAGGAGAGTGGAACTACCTCTTAATTTGCTGTTGTTCTACTGCCATTCGTTTCGTGTCCTGGGTATGACGATGAACTCCACCTGGTAGCAAGGCATCTGTTGAGGAAATTTTTCATCGGTGTTCTCGTGTCATTCGTTGGGTATGACTGGGTATAAACTCCACCCTGGTAGCAAAGGCATCTGTTCAGGAAATTTTTCAGGAGGTGGAACTGCCTCTTAATTGCTGTTGTTCTCAGGTCCTATGCCATTCGTTGGTGTCGTGTCCTGGTTATGACGATAAACTCCACCTGGTAGCAAGGCATCTGTTCAGGAAATTTTCAGGAGAGTGAAACTGCCTCTTAATTGCTGTTGTTCTCAGGTCTATGCCATTCGTTGGTGTCGTGTCCTGGGTATGACGATAAACTCCACCTGGTAGCAAGGCATCTGTTCGGGAATTTTTCAGGAGAGTGGAACTGCCTCTTAATTGCTGTTGTTCTCAGGTCTATACCATTCGTTGGTGTCGTGTCCTGGGTATGACGATAAACTCCACCTGGTATGGGGCATCTGTTCTAAGGGAAATTTTCAGGAGAGTGGAACTGCCGCGTCCTGGGTATAATTGTCTCTTGAAATTTTTGTTCTTAATTGTGGTCTATGGCATTCGTTGTGTCGTGTCCTGGGCATGACGATAAACTCCACCTGGTAGCAAGGCATCTGTTCGGGAAATTTTCAGGAGGTGGAACTGCCTCTCAATTGCTGTTGTTCTCAGGTCTGCGGCCATTCGTTGGTGTCGTGTCCTGGGTATGACGATAAACTCCACCTGGTAGCAAGGCATCTGTTAAGGGAAATTTTCAGGAGAGTGGAACTGCCTCTAATTGCTGTTGTTTTCAGGTCTATGCCATTCGTTGGTGTCGTGTGTCCTGGTATGACGATAACTTTCCTGGCAAGGCATCTGTTCAAATTTTCAGGAGAGTGGAACTAACTCTTAATTGCTGTTGTTCTCAGGTCTATACCATTCGTTGGTGTCGTGTCTGGGTATGACGATAAACTCCACCTGGTAGCAAGGCATCTGTTGGGAAATTTTCAGGAGAGTGGAACTTCCACCTCTTAATTGCTGTTGTTCTCAGGTCTGGCATTCGTTGGTGTCATGTCCTGGGTATGACGATAAACTCCACCTGGTAGCAAGGCATCTGTTCGGGAAATTTTCAGGAGAGTGGAACTGTCTCTTAATTGCTGTTGTTCTCAGGTCTATGGCATTCGTCGGTGTCGTGTCCCTGGTATGACGATAACTCCACCTGGTAGCAAGGCATCTGTTCGGAAATTTTCAGAGAGTGGAAACTGCCTCTTAATTGCTGTTGTTCTCAGGTCTATGCCATTCGTCTGTGTCGTGTCCTGGGTATGACGATAAACCCACCTGGTAGCAAGGCATCTGTTCGGGAAATTTTCAGGAGGTGGAACTACCTCTTAATTGCTGTTGTTCTCAGGTCTATGCCATTCGTTGGTGTCGTGTCCTGCATGACGATAAACTCCACCTGTAGCAAGGCATCTGTTCGGGGAAATTTTCAGGAGAGAGGAACTACCTCTTAATTGCTGTTGTTTTCAGGTCTATGCCATTCGTCGGTGTCGTGTCCTGGGTATGACGATAAACTCCAACTGGTAGCAAGGCATCTGTTCGGGAAATTTTCAGGAGGTGGAACTGCCTCTTAATTGCTGTTGTTCTCAGGTTCATGCCATTCGTGGTGTCGTGTCCTGGGTATGACGATAAACTCCACCTGGTAGCAAGGCATCTGTTCAGGGGAATTTTTTCAGGAGGTGAACTGCCTCTTAATTGCTGTTGTTCTCAGGTCTATGCCATTCGTTGGTGTCGTGTCCTGGGTATGGACGATAAACTCCACCTCGGTAGCAGGCATCTGTTCAGGAAATTTTCAGGGATAGTGGAACTGCCTCTTAAATGCTGTTGTTCTCAGGTCTATGCCATTCGTTGGTGTCGTGTCCTGGGTATGACGATAACCCACCTGGTAAGGGATCTGTTCGGGAAATTTTCAGGAGTGGAACACCTCCTTGCTGTTGTTCTCAGGTCTATGCCATTCGTTGGTGTCGTGTCCTGGGTATGACGATAAACTCCACCTGGTAGAAATCTGTTTTTTCAGGAGAGTGGAACTGCCTCTTAATTGCTGGGTTGTTTTCAGGTCTATACCCATTCGTTGGTGTCGTGTCCTGGGCATGACGATAAACTCCACCTGGTAGCAAGGGCATCTATTATGAAATTTTCAGGAGAGAACACCTCTTAATTGCTGTTGTTCTCAGGTCTACCCATTCGTTGTTGGTGTCGTGTCCTGGGTATGACGATTTTCAAGGTGGAACCCTCTCCACTGTTGTTCTGGTCCGGCAAGGCATCTGTTGGGAAATTTCAGGAGGAGTGGAACTGCCTCGCTTAATTGCTGTTGTTCTCAGGTCTATGCCATTCGTCTGTGTCGTGTCCTGCGTTATGACGACAACTCCACCTGGTAACAAGGCATCTGTTAGGGAAATTTTCAGGAGAGTGGAACTACCTCTTAATTACTGTTGTTCTCAGGTCTACCCATTCGTTGTGTCGTGTCCTGGGTATGACGATAAACTCCACCTGGTAACCAAGGCATCTGTTCGGGAAATTTTCAGGAGAGTGGGAACTGCCTCTTAATTGCTGTTGTTCTGTGGTTCATGCCATTCGTTGGTGTCGTGTCCTGGGTATGACGATAACTCACCTGGTAACAAGGCATCTGTTCGGAAATTTTCAGGAGAGTGGAACTGCCTCTTAATTGCTGTTGTTCTCAGGTCTACCATGCCATTCGTCGGTGTCGTGTCCTGGGTATGACGATAAACTCCACCTGGTAGCAAGGCATCTGTTGGGAAATTTTTCAGGGAAGTGGAACTGCCTCTTAATTGCTGTTGTTCTCAGGTCTATGCCATTCGTTGGTGTCGTGTCCTGGGTATGACGATAAACTCCCACCTGTTAGCAAGGCATCTGTTCAGGAAATTTTTCAGGAGAGTGGAACTGCCTCTTTAATTGCTGTTGTTCTCAGGTCTATGCCATTCGTTGGTGTTGTGTCCTGGGTATGACGATAAACTCCACCTGGTAGCAAGGGATCTGTTCGGGAAATTTTCAGGGAGAGTGAACTATGCCATTTTTAATTGATAAACTCCACCTGTTGTTCTCAGGTCTATACCCATTCGTTGGTGTCGTGTCCTGGGTATGACGATAAACTCCACCTGGTAGCAAGGCATCTGTTCGGGAAATTTTCAGGAGAGTGGAACCCCTCTTAATTGCTGTATTTCTCAGGTCTGCCATTCGTCGGTGTCGTGTCCGTATGACGATAAACTCCACCTGGTAGCAAAGGCATCTGTTCGGGAAATTTTTCAGGAGAGTGGAACTGCCTCTTAATTGCTGTTGTTCTCAGGTCTATGGCATTCGTTGGTGTCGTGTCCTGGGTATGACGATAAACTCCACCTGGTAGCAAGGCATATTTGGGAAATTTTCAGGAGTGAACTGCCTCTTAATTGCTGTTGTTCTCAGGGTCTATGCCATTCGTTGGTGTCGTGTCCTGGGTATGACGATAAACTCCACCTGGTAGCAAGGCATCTGTTCGGGAAATTTTCAGGAGAGTGGAACTACCTCTTAATTGCTGTTGTTCTCAGGTCTATGGCATTCGTTGGTGTCGTGTCCTGGGTATGACGATAAACTCCACCTGGTAGCAAGGCGTCTAATAAGGAATTTTGGGAGAGTGGAACTGCCTCTTAATTGCTGTTGTTCTCAGGTCTATGCCATTCGTTGGTGTCGTGTCCTGGGTATGACGATAAACTCCACCTGGTAGCAAGGCATCTGTTCAGGAAATTTTCAGGAGAGTGGAAACCACCTCTTAATTGCTGTTGTTCTCAGGTCTATGGCATTCGTTGGTGTCGTGTCCAGGGCATGACGATAAACTCCACCTGGTAGCAAGGCATCTGTTCGGGAAATTTTCAGGAGGTGGAACTGCCTCTTAATTGCTGTTGTTCTCAGGTCTATGCCCATTTCGTTGGTGTCGTGTCCTGGGTATGACGATAAACTCCACCTGGTAGCAAGGCATCTGTTCGGGAAATTTTCAGGAGAGTGGAACTACCTCTTAATTGCTGTTGTTCTCAGGTCTATGGCATTCGTTGGTGTCGTGTCCTGGGTATGACGATAAACTCCACCTGGTAGCAAGGCATCTGTTGGGGAAATTTTCAGGAGGTGGAACTGCTCTTAATTGGCTGTTATTCTCAGGTCTATGCCATTCGTTGGTGTCGTGTCCTGGGTATGATGATAAACTCCACCTGGTAGCAAGGCATCTGTTCGGGAAATTTTTTCAGGAGAGTGGAACTGCCTCTTAATTGCTGTTGTTCTCAGGTCTTTGGCATTCGTTGGTGTCGTGTCCTGGGTATGACGATAAACTCCACCTGGTAGCAAAGGGCACCTGTTCGGGAAATTTTCAGGAGGTGGAACTGCCTCTTAATTGTGTTGTTCTCGGTCTGTGGCATCGTTGGTGTCGTGTCCTGGGTATGACGATTTGGTAGGAAGGCATCTGTTCGGGAAATTTTCAGAGAGTGGAACTAACTCTAACTGCTGTTGTTCTCAGGTCTATGCCGTTGGTTCGTCCTGGTGTCGTGTCCTGGGTTGAAACAGGAAGTGGATAAATTGCTGTTGTTCTCAGGTCCACCTGGTAGCAAGGCATCTGTTAGGAAATTTTCAGGAGTGGAATCCCTCTTAATTGCTGTTGTTCTCAGGTCTATGCCATTCGTTGGTGTCGTGTCCTGGCATGACGATAAACTCCACCTGGTAGCAAGGCATCTGTTCGGGAAATTTTCAGGAGGTGGAACTGCCTCTTAATTGCTGTTGTTCTCAGGTCTATGCCATTCATTGGTGTCGTGTCCTGGGTATGACGATAAACTCCACCTGGTAGCAAGGCATCTGTTCGGGAAATTTTCAGGAGAGTGGAACTGCCTCTTAATTGCTGTTGTTCTCAGGTCTATGGCATTCGTTGGTGTCGTGTCCTGGTTATGACGATAAACTCACCTGGTAGCAAGGCATCTGTTCGGGGAATTTTTGTCAGGGGTGGAACTGCCTCTTAATTGCTGTTGTTCTCAGGGGTCTATACCCATTCGTTGGTGTCGTGTCCTGGGTATGTCCTGGGATAAACTCCACCTGGTAGCAGGGCATCTGTTCGGGAAATTTTCAGGAGGGGAAACTACCTCTTAATTGCTGTTGTTCTCAGGTCTATGGCATTCGTTGGTGTCATGTCCTGGGTATGATGACGATAAACTCCACCTGGTAGCAGGCATCTGTTCAGGCATCTGTTCGGGAAATTTTCTGGTCTATGCGATTCGTTGGTGTCGTGTCCTAGGTGGAACCTACCTCTTAATTTCATTGTTCTCAGGTCTATGCCATTCGTTGGTGTCGTGTCCTGGGCATGACGATAAACTCCACCTGGTAGCAAGGGCATCTGTTCGGGAATTTTTCGGGAGGAGAGTGGAACGTGACTCTTAATTGCTGTTATTTGTTCTCAGGTCTATGGCATTCGTTGGTGTCGTGTCCTGGGTATGACGATAAACTCCACCTGGTAGCAAGGCATCTGTTCAGGAAATTTTCAGGAGAGGAACGCTCTTTTAATTGCTGTTGTTCTCAGGTCTATGGCATTCGTTGGTGTCTCGTGTCCTGGGCATGACGATAAACTCCACCTGGTAGCAAGGCATCTGTTCGGGAAAATTTTCAGGAGAGTGGAACTGCCTCTTAATTGCTGTTGTTCTCAGGTCTATGGCATTTCGTCGGGTGTCGTGTCCTGGGTATGACGATAAACTCCACCTGGTAGCAAGGCATCTGTTCGGGAAATTTTCAGGAGAGTGGAACTGCCTCTTAATTGCTGTTGTTCTCAGGTCTATACCCATTCGTCGGTGTCGTGTCCTGGGTATGACGATAAACTCCACCTGGTAGCAAGGCAAGGCACTAACTCTTAACTGCTGGGAAATTTTCCAGGAGAGCATCTCTTAAAATTTTGGAACTACCTCTTAATTGCTGTTGTTCTCAGGTCTATGCCATTCGTTGGTGTCGTGTCCTGGGTATGACGATAAACTCCACCTGGTAGCAAGGCATCTGTTCAGGAAATTTTCAGGGAGAGTGGAACTGCCTCTTAATTGCGGTTGTTCTCAGGTCTTTGGCATTCGTTGGTGTCGTGTCCTGGGTATGACGATAAACTCCACCCATCCTGGTAAGCAAGGCATCTGTTCGTGGAAATTTCAGGAGAGATTTTTGGAACTGCCTCTTAATTGCTGTTGTTCTCAGGTCTATGGCATTCGTTGGTGTCGTGTCCTGGGTATGACGAAAACTCCACCTGGTAGCAAGGCATCTGTTCGGGAAATTTTCAGGAGAGGGAACTGCCTCTTAATTGCTGTTGTTTTCAGGTCTATACCCGTTCGTTGCTCGTGTCCTGGGTATGACGATAAACTCCACCTGGTAGCAAGGCATCTGTTCGGGAAATTTTCATAGTGGAACTGCCTCTTAATTGCTGTTGTTCTCAGGTCTATGTGCATTCGTCAGTGTCGCATCTGTTCCTGGAAATTTTCAGGATGGAACTACCTCTTAAACTCCATTCGTCCGTGTCCTGGGTAGCAAGGCATCTGTTCAGGAAATTTTCAGGAGGTGGAACTGCCTCTAATTGTTGTTGTTCTCAGGTCTATGCCATTCGTTGGTGTCGTGTCCTGGGTATGACGATAAACTCCACCTGGTAGCAAGGCATCTGTTCAGGAAATTTTCAGGAGAGTGGAACTGCCTCTTAATTGCTGTTGTTCTCAGGTCTATGCCATTCGTTGGTGTCGTGTCCTGGGTATGACGATAAACTCCACCTGGTAGCAAGGCATCTGTTGGAAATTTTCAGGAGAGTGGAACCACCTCTTAATTGCTGTTGTTTTCAGGTTCTTACCTATTCGTCGGTGTCGTGTCCTGGGTATGACGATAAACTCCACCTGGTAGCAAGGCATCTGTTCAGGAAATTTTCAGGAGAGTGGAACTGCCTCTTAATTGCTGTTTGTTCTCAGGTCTATGGCATTCGTTGGTGTCGTGTCCTGGGTATGACGATAAACTCCACCTGGTAGCAAGGCATCTGTTCGGGAAATTTTCAGGAGAGTGGAACTGCCTCTTAATTGCTGTTGTTCTCAGGTCTATGCCATTCGTTGGTGTCGTGTCCTGGGTATGACGATAAACTCCACCTGGTAGCAAGGCATCTGTTCGGGAAATTTTCAGGATTCGAGTGTCGTGTCCTGGGAACGATAAACTGCCTAGCAAGGCATCTGTTTAATTGCAATTGGGTTTGTTCTCAGGTCTATACCCATCTGTCGGTGTCGTGTCCTGGGTATGACGATAAACTCCACCTGGTAGCAAGGCATCTGTTCGGGAAATTTTTCAGGAGAGGAACTGCCTCTTAATTGCTGTTGTTCTCAGGTCTATGCCATTCGTTGGTGTCGTGTCCTGGGTATGACGATAAACTCCACCTGGTAGCAAGGCATCTGTTTCAAAATTTTTCAGGAGAGTGGAACTGCCTCTTAATTGCTGTTGTTCTCAGGTCTTTGCCATTCGTTGGTGTCGTGTCCTGGGTATGACGATAAGCTCCACCCACCTGGTAGTTCTCAGGTCTAAGGCATCTGTTCCTGGGTATGGATAATTTTCAGAGCATCTGTTCAGGAACTGGAAATTGGATTTGCCTCTTAATTGTTGTTCTCAGGTCTATGCCATTCGTTGGTGTCGTGTCCTGGGTATGACGATAAACTCCACCTGGTAGCAAGGCATCTGTTCGGGAAATTTTCAGGAGAGTGGAATAACTCTTAATTGCTGTTGTTTTCAGGTCTATACCATTCGTCGGTGTCGTGTCCTGGGTATGACGATAAAACTCCACCTGGTAGCAAGGCATCTGTTCGGGAAATTTTCAGGAGAGTGGGAACTGCCTCTTAATTGCTGTTGTTCTCAGGTCTATGCCATTCGTTGGTGTCGTGTCCGCAGGTTATGACGATAACTCCACCTGGTAGCAAGGCATCTGTTCGGGAAATTTTCA
Source organism: Acanthosepion pharaonis (assembly GCA_903632075.3). Taxonomy (NCBI): domain Eukaryota; kingdom Metazoa; phylum Mollusca; class Cephalopoda; order Sepiida; family Sepiidae; genus Acanthosepion; species Acanthosepion pharaonis. The sequence goes on from CAHIKZ030000868.1 coordinate 3,704,678, forward strand.
GGAGAGTGGAACTGCCTCTTAATTGCTGTTGTTCTCAAGGTCTATACCATTCGTCGGTGTCGTGTCCTGGGTATGACGATAAACCCACCTGGTAGCAAAAGCATCTGTTCGGGAAATTTGCTGTTTTTTCAGGTCTGCCAGAGTGGAACTGGTAGCAAAGCATCTGTTAATTGCTGTTGTTCTCAGGTCTATGGCATTCGTTGGTGTCGTGACCTGGGTATGACGATAAACTCCACCTGGTAGCAAGGCATCTGTTCGGGAAATTTTCAGGAGAGTGGAATACCTCTTAATTGCTGTTTTTCTCAGGTCTATGCCAATTCGTTGGTGTCGTGTCCCCGTTATGACGATAAACTCCACCTGGTAGCAAGGCATCTGTTCGGGAAATTTTCAGGAGTGGAACTGCCTCTTAATTGCTGTTGTTCTGGTGGTCTATGCCATTCGTTGGTGTCATTAATCCTGGGTGGGCGACGATAAACCCACCTTCAAGGCATCTGTTAAGGAAATTTTCGTAGAACTACCTCCTGTTGTTCTCAGGTCTATGATCTTCGTTGGTGTCGTGTCCTGGGTATAAACCCACCTGGTAGCAAGGCATCTGTTCGGGAAATTTTCAGGAGAGGGAAACTAATTTTCATTCGTTGGTGTCGTGTCCTGCATGACGATAACCCAACTGGTAGCAAGGCACTGTTAGGGGAAATTTTCAGGAGCTGTGCTGTTCTCAGGTTCATGCCATTCGTTGGGTGTCGTGTCCTGGGTATGACGATAAACTCCACCTGGTAGTAAAGGCATCTGTTCAGGGAAATTTTCAGGAGAGTGGAACTACCTCTTAATTGCTGTTGTTCTCAGTCCTATGCCATTCGTTGGTGTCGTGTCCTGGGTATGACGATAAACTCCACCTGGTAGCAAGGCATCTGTTCGGGAAATTTTTCAGGAGAGTGGAACTACCTCTTAATTGCTGTTATTCTCAGGTCTATGGCATTCGTTGGTGTCGTGTCCTGGGTATGACGATAAACTCCACCTGGTAGCAAGGCATCTGTTCGGGAAATTTTCAGGAGAGTGGAACTGCCTCTTAATTGCTGTTGTTCTCAGGTCTTTGCCATTCGTCGGTGTCGTGTCCTGGGTATGACGAGGATAAACTCCACCTGGTAGCAAGGCATCTGTTCGGGAAATTTTCCGGAGAGTGAAACTAACTCTTAATTGCTGTTGTTCTCAGGTCTATGGTATTCGTTGGTGTCGTGTCCTGGGCATGACGATAAACTCCACCTGGTAGCAAGGCATCTATTCGGGAAATTTTCAAGAGTGGAACTACCTCTTAATTGCTGTTGTTCTCAGGTCTTATGCCATTCGTTGGTGTCGTGTCCTGGGTATGACGATAACTCCACCTGGTAGCAAGGCATCTGTTCGGGAAATTTTCAGGAGAGTGGAACTGCCTCTTAATTGCTGTTGTTCTCAGGTCTAAGCTCCACCTGAGCAAGGCTATTCAGGGAGAGTGGTCTTAATTGCTGTTGTTCTCGTCTATGTCCTGGGTATGACGATAAACTCCACCTGGTAGCAAGGCATCTGTTCGGGAAATTGCTGTTTTTCAGGGAGAGTGGAACTGCCTCTTAATTGCTGTTGTTTCAGGTCTATGCCATTCGTTGGTGTCGTGTCCTGGGGTATGACGATAAACTCCACCTGGTAGCAAGGCATCCTGTTCGGGAAATTTTCAGGAGAGTGGAACTGCTCTCTAATTGCTGTTGTTCTCAGGTCTATGCCATTCGTTGGTGTCGTGTCCTGGGTATGACGATAAACTCCACCTGGTAGCAAGGCATCTGTTCGGGAAATTTTTCAGGAGAGTGGAACTACCTCTTAATTGCTGTTGTTCTCAGGTCTATGCCATTCGTTGGGTGTCGTGTCCTGGGTATGACGATAAACTCCACCTGGTAGCAAGGCATCTGTTCGGGGAAATTTTCAGGAGAGTGGAACTACCTCTTAATTGCTGTTGTTCTCAGGTCTATGCCATTCGTTGGTGTCGTGTCCTGGGTATGACGATAAACTCCACCTGGTAGCAAGGCATCTGTTCGGGAAATTTTTCAGGAGGTGGAACTGCCTCTTAATTGCTGTTGTTCTCAGGTCTATGCCATTCGTTGGTGTCGTGTCCTGGGTATGACGATAAACTCCACCTGGTAGCAAGGCATCTGTTCGGGAAATTTTCAGGAGAGTGGAACTACCTCTTAATTGCTGTTGTTCTCAGGTCTATGGCATTCGTCGGTGTCGTATCCTGGGCATGACGATAAACTCCACCTGGTAGCAAGGCATCTGTTCGGGAAATTTTCAGGAGAGTGGAACTGCCTCTTAATTGCTGTTGTTCTCAGGTCTTTGCCATTCGTTGGTGTCGTGTCCTGGGTATGACGATAAACTCCACCCTGGTAGCAAGGCATCTGTTCGGGAAATTTTCAGGAGAGTGGAACTGCCTCTTAATTGCTGTTGTTCTCAGGTTCATGGCATCTGTTGGTGTCGTGTCCTGGGTATGACGATAAACCCACCTGGTAGCAAGGCATCTGTTCGGGAAATTTTCAGGAGAGTGGAACCTATTGTTCCTCTTAATTGCTGTTGTTCTCAAGGCATGGTCTCAGGAGATGCCATTCGTTGGTGTCGTGTCCTGGGTATGACGATAAACTCCACCTGGTAGCAAGGCATCTGTTCGGGAAATTTTCAGGAGAGTGGAACTACCTCTTAATTGCTGTTGTTCTCAGGTCTATGCCATTCGTTGGTGTCGTGTCCTGGGTATGACGATAACCCACCTGGTAGCAAGGCATCTGTTCGGGAAATTTTCAGGAGAGTGGAACTACCTTTTTTTAATATCTGTTGCCGTGTTGTTCTCAAGGTTCTATGCCATTCGTTGGTGTCGTGTCCTGGGTATGACGATAAACCCACCTGGTAGCAAGGCATCTGTTTGGGAAATTTTCAGGAGAGTGGAACTACCCTTAATTGCTGTTGTTCTCTGGTCTATGGCATTCGTTGGTGTCGTGTCCTGTATGACGATAAACCCACCTGGTAGCAAGGCATCTGTTCGGGAAATTTTCAGGAGAGTGGAACTAACTCTTAATTGCTGTTGTTTTCAGGTCTATGCCATTCGTTGGTGTCGTGTCCTGGGTACATGACGATAAACCCACCTGGTAGCAAGGCATCTGTTCGGGAAATTTTCAGGGAGTGGAACTGCCTCTAATTGCTGTTGTTCTCAGGTCTATGGCATCTGTTCGTTGGTGTCGTGTCCTGGGTATGACGATAAACTCCACCTGGTAGCAAGGCATCTGTTCGGGAAATTTTCAGGAGAGTGGAACTAACTCTTAATTGCTGTTGTTTTCAGGTCTATGCCATCTGTTGGTGTCGTCCTGGGTATGACGATAAACTCCACCTGGTAGCAAGGCATCTGTTCGGGAAATTTTCAGGAGAGTGGAACTGCCTCTAATTGCTGTTGTTCTCAGGTCTATGGCATTCGTTGGTGTCGTGTCCTGTATGACGATAAACCCACCTGGGCAAGGCATCTGTCTGGGAAATTTCAGGAGAGTGGAACTGCCTCTTAACCTGTTGTTCTAGTCTATGGCATTCGTTGGTGTCGTGTCCTGGGTGACGATAAACTCCACCTGGTAGTAGGCATCTGTTCGGGAAATTTTGGGAGTGGAACTGCGTCTTAACTGCTGTTGTTTCAGGTCTATGCCATTCGTTGGTGTCGTCCCGGTATGACGATAAACTCCACCTGGTAGCAAGGCATCTGTTCGGGAAATTTTCAGGAGAGTGGAACTGCCTCTTAATTGCTGTTGTTCTCAGGTCTATGGCATTCGTTGGTGTCGTGTCCTGGGTATGACGATAACCCACCTGGTAGCAAGGCATCTGTTCGGGAAATTTTCAGGAGAGTGTAGAACTCTAATTTTGTTGTTCTCAGGTCCTATGCCATTCGTTGGTGTCGTGTCCTGGTATGACGATAAACCCCACCTGGTAGCAAGGCATCTTGTTCGGGAAATTTTCAGGAGAGTGGAACCAACTCTTAATTGCTGTTATTCTCAGGTTCATGGCATTCGTTGGTGTCGTGTCCTGGGTATGACGATAACTCCACCTGGTAGCAAGGCATCTGTTCGGGAAATTTTCAGGGAGAGTGGAACTACTCTTAATTGCTGTTGTTTTCAGGTTCATGCCATTCGTGGTGTCGTGTGGGTATGACGATTCTAGCAAGGCATCTGTTCGGGAAATTTTCAGGAGAGTGCCATTGTTCTCAGGTTGCCATTCAATGGTGTCGTGTCCTGGGTATGACGATAAACTCCACCTGGTAGCAAGGCATCTGTTCGGGAAATTTTCAGGAGAGTGAACTGTCTCTTAATTGCTGTTGTTCTCAGGTCTATGCCATTCGTTGGTGTCGTGTCCTGGGTATGACGATAAACCCACCTGGTAGCAAGGCATCTGTTCGGGAAATTTTCAGGAGAGTGGAACTGCCTCTTAATTGCTGTTGTTCTCAGGTCTATGCCATTCGTTGGTGTCGTGTCCTGGGTATGACGATAAACTCCACCTGGTAGCAAGGCATCTGTTCGGGAAATTTTCAGGAGAGTGGAACTGCCTCTAATTGCTGGTTGTTCTCAGGTCTATGCCATTCGTTGGTGTCGTGTCCTGGGTATGACGATAAACCCTGGTAGCAAGGCATCTGTTCGGGGAAATTTTCAGGAGAGAGGAAACTCTTAATTGCTGTTGTTTTCAGGTTCATGCCATTCGTTGGTGTCGTGTCCTGGGTATGACGATAAACCCACCTGGTAGCAAGGCATCTGTTCGGGAAATTTTCAGGAGAGTGGAACTACCTCTTAATTGTTGTTGTTCTCAGGTCTATGCCATTCGTTGCGTCGTGTCCTGGGTATGACGATAAACCCACCTGGTAGCAAGGCATCTGTTCGGGAAATTTTCAGGAGAGTGGAACTGCCTCTTAATTGCTGTTGTTCTGTGGTCTATGCCATTCGTCGGTGTCGTGTCCTGGGTATGACGATAAACTCCACCTGGTAGCAAGGCATCTGTTCGGGAAATTTTGGGAGAGTGGAACTACCTCTTAATTGCTGTTGTTCTCAGGTCTATGCCATTCGTTGGTGTCGTGTCCTGGGCATGACGATAAACTCCACCTGGTAGCAAGGCATCTGTTCGGGAAATTTTTCAGGAGAGTGGAACTGCCTCTTAATTGCTGTTGTTCTCAGGTCTATGGCATCTGTTGGTGTCGTGTCCTGGGTATGACGATAAACTCCACCTGGTAGCAAGGCATCTGTTCGGGGAAATTTTCAGGCAGGAGCTGGAACATTCGTTGCGTCGTGTCCTGGGTATGACGATAAACTCCAAGCAAGGCATCTGTTCGGAAATTTTCAGGAGGTCTTAATTGCTGTTGTTCTCAGGTCTGGCTATCTGTCGGTGTCGTGTCCTGGGTATGACGATAAACTCCACCTGGTAGCAAGGCATCTGTTCGGGAAATTTTCAGGAGAGTGGAACTACCTCTTAATTGCTGTTGTTTCTCAGGTCTATGCCATTCGTTGGTGTCGTGTCCTGGGTATGACGATAAACCCACCTGGTAGCAAGGCATCTGTTCGGGAAATTTTCAGGAGAGGAACTGCCTCTTAATTGCTGTTGTTCTCAGGTCTATGCCATCTGGTTGGTGTCGTCCTGGGCATGACGATAAACCCACCTGGTAGCAAGGCATCTGTTCAGGAAATTTTCAGGGAGTGTGAACTCACCTCTTAATTGCTGTTGTTCTCAGGTCTATGCCATCTGTTGGTGTCGTGTCCTGGTATGACGATGAACCCACCTGGTAGCAAGGCATCTGTTCGGGAAATTTTCAGGAGAGGAACTGCCTCTAATTGCTGTTGTTCTCAGGTTCATGCCATTCGTTGGTGTCGTGTCCTGGGTATGACGATAAACTCCACCTGGTAGCAAGGCATATGTTCGGGAAATTTTCAGGAGAGTGGAACACCCTCTTAATTGCTGCTGTTCTCAGGTCTATGGCATTCGTTGGTGTCGTGTCCGGGTATGACGATAAACTCCACCTGGTAGCAGCGCATCTGTTCGGGAAATTTTAAGGAGTGGGAACCGCTTCTTAATTGTTGTTGTTCTCAGGTTTATGCCATTCGTTGGTGTCGTGTCCTGGGTATGACGATAAACCCACCTGGTAGCATCTGTTCGGGAAATTTTCAGGAGAGTGGAATTTCTTAATTGTCGTTGTTTTCAGGTTCAATTCGTCGGTGTCGTGTCCAGCGATGACGATAAACTCCAACTGGTAGCAAGGCATCTGTTCGGGAAATTTTCAGGAACTGGAACGCCTCTAATTGCTGTTGTTCAGGTCTATGCCATTCGTTGGTGTCGTGTCCTGGGTATGACGATAAACCCACCTGGTAGCAAGGCATCTGTTCAGGAAAATTTTCAGGAGTTGGAACTAACTCCACCTGGTAATCTGTTCTTTTGTTCTCTGTTGTTCTCTATGCCATTCGTTGGTGTCGTGTCCTGGGTATGACGATAAACCCACCTGGTAGCAAGGCATCTGTTCGGGAAATTTTCAGGAGGTGGAACTGTTGTTCTCAGGTCTATGGCATTCGTTGGTGTTGTTGACGATAACTCAGGTTCATGCGGGAATTTTTTAAGGAGGTGTTGTGTTCTCTGGGTATGACGATAAATCCACCTGGTAGCAAGGCATCTGTTCGGGAAATTTTCAGGAGAGTGGAACTACCTCTTAATTGCTGTTGTTTTCAGGTCTATGCCATTCGTCGGTGTCGTGTCCTGGGTATGACGATAAACTCCAACTGGTAGCAAGGCATCTGTTCGGGAAATTTTCAGGAGAGTGGAACTGCCTCTTAATTGCTGTTGTTCTCAGGTCTATGCCATTCGTTGGTGTCGTGTCCTGGGTATGACGATAAACCCCACCTGGTAGCAAGGCATCAGGAGGCATCTGTTGTTCAGGGGAAATTTTCAGAGTCAACCTGGGTATGACGAACTCCACCTGGTAATTGCTGTTGTTTTCAGGTGGAACTAACTCTAAATGCTGTTGTTCAGGTCGCATTAGTCGGTGTATGACGATAAACTCCACCTGGTAGCAAGGCATCTGTTCGGGAAATTTTCAGGAGAGTGGAACTGCCTCTTAATTGCTGTTGTTCTCAGGTCTATGCCATTCGTTGGTGTCGTGTCCTGGGTATGACGATAAACCCACCTGGTAGCAAGGCATCTGTTCGGGAAATTTTCAGGAGAGTGGAACTGCCTCTTAATTGCTGTTGTTCTCAGGTCTATGGTATTCGTGTTGGTGTCGTGTCCTGGGTATGACGATAAAACCCACCTGGTAGCAAGGCATCTGTTCGGGAAATTTTCAGGAGAGTGGAACTGTTGTTTTCAGGTCTAATTGCTGTTGTTCATCTGGAAATTTTCAGGAGAGTGAACTGCCTCTTAATTGCTGTTGTTGGCGTCGTTGGAATCGTGTCCTGGGTATGACGATAACCCACCTGGTAGCAAGGCATCTGTTCGGGAAATTTTTCAGGAGAGTGGAACTGCCTCTTAATTGCTGTTGTTTTCAGGTCTATGCCATTCGTCGGTGTTGTGTCCTGGGCATCTGTTGACGATGGAAACTCCATTTTCTTGGTAGCAATTCATCTGTTCGGGAAATTTTCAGGAGAGTGGAACTGCCTCTTAATTGCTGTTGTTCTCAGGTCTATGCCATTCGTTGGTGTCGTGTCCTGGGTATGACGATAAACTCCACCTGGTAGCAAGGCATCTGTTCAGGAAATTTTCAGGAGAGTGGAACTGCCTCTTAATTGCTGTTGTTCTCAGGTCTATGCCATTCGTTGGTGTCGTGTCCTGGGTATGACGATGAACTCCACCTGGTAGCAAGGCATCTGTTCGGGAAATTTTCAGGATAGTGGAACTGTCTCTTAAATGCTGTTGTTCTCAGGTCTATGCCATTCGTCGGTGTCGTGTTCTGGGTATGACGATAAACTCCACCTGGTAGCAAGGCATCTGTTCGGGAAATTTTCAGGAGAGTGGAACTGCCTCTTAATTGCTGTTGTTCTCAGGTCTATGCCATTCGTTGGTGTCGTGTCCTGGGTATGACGATAAACTCCACCTGGTAGCAAGGCATCTGTTCGGGAAATTTTCGGGAGAGTGGAACTGCTCTCTGTTGTTCTCAATGCTATTCGTCGGTGTCGTGTCAGGTATGACGATTGTTCAGCATCTGTCGGGAAATTTTCAGGAGGTGACACCCATTGCTGTTGTTTTCAGGTCTATGCCATTCGTCGTGTCGTCCTGGGTATGACGATAAACCTGGTAGCAAGGCATCTGTTCGGGAAATTTTCAGGAGAGTGGAACTGCTCTTAATTGCTGTTGTTTTCAGGTCTATGCCATTCGTCGGTGTCGTCCTGGGTATGACGATAAACTCCACCTGGTAGCAAGGCATCTGTTCGGGAAATTTTCAGGAGAGTGGAACTGCTCTTAATTGCTGTTGTTCTCAGGTCTATGCCATTCGTTGTGTCGTGTCCTGGGTATGACGATAAACTCCACCTGGTAGCAAGGCATCTGTTCGGGAAATTTTCAGGAGAGTGGAACTGCCTCTTAATTGCTGTTGTTCTCAGGTCTATGCCATTCGTCGGTGTCGTGTCCTGGGTTGACGATAACCCACCTGGTCCTGGGAAATTTTATGAACTGATTGTTGTTCTCGGTTCTGCCAACCCACTCCACCTGGTAGCAAGGCATCTGTTCGGGAAATTTTCAGGAGAGTGGAACTGCTCTTAATTGCTGTTGTTCTCAGGTCTATGCCATTCGTTGGTGTCGTGTCCTGGGTATGACGATAAACTCCACCTGGTAGCAAGGCATCTGTTCGGGAAATTTTCAGGAGAGTGGAACTACCTCTTAATTGCTGTTGTTTTCAGGTCTATGCCATTCGTCGGTGTCGTGTCCTGGGTATGACGATAAACCCACCTGTAGCAAGGCATCTGTTCGGAAATTTTGGTGGAGAGTGAACTGCCTCTTAATTGCTGTTGTTTTCAGGTCTATGCCATTCGTTGGTGTCATGTCCTGGGTATGACGATAAACCCACCTGGTAGCAAGGCATCTGTTCGGGAAATTTTCAGGAGAAGTGGAACTGCCCCTCTTTAATTGCTGTTGTTCTCAGGTCTATGCCTTCGTTGGTGTCGTGTCCTGGGTATGACGATAACCCACCTGGTAGCAAGGCATCTGTTCGGGAAATTTTCAGGAGAGTGGAACTGTCTCTTTAATTGTTCTGTTATGCCATTCGTCGGTGTCGTGTCTGGGGTTGACATGGCATCGTTGGTGTCTGTCCTGGGAAATTTTATGACTGATAAACCCACCTGGTAGCAAGGCATCTGTTCGGGAAATTTTCAGGAGAGTGGAACCGCCTCTTAATTGCTGTTGTTTTCAGGTCTATATGCCATTCGTTGGTGTCGTGTCCTGGGTATGACGATAAACTCCAACTGGTAGCAAGGCATCTGTTCGGGAAATTTTCAGGAGGAACTACCTCTTAATTGCTGTTGTTCTCAGGTCTGCCATTCGTTGGTGTCGTGTCCTGGGTATGACGATAAACCCACCTGGTAGCAAGGGATCTGTTCAGAAATTTTCAGGAGAGTGGAACTACCTCTTAATTGCTGTTGTTTTCAGGTCTATGCCATTCGTTGGTGTCGTGTCCTGGGTATGACGATGAACTCCACCTGGTAGCAAGGCATCTGTTCGGGAGGTGAGCGGAATTTGCCTCTTAATTCAGGTTTCAGGAGAGTGACGATAAACTCCACCTGGTAGCAAGGCATCTGTTCAGGGAAATTTCAGAGAGTGGAACACCTCTTAATTGTTGTTGTTCTCAGGTCTATGCCATCTGGTGGTGTCAGGTCCTAGGGCATCTATGACGATGGAACTGCATCTTCACTGTTGTTCTGGTAGCATTCAAGGCATCTGTTCGGGAAATGGTAGCAAGGCATCAGGAGGGTGGAACTGCCTCTTAATTGCTGTTGTTCTCAGTTCATGCCATTCGTTGGTGTCGTGTCCTGGGTATGACGATAAACTCACCTGGTAAAGGCATCCGGGAAATTTTCAGGAGAGGAACACCTCTTAATTCGCTGTTGTTTTTCAAGGTCTATGCCATTCGTCGGTGTCGTGTCCTGGGTATGACGATAAACTCCACCTGGTAGCAGGGCATCTGTTCGGAAATTTTCAGGAGAGTGGAACTGCCTCTTAATTGCTGTTGTTTTTCAGGTCTATATCATTCGTCGGTGTCGTGTCCTGGGTATGACGATAAACCCACCTGGTAGCAAGGCATCTGTTCGGAAATTTTTCAGGAGAGTGGAACTGCCTCTTAATTGCTGTTGTTCCTCGGTTCATGCCATTCGTTGGTGTCGTGTCCTGGGTATGACGATAAACTCCACCTGGTAGCAAGGCATCTGTTCGGGAAATTTTCAGGAGAGTGGAACTGCCTCTTAATTGTATTTTGTTCTCAGGGTATGTTCGTGTTGTCGGTGTCGTCCAGGTGACGATAACCCACCTGGTAGCAAGGCATCTGTTCGAAACTTTCAGAGAGTGGAACTGCATCGCTTAATTCGTTGCTACATTCTCAGGTCTATGGCATTCGTTGGTGTATGTCCTGGGTGGCGACGATAACTCCACCTGGTAGCAAGGCATCTGTTCGGGAAATTTTCAGGGAGAGTGGAACTGCCTCTTAATTGCTGTTGTTCTCAGGTCTATGCCATTCGTCGGTGTCGTGTCCTGGGTATGACGATAAACTCCACCTGGTAGCAAGGCATCTGTTCGGGAAATTTTCAGGGAGTGGAACTGCCTCTTAATTGCTGTTGTTCTCAGGTCTATGCCATTCGTTGGTGTCGTGTCCTGGGGTGTAAACCCACCTGGTAGCAAGGCATCTGTTCGGGAAATTTTCAGGAGGTGGAAACTGATGACTGTTGTTCTCAGGTCCCATTCGTTGGTGTTGTGTCCTGGGTATGACGATAAACCCACCTGGTAGCAAGGCATCTGTTCGGGAAATTTTCAGGAGAGGAACTGCAACTGCTGTTGTTTAATTGTCCTGTTGTTTTAGGCAGGTCTATGCCTTAATTCGTTGTTCTCAGGTCGTGTCCTGGGTATGACGATAAACTCCACCTGGTAGCAAGGCATCTGTTCGGGAAATTTTCAGGAGAGTGGAACTACCTCTTAGTACTGTTGTTCTCAGGTCTATGCCATCGTTGGTGTCGTGTCCTGGGCATGACGATAAACTCCACCTGGTAGCAAGGCATCTGTTCGGGAAATTTTCAGGAGAGTGGAACTACCTCAATTGCTGTTGTTCTCAGGTCTATGCCATTTCGTTGGTGTCGTGTCCTGGGTATGACGATAAACTCCACCTGGTAGCAAGGCATCTGTTCGGGAAATTTTCAGGGAGAGTGGAACTGCCTCTTAATTGTTGTTGTTCTCAGGTCTTTGCCATTCGTTGGTGTCGTGTCCGGTATGGACGATAAACTCCACCTGGTAGCAAGGCATCTGTTCGGGAAATTTTCAGGAGAGTGAACCTCTTTAATTGCTGTTGTTCTCAGGTCTTTGCATTCGTTGCGTCGTGTCCTGGGTATGACGATAAACTCCACCTGGTAGCAAGGCATCTGTTCAGGAAATTTTTTCAGGAGATGGCTTAATTGCTGTTGTTCTTCCTATGCCATTCGTTGGTCTCGTGTCCTGGGTATGACGATAAACCCCACCTGGTAGCAAGGCATCTGTTAGGAAATTTTCAGAGAAGGCATTGCTGTTGTTCTCAGGTCTAAATTCGTCGGTGTCGTGTCCTGGGTTTTCCACCTGGTATAAAGGGCATCTGTTCGGGAAACTTTCAGGAGAGTGGAACACATCTTAATTGCTGTTGTTCTCAGGTCTATGGCATTCGTTGGTGTCGTGTCCTGGGTATGACGATAAACTCCACCTGGTAGCAAGGCATCTGTTCGGGAAATTTTCAGGGAGAGTGGGAACTGCCTCTTAATTGCTGTTGTTCTCAGGTTCATGCCATTCGTCGGTGTCGTGTCCTGGGTATGACGATAAACTCCACCTGGTAGCAAGGCATCTGTTCGGGAAATTTTCAGGAGGGAGCCTCTTAACTTGTTCTCTCTATAATTGTCGTGTCTGTTCTCCACCTGGTAGCAAGGCATCTGTTAAGGAAATTTTCAGGAGAGTGCCTTAATTTCGTTGTTCTCAGGTCTATGTTCGTTGGTGGTGTCCTGGGATGAAACTCCACCTGGTAGCAAGGCATCTGTTCGGGAAATTTTCGGGAGAGTGGAACTAACTCTTAATTGCTGTTGTTCTCAGGTCTATGCCATTCGTTGGTGTCGTGTCCTGGGTATGACGATAAACTCCACCTGGTAGCAAGGCATCTGTTCGGGAATTTTTCAGGAGAGTGGAACTACACCTCTTAATTGCTGTTGTTCTCAGGTCTATGCCATTCGTCGGTGTCGTGTCCTGGGTATGACGATAAACTCCACCTGGTAGCAAGGCATCTGTTCAGGGAAATTTTCAGGAGTGGAACTGCCCTTAATTGCTGTTGTTCTCAGGTCTATGCCATTCGTCGGTGTCGTGTCCTGGGTATGACGATAAACTCCACCTGGTAATCTGGGAAATTTTCCAAGGCATCTGTTTGGGAAATTTTTCAGGAGTGGAACTAAACCCTCTTAATTGCTGTTATTCTCAGGTCTATTCTGGCATTCGTCGGTGTCGTGTCTGGGTATGACGATAAACTCCACCTGGTAGCAAGGCATCTGTTCAGGGAAATTTTCAGGAGGTGGAACTGCCTCTTAATTGCTGTTGTTCTCAGGTCTTATGCCATTCGTTGGTGTCGTGTCCTGGGTATGACGATAAACTCCACCTGGTAGCAAGGCATCTGTTCGGGAAAATTTTCAGGAGAGTGGAACTACCTCTTAATTGCTGTTGTTCTCAGGTCTATGCCATTCGTTGGTGTCGTGTCCTGGGTATGACGATAAACTCCACCTGGTAGCAAGGCATCTGTTCTGGGAAATTTTCAGGAGAGTGGAACTAACGCTTAATTTGCTGTTGTTCTCAGGTCTATGCCATTCGTTGGTGTCGTGTCCTGGGTGTCCTGGTATGATAAACTCCACCTGGTAGCAAGGCATCTGTTGGGAAATTTTCAGGAGAGTGGAACTGCCTCTTAATTGCTGTTGTTCTCAGGTCTATGGCATTCGTCGGTGTCGTGTCCTGGGTATGACGATAAACTCCACCTGGTAGCAAGGCATCTGTTCGGGAAATTTTCAGGAGGTGGAACTCGTCCTCTTAATTGCTGTTGTTCTCATGGTCTATGCCATTCGTTGGTGTCGTGTCCTGGGTATGACGATAAACTCCACCTGGTAGCAAGGCATCTGTTCAGGAAATTTTCAGGAGAGTGGAACTACCTCTTAATTGCTGTTGTTCTCAGGTCTATGGCATTCGTTGGTGTCGTGTCCTGGGCATGACGATAAACTCCACCTGGTAGCAAGGCATCTGTTCGGGAAATTTTCAGGGAGTGGAACTAACTCTTAATTGCTGTTGTTTTCAGGTTCATATTCGTTGTGTCGTGTCCTGGGTATGACGATAAACTCCACCTGGTAGCAAGGCATCTGTTCGGGAAATTTTCAGGAGAGTGGAACTGCCTCTTAATTGCTGTTGTTCTCAGGTCTATGGCATTCGTCGGTGTCGTGTCCTGGGTATGACGATAAACCCACCTGGTAGCAAGGCATCTGTTCGGAAATTTTCAGGAGAGTGGAACTAACTCTTAATTGCTGTTGTTCTCAGGTCTATGCCATCTGTTGGTGTCGTGTCCTGGGTATGACGATAAACTCCACCTGGTAGCAAGGCATCTGTTCGGGAAATTTTCAGGTGGGAGAGTGAACTAACTTTAATTGCTGTTGTTCTCAGGTCTTAATGCCATTCGTTGGTGTCGTGTCCTGGGTATGATTGATAAACCCACCTGGTAGCAAGGCATCTGTTCAGGAAATTTTCAGGAGAGGAAACTAACTCTTAATTGCTATTGTTCTCAGGTCTGCCATTCATCGGTGTCGTGTCTGGGTATGACGATAAACTCCACCTGGTAGCAAGGCATCTGTTCGGGAAATTTCAGGAGTGGGAACTGCCAGGTTCATGCCATTCGTCGGTGCTGTTGATTCTCACCGGCATCTGTTCTATGCCATTCGTTGGTGTCGTGTCCTGGGTATGACGATAAACTCCACCTGGTAAAAGGGCATCTGTTCAGGAAATTTTCAGGAGGTGGAACTACCTCTTCATCTGTTGTTGTTTTCAGGTCTATGCCATTCGTCGGTGTCGTGTCCTGGGTTTGTGACGATAAACTCCAACTGGCAGCAAGGCATTGTTCGGGAAATTTTCAGGAGATTGGAACCGCTCCTTAATTGCTGTTGTTGCCAGGTCTATGCCATTCGTTGGTGTCGTGTCCTGGGTATGACAGATAAACTCCCACCTGGTAGCAAGGCATCTGTTCGGGAAATTTTCAGGAGAGTGGAACTACATCTTAATTGCTGTTGTTCTCAGGTCTATGCCATTCGTTGGTGTCGTGTCCTGGGTTTGACGATAAACTCCACCTGTTGGCAAGGCATCTGTTCGGGAAATTTTCAGGAGTGGAACTGCCTCTTAATTGCTGTTGTTCTCAGGTCTATGCCATTCGTCGGTGCTGTGTCCTGGGTATGACGATAACCCACCCAGGCAAGGCATCTGTTTGGGAATTTTCAGGAGAGTGGAACTGCCGCTTAATTGCTGTTGTTCTCAGGTCTATGGCATTCGTCGGTGTCGTGTCCTGGGGTATGACGGATGAAACTCCACCTGGTAGCCAAGGCATCTGTTCGGGAAATTTTCAGGAGAGTGGAACTGCCTCTTAATTGCTGTTGTTCTGTGGTTCATGCCATTCGTTGGTGTCGTGTCCCTATGACGATAAACCCACCTGGTAGCAAGGCATCTGATAAATTTTCAGGAGGGAACCACCCTTGGTAGTCTAAGGCGTGTCCTGGGTATGACGATAAACTCCCACCTGGTAGCAAGAATCTTTCGGGGAGAGTGGAACTGCCTCTTAATTGCTGTTGTTCTCAGGTCTATGCCATTCGTTGGTGTCGTGTCCTGGGTATGACGATAAACTCCACCTGGTAGCAAGGCATCTGTTCGGGAAATTTTCAGGAGAGTGGAACTACCTCTTAATTGCTGTTGTTCTCAGGTCTATGCCATTCGTTGGTGTCGTGTCCTGGGTATGACGATAAACTCCACCTGGTAGCAAGGCATCTGTTCGGGAAATTTTCAGGAGAGTGGAACTGCCTCTTAATTGCTGTTGTTCTCAGGTCTATGGCATTCGTTGGTGTCGTGTCCTGGGTATGACGATAAACTCCACCTGGTAGCAAGGCATCTGTTCGGGAAATTTTCAGGAGAGTGGAACTAACTCTTAATTGCTGTTGTTTTCAGGTCTATGCCATTCGTCGGTGTCGTGTCCTGGGTATGACGATAAACTCCACCTGGTAGCAAGGCATCTGTTCGGGAAATTTTCAGGAGAGTGGAACTGCCTCTTAATTGCTGTTGTTCTCAGGTCTATGCCATTCGTTGGTGTCGTGTCCTGGGTATGACGATAAACTCCACCTGGTAGCAAGGCATCTGTTCAGGGAAATTTTCAGGAGTCGTGGAACTAAACTCCACCTTAATCTGTTGTTCTCAGGTCTATGGCAGGTCTCGTTGGTGTCGTGTCCTGGGTATGACGATAAACTCCACCTGGTAGCAAGGCATCTGTTCGGGAAATTGCTGTTGTTTTCAGGAGAGTGGAACCTGCCATCTTAATTGCTGTTGTTCTCAGGTCTATGCCATTCGTTGGTGTCGTGTCCTGGGTATGAAATCAACTCCACCTGGTAGCAAGGCATCTGTTCAGGAAATTTTCAGGAGAGTGGAACTGCCTCTTAATTGCTGTTGTTTTCAGGTCTATGCCATTCGTTGGTGTCGTGTCCGGTATGACGATAAACTCCAACTGGTAGCAAGGCATCTGTTCGGGAAATTTTCAGGAGAGGTGCAACTCAGGTCCTCTTAGGTTGCTGTTGTTCTCAGGTCTAATTGCTGTTGCATTCGCCATTGGTGTCGTGTCCTGGGTATGACGATAAACTCCACCTGGTAGCAGGCATCTGTTCAGGAATTTTTTTGCTGGTTCTCAGGTTTGGAACGTTGGTGCCTCTTGACAACCCATTAAAAGGCTATTCGGGAAATTTCTCCAATTGCTGTTGTTCTCAGGCCATTCGTTGGTGTCGTGTCCTGGGTGACGATAAACTCCACCCTGGTAGCAAGGCATCTGTTCGGGAAATTTTCAGGAGAGGAAACTGCCTTCTTAATTGCTGTTGTTTCAGGTCTACGCTATCTGTCGGTGTCGTGTCCTGCATGACGATAAACCCACACTCTGGTAAGGCAAGGCATCTGTTCGGAAACTTTCAGGGAGAGTGGAACTACCGACGCTGCTGGTGTTATTCTCAGGTTCAGGTATCTACAGGCCGACCGGGTATGACGACAACCCAATCGGTAGCAAGGCATCTGTTCGGAAATTTCAGGAGAGTGGAACCGCTCTTTAATTGGGTTGTTTTCCTCAGGTCTATGCCATTCGTTGCGTTTCGTGTCCCGGGTATGACGGATAAACTCCACCTGGTAGCAAGGCATCTGTTCGGGAAATTCCCAGGAGAGTGGAACTGCCTCTAATTGCTGTTGTTCGTCTGGCGCCATTCGTTGGTGTCGTGTCCTGGGTATGACGATAAACTCCACCTGGTAGCAAGGCATCTGTTCGGGAAATTTTCAGGAGAGTGGAACTACCTCTTAAAGGTCTATGCCATCTGTCGTTGTGTCCTGGGTATGACGATAAACTCCACCTGCCATGAGGGTCAGAGAGTGGTGTCGCTGTTGTTCCAGGTCTATGATTCGTTGGTGTTGTGTCCTGGTATGACATAACCCACCTGGTAGCATCTGTTCGGGAAATTTTCAGGAGAGTGGAACTAACTCTTAATTGCTGTTGTTCTCAGGTCTATGCCATTCGTTGGTGTCGTGTCCTGGGTATGACGATGTCCTGGTGGGTATGACGATGGAAACCTCACCTGTCTCTTGGCATTCGTTGGTGTCGTGTCCTGGTATGACGATAAACTCCACCTGGTAGCAAGGCATCTGTTCAGGGAAATTTTCAGGAGTGGAACTGCCTCTTAATTGCTGTTGTTCTCAGGTCTATGGCCATTCGTTGTGTGTCGTGTCCTGGGTATGACGATAAACTCCACCTGGTAGCAAGGCATCTGTTCGGGAAATTTTCAGGAGAGTGGAACTACCTCTTTAATTGCTGTTGTTTTCAGGTCTATGCCATTCGTCGGTGTCGTGTCCTGGGTATGACGATAAACTCCACCTGGTAGCAAGGCATCTGTTCGGGAAATTTTCAGGAGAGTGGAACTGTTCCTCTTAATTGCTGACGATTCCACCTGGTCAGGCATCTGTTCGGGAAATTTTCTGGAATGGCATTCGTTCGGTGTCGTCCTGGACGATTCGTTGGCATCTGTTGAAATTTCCTGGAGTATGGAACGATAAACTCCATTCGTCGGTGTCGTGTCCCACCTAATTGGTAGCAAGGCATCTGTTCAGGAAATTTTCAGGAGAGTGGAACCTCTTAATTGCTGTTGTTCTCAGGTCTATGCCATTCGTTGGT
This sequence comes from Acanthosepion pharaonis, assembly GCA_903632075.3. Lineage (NCBI taxonomy): Eukaryota > Metazoa > Mollusca > Cephalopoda > Sepiida > Sepiidae > Acanthosepion > Acanthosepion pharaonis. Next base: position 3,722,373 of record CAHIKZ030000868.1, read on the forward strand.
GTCGTGTCCTGGGTATGACGATAAACTCCACCTGGTAGCAAGGCATCTGTTCGGGAAATTTTCAGGAGAGTGGAACTGCCTCTTAATTGCTGTTGTTCTCAGGTCTATGCCATTCGTTGGTGTCGTGTCCTGGGGACGATAAACTCCATGACGAAATTTTCAGGAGAGTGGAACTCCTTAACCTGGCATCTGTCGGTGTCGTGTCCTGTATGACGATAAACTCCACCTGGTAGCAAGGCATCTGTTCGGGAAATTTTCAGGAGAGTGGAACTGCCTCTTAATTGCTGTTGTTCTCAGGTCTATGCCATTCGTTGGTGTCGTGTCCTGGGTATGACGATAAACTCCACCTGGTAGCAAGGCATCTGTTCAGAAATTTTCAGGAGAGTGGAACTGCCTCTTAATTGCTGTTGTTCTCAGGTCTATGCCATTCGTCGGTGTCGTGTCCTGGGTATGACGATAAACTCCACCTGGTAGCAAGGCATCTGTTCGGGAAATTTTCGGGAAATTTTCAGGAGAGTGGAACTGCCTCTTAATTGCTGTTGTTCTCAGGTCTATGCCATTCGTCGGTGTCGTGTCCTGGGTATGACGATAACTCCACCTGGTAGCAAGTGCATCTGTTCGGGAAATTTTCAGGAGAGTGGAACTGCCTCTTAATTGCTGTTGTTCTCAGGGTCTATGCCATTCGTCGGTGTCGTGTCCTGGGTCCTGGGTATGACGATAAACCCACCTGGTAGCAAGGCATCTGTTCGGGAAATTTTCAGGAGAGTGGAACTGCCTCTTAATTGCTGTTGTTCTCAGGTCTATGGCATTCGTTGGTGTCGTGTCCTGGGTATGACGATAAACTCCACCTGGTAGCAAGGCATCTGTTCGGGAAATTTTCAGGAGAGTGGAACTGCCTCTTAATTGCTGTTGTTCTCAGGTTCATGCCATTCGTTGGTGTCGTGTCCTGGGTATGACGATAAACTCCACCTGGTAGCAAGGCATCTGTTCGGGAAATTTTCAGGAGTGGAACATTCGCCGTGTCCTTAATAAGCTGTTGTTGTTCTCATTGGGTCTTAATGTTCTCATTCTGTTCGTCGGTGTCGTGTCCTGGGTATGACGATAAACCCACCTGGTAGCAAGGCATCTGTTCGGGAAATTTTCAGGAGAGTGGAACTACCTCTTAATTGTTGTTGTTCTCAGGTCTATGGCATTCGTTGGTGTCGTGTCCTGGGTATGACGATAAACTCCACCTGGTAGCAAGGCATCTGTTCGGGAAATTTTCAGGAGAGTGGAACTGCCTCTTAATTGCTGTTGTTCTCAGGTTCATGCCATTCGTCGGTGTCGTGTCCTGGGTATGACGATAAACTCCACCTGGTAGCAAGGCATCTGTTCGGGAAATTTTCAGGAGAGTGGAACTGCCTCTTAATTGCTGTTGTTCTCAGGTCTATGGCATTCGTTGGTGTCGTGTCCTGGGTATGACGATAAACCCCACCTGGTAGCAAGGCATCTGTTCAGGAAATTTTCAGGAGAGTGGAACTGCCTCTTAATTGCTGTTGTTTCAGGTCTATGCCATTCGTCGGTGTCGTGTCCTGGGTATGACGATAAACCCACCTGGTAGCCAAGGCATCTGTTCAGGGAAATTTTCAGGAGAGTGGAACTGCCTCTTAATTGCTATTGTTTCTCAGGTTCATGCCATTCACGTTGGTGTCGTGTCCTGGGTATGACGATAAACTCCACCTGGTAGCAAGGCATCTGTTCGGGAAATTTTCAGGAGAGTGAACTAACTCTTAATTGCTGTTGTTCTCAGGTCTATGCCATTCGTTGGTGTCGTGTCCTGGGTATGACGATAAACTCCACCTGGTAGCAAGGCATCTGTTCGGGAAATTTTCAGGAGAGTGGAACTGCCTCTTAATTGCTGTTGTTCTCAGGTCTATGCCATTCGTTGGTGTCGTGTCCTGGGTATGACGATAAACTCCACCTGGTGGTGAGGGAAATTTTCAGGAGGCATCTGTGCTGTTGTTCTCAGGTCTATGGCCATTTTTGGTGTCGTGTCCTGGGTATGACGATAACCCACCTGGTTGCAAGGCATCTGTTCGGGAAATTTTTCAGGAGAGTGGAAACACCTCTTAATTGCTGTTGTTCTCAGGGTCTATGCCATTCGTTGGTGTTCGGGAAATTTTTTTTTGTCCTGGGTATGACGATAACTCCACCTGGTAGCAAGGCATCTGTTCGGGAAATTTTCAGGAGAGTGGAACTGCCTCTTAATTGCTGTTGTTCTTGTTCATTTCGTTGGTGTCGTGGTCTATGCCATACTCGTTGGTGCCATTCGTCGGTGTCCTGGGTATGACGATGAACTCCACCTGGTAGCAAGGCATCTGTCTGGGAAATTTTCAGGAGAGTGGAACTGCCTCTTAATTGCTGTTGTTCTCAGGTCTATGCCATTCGTCGGTGTCGTGTCCTGGGTATGACGATAAACCCACCTGGTAGCAAGGCATCTGTTCGGGAAATTTTTCAGGAGAGTGGAACTGCCGCTTAATTGCTGTTGTTCTCAGGTCTATGGCATTCGTCGGTGTCGTGTCCCTGGTATGACGATAAACTCCACCTGGTAGCAAGGCATCTGTTGGAAATTTTCCGGAGAGTGGAACTGCCTCTTAATTGCTGTTGTTCTCAGGTCTATGCCATTCTGTCGGTGTCGTGTCCTGGCATGACGATAAACCCACCTCCAGCAAGGCATCTGTTGGGAAATTTTCAGGAGAGTGGAACTGCCTCTTTAATTGCTGTTGTTCTCAGCTCTATGCCATTCGTTGGTGTCGTGTCCTGGGTATGACGATAAACCCACCTGGTAGCAAGGCATCTGTTCGGGAAATTTTCAGGAGAGTGGAACTGCCTCATTTAATGGAACTGCTTAATTGTTGTTGTTCTCAGGTCTATGCCATTCGTTGGTGTCGTGTCCTGGGTATGACGATAAACTCCACCCTAGTAGCAAGGCATCTGTTCGGGAAATTTTCAGGAGAGTGGAACTGCCTCTTAATTGCTGTTGTTCTCAGGTCTATGCCATTCGTTGGTGTCGTGTCCTGGCATGACGATAAACCCACCTGGTAGCAAGGCATCTGTTCGGGAAATTTTCAGGAGAGTGGAACGCCTTTAATTGCTCAGGTCTGTTCATCGGTGGTCCTCATGGCGATAAACTCACCTGGTAGCAAGGCATCTGTTCGGGAAATTTTCAGGACGTGGATAAACTCTTAATTGCTGTTGTTCTCAGGTAGCCAATGACGATAAACTCCACCTGGTAGCAAGGCATCTGAAATTTTCAGGAGAGTGGAACTGCCTCTTAATTGCTGTGTTCTCAGGTTCATGTTATTCGTTGGTGTCGTGTCCTGGGTATGACGATAAACTCCACCTGGTAGCAAGGCATCTGTTCGAGAAATTTTCAGGAGAGTGGAACTACCTCTTAATTGCTGTTGTTCTCAGGTCTATGGCATTCGTTGGTGTCGTGTCCTGGGTATGACGATAAACTCCACCTGGTAGCAAGGCATCTGTTCGGGAAATTTTCAGGAGAGTGGAACTAACTCTTTAATTGTTGTTGTTCTCAGGTCTATGCTATTCGTTGTGTCGTGTCCTGGGTATGACGATAAACTCCACCTGGTAGCAAGGCATCTGTTCGGGAAATTTTCAGAGAGTGGAACTGCCTCTTAATTGCTGTTGTTCTCAGTTCTATGCCATTCGTTGGTGTCGTGTCCTGGGTATGACGATAACCCACCTGGTAAGCATCTGTTCGGGAAATTTTCGGAGAGTGGAACCACTTAATTGCTGTTGTTCTCGGTCTATACGATTCGTCGGTGTCGTGTCCCAGGTATGACGGACAACCCACCTGGTAGCAAGGCATCTGTTCGAGAAATTTTTCAGGAGAGTGGAACTGCCGCTTAATTGCTGTTGTTCTCAGGTCTATGGCATTCGTCGGTGTCGTGTCCTGGGTATGACGATAAACCCACCTGGTAGCAAAGGCATCTGTTCGGGAAATTTTCAGGAAGTGGAACTGCCTCTTAATTGCTGTTGTTCTGTGGTCTATGCCATTCGTCGGTGTCGTGTTCATGACGATAAACTCCACACCTGGTAGCAAGGCATCTGTTCGGGAAACATAGGAGAGTGGAACTGCCTCTTAATTGCTGTTGTTCTCAGGTCTATGCCATTCGTTGGTGTCGTGTCCTGGGTATGACGATAAACTCCACCCGGTAGCAAGGCATCTGTTCGGGAAATTTTTCAGGAGTGGAACCGCTTCTTTAATTGCTGTTGTTCTCAGGTCTATGCCATTCGTTGGTGTCGTGTCCTGGTATGACGATAACCCACCTGGTAGGAAGGCATCTGTTCGGGAAATTTTCAGGAGAGTGGAACTGCCCTTAATTGCTGTTGTTCTCAGGTCTATGCTATTCGTTGGTGTCGTGTCCTGGTATGACGATAAACTCCACCTGGTAGCAAGGCATCTGTTAGGGAAATTTTTTTCAGGAGAGTGGAACTGCCTCTTAATTGCTGTTGTTCTCCAGGTTCATGCCATTCGCTGGTGTCGTGTCCTGGGTATGACGATAAACTCCACCAGGTAGCAAGGCATCTGTTCGGGAAATTTTCAGGGAGAGTGGAACTGCCTCTTAATTGCAGTTGTTCTCAGGTCTATGCCATTCGTTGGTGTCGTGTCCTGGGTATGACGATAAACTCCACCTGGGTAGCAAGGCATCTGTTCGGGAAATTTTCCGGAGTGGAACTGCTCTTAATTGCTGTTGTTCTCGGGTTGGCCATTCGTTGGTGTCGTGTCCTGGGCGACGATAAACCCACTGGTAGCAAGGCATCTGTTCGGGGAAATTTTCAGGAGTGGAACTGCCTCTTAATTGCTGTTGTTCTCTGTGGTCCTTTGGCATCGTGCTGTTGTCGTGTCCTGGGTATGACGATAAACTCCACCTGGTAGCAAGGCATCTGTTCGGGAACAGAGAGTGGAACTACCTTTAATTGCTGTTGTTCTCAGGTCTATGGCATTCGTTGGTGTCGTGTCCTGGGTATGACGAATAAACTGGCAGCAAGGCATCTGTTCGGAAGAAATTTTCAGGAGGTGGAACTATGCTTAATTGCTGTTGTTCGGTTCATGGCATTATTCCTGCGTCCTGGCATGACGATAACTCCAACTGCAGCAAGGCATCTGTTCGGGAAATTTTCAGGAGAGTGGAACTGCCTCTTAATTGCTGTTGTTCTCAGGTCTATGCCATTCGTTGGTGTCGTGTCCTGGGTATGACGATAAACCCACCTGGTAGCAAGGCATCTGTTCGAGAAATTTTCAGGAAATTGAACTGCCTCTTAATTGCTATTTATTTCCTAGGTCTATGCCATTCGCTGGTGTCGTGTCCTGGGTATGACGATAAACTCCACCTGGTAGTGCGGCATCTGTTCGGGAAATTTTCAGAGAGTGGAACTGCCTTTAATTGCTGTTGTTTTCAGGTTCATCATTCGTCGGTTCTCTGGTATGACGTCTAAGGCATCTGTTCGGGTCAGAGAGTGGAACTGTAATTGTCCTGGGTATGGGTCCACCTGGTAAAGGCATCTGTTGGAATTTTTGGAACATCTTATGCTGTTGTTCTTGGTCGTCAGTGTCGTGTCCTGTATGACGATAAACTCCACCTGGTAGCAAGGCATCTGTTCGGGAAATTTTCAGGAGAGTGGAACTGCCTCTTAATTGCTGTTGTTCTCAGGTCTATGCCATTCGTTGGTGTCGTGTCCTGGGTATGACGATAAACTCCACCTTGCAGGAAGGCATCTGTTCGGGAAATTTTCAGGAGAGTGGAACCACTCTCTAATTGCTGTTGTTCTCAGGTCTATGGCATTCGTTGGTGTTGTGTCCTGGGTATGACGATAAACTCCACCTGGTAGCAAGGCATCTGTTCGGGAAATTTTCAGGAGAGTGGAACTAACTCTTAATTGCCATTCGTTGTTTTCCTGGGTGTGGTAAACTCCATGGCATCTGTTCGGTGTGGAACTGTGTCCTCAGGTTATGCCATTCGTCGGTGTCGATAACCCACCTGGTAGCAAGGCATCTGTTCGGGAAATTTTCAGGAGAGTGGAACTAACTCTTAATTGCTGTTGTTCTCAGGTTCATGCCATTCGTCGGTGTCGTGTCCTGGGGGTATGACGATAAACTCCACCTGGTAGCCAAGGCATCTGTTCAGGGGAAATTTTTCGGAGAGTGGAACTCCTTTTTTAATTGCTGTTGTTCGTGGTCTATGCCATTCTGTTGATGTCGTGTCCTGGTTATGACGATAAACCCACCTGGTAGCAAGGCATCTGTTCTGGAAATTTTCAGGAGAGTGGAACTTTGCCTCTTAATTGTGCTGTTGTTCTCAGGTTCATGCCATTCGTTGGTGTCGTGTCCTGTATGATGAGATAAACTCCACCTGGTAGCAAAGGCATCTGTTCAGGAAATTTTTTCGGGAGATTGGAACTACCTCTTAATTGCTGTTGTTCTCAGGTCTATGCGATTCGTTGGTGTCGTGTCCTGGGTATGACGATAAACTCCACCTGGTAGCAAGGCATCTGTTCGGGAAATTTTCAGGAGAGTGGAACTGCCTCTTAATTGCTGTTGTTTTCAGGTCTATGCCATTCGTCGGTGTCGTGTCCTGGGTATGACGATAAACTCCACCTGGTAGCAAGGCATCTGTTCGGGAAATTTTCAGGAGAGTGGAACTGCCTCTTAATTGCTGTTGTTCTCAGGTCTATGCCATTCGTCGGTGTCGTGTCCTGGGTGACGATAAACCCACCTGGTAGCAAGGCATCTGTTCGGGAAATTTTCAGGAGAGTGGAACTGCCTCTTAATTGCTGTTGTTCTCAGGTCTATGGCCATTCGTTGGTGTCGTGTCCTGGGTATGACGATAAACTCCACCAGGTAGCAAGGCATCTGTTAGGGAAATTTTCAGGAGAGTGGAACTGCCTCTTAATTGCAGTTGTTCTCAGATCTATGCCATTCGTTGGTGTCGTGTCCTGGGTATGACGATAAACTCCACCTGGTAGCAAGGCATCTGTTCGGGAAATTTTCAGGAGAGTGGAACTGCCTCTTAATTGCTGTTGTTCTCAGGTCTATGCCATTCGTTGGTCGTGTCCTGGGTATGACGATAAACTCCACCTGGTAGCAAGGCATCTGTTCGGGAAATTTTCAGGAGGTGGAACTGCCTCTTAATTGCTGTTGTTCTCAGGTCTATGGCATTCGTTGGTGTCGTGTCTGGGTATGACGATAAACTCCACCTGGTAGCAAGGCATCTGGGAAATTTTCAGGAGAGTGGAACTGGAACTGTTGTTCTCAGGTTATGGCATTCGTCGGTGTCGTGTTGTTCCACCTGGCAGCAAGGCATCTGTTCGGGTCTCCGAGAGTGGAATGCCATTCTGTTGTTCTCAGAATTATGCCATTCGTCGTGTCCTGGGTATGACGATAAACTCCACCTGGTAGCAAGGCATCTGTTCGGGAAATTTTTCAGGAGAGTGGAACTGCCTCTTAATTGCTGTTGTTCTGTGGGTCATGCCATTCGTTGGTGAATTGTCGTGTCCTGTTGTTGTGACGATAAACTCCACCTGGTAGCAAAGGGGCATCCGTTCGGGAAATTTTCAGGAGGAGAGTGGAACTAACTCTTAATTGTTGTTGTTCTCAGGTTTATGCCATTCGTTGGTGTCGTGTCCTGGGTATGACGATAAACTCCACCTGGTAGCAAGGCATCTGTTCAGAAATTTTTCAGGAGAGGAACTACCTCTTAATTGCTGTTGTTCGCAGGTCTTTGCCATTCGTCGGTGTCGTGTCCTGGGCCGATAAGCAACTGGAAGGCATCCACCTGAAATTTTAGCAAGGCATCTGTTGTTTCAGGATGCCATTCGTCGGTGTCGTGTCCTATGGGTATGAGATAAACTCCACCTGGTAACAGGCAATTTTCAGGAGAGTGGAACTGCCTAATTGCTGTTGTTCTCAGGTCTATGCCATTCGTTGGTGTCATTGTCCTGGGTATGACGATAAACCCACCTGGTAGCAAGGCATCTGTTGGGGAATTTTTCAGGAGAGTGGAACTAACTCTAGTGCTATTTGTTCTCAGGTCTATGCCATTCGTTGGTGTCGTGTCCTCGGTATGACGATAAACTCCACCTGGTAGCAAGGCATCTGTTCGGGAAATTTTTCAGGAGAGTGGAACTACCTCTTAATTGCACTGTTGTTCTCAGGTCTATGCCATTCGTTGGTGTCGTGTCCTGGGTATGATGATAAACTCCACCAGGTAGCAAGGCATCTGTTCAGGAAATTTTCAGGAGGTGGAACCTCTTAATTGCTGTTGTTTTCAGGTCTATGCCATTCGCCGATTGTCGTGTCCTGGGTATGACGATAAACCCACCTGGTAACAAGGCATCTGTTCGGAAATTTTTCAGGAGAGGGAACTGCCTCTTAATTGCTGTTGTTCTCAGATTATGGCATTCGTTGGTGTCGTGTCCTGGGTATGACGATGAACTCCACACCTGGTAGCAAGGCATCTGTTCAGGAAATTTTCAGAGGTGGAACTACCTCTTAATTGCTGTTGTTCTCCAGGTCTATGCCATTCGTCGGTGTCGTGTCCTTGGTTTGACGATAAACTCCACCTGGTAGCAGAGCATCTGTTCGGAAATTTTAGGGAGAGAGAACTGTCTCTTGTTGCTGTTGTTCTCAGGTCAGGCCATTCGTCGGTGTCGTGTCCTGGGTATGACGATAAACTCCGTAACAGGCATCTGTCCGGGAAATTTTCAGGGACAACCCACCTGTTGTTCTGGGTCTATGCCATTCGTCGGTGTCGTGTCCTGGGAAATTTTCAAAGGAGAGTGGAACTGCCTCTTAATTGCTGTTGTTCTCAGGTCTATGCCATTCGTTGGTGTCGTGTCCTGGTTATGACGATAAACTCCACCTGGTAAAGGCAAGGCATCTGTTCGGGAAATTTTTTCAGGAGAGTGGAACTGCCTCTTAATTGCTGTTGTTCTCAGGTCTATGCCATTCGTTGGTGTCGTGTCCTGGGTGATGATAAACTCCACCTGGTAGCAAGGCATCTGTTAAGGAAATTTTCAGGAGGTGGAACTACCTCTTAATTGCTGTTGTTCTCAGGTCTTATGCCATTCGTTGGTGTCGTGTCCTGGGTATGTTGATAAACTGACGCATCTGTTCAGGGAAATTTTAAACTGCCTCTTAGTACCTGTTGTTCTGGTATGCCAAGGGCATCTGGGTTCGGGAAATTTTCAGGAGAGTGTGGAACTGCCTCTCAATTGCTGTTGTTCTCAGGTCTTATGCCATTCGTTGGTGTCGCGTCCTGGTTGTGACGATAAACTCCACCTGTGGTAGCAAGGCATCTGTTCGGGAAATTTTCAGGAGAGTGGAACTGCCTCTTAATTGCTGTTTCTGGGTCTATGCCATTCGTCGGTGTCGTGTCCTGGGTAGCGACGATAAACTCCACCTGGTAGCAGGGCATCTGTTCGGGAAATTTTCAGGAGAGTGGAACTACCTCTTAATTACTGTTGTTCTCAGGTCTATGCCATTCGTCGGTGTCGTGTCCTGGGTATGACGATCCTCCACCTGGTAGCAAAGGCATCTGTTAAGGAAATTTTCCGAGAGTGGAACTACCTCTTAATTGCTGTTGTTCTCAGGTCTATACCATTCGTTGGTGTCGTGTCCGGGGTTATGACGATAAACTCCACCTGGTAGCAAGGCATCTGTTCGGGAAATTTTTCAGGGAATTAGAACTAACTCTTAATTGCTGTTGTTCTCAGGTCTATGCCATTCGTTGGTGTCGTGTCCTGGGTATGACGATAAACTCCACCTGGTAGCAAGGCATCTGTTCAGGAAATTTTCAGGAGAGGTGAACTACCTCTTAATTGCTGTTGTTCTCAGGTCTATGCCATTCGTTGGTGTCGTGTCCGTTATGACGATAAACTCCACCAGGTAACAAGGCATCTATTCAGGAAATTTTTCAGGAAATTGGAACTGCCTCTTAATTGCTGTTGTTCTCAGGTCTATGCCATTCGTTGGTGTCGTGTCCTGGGTATGACGATAAACTCACCTGGTAGCAAGGCATCTGTTCAGAATTTTCGGGGGATTCCTCTTAATTTTTTGTTCTCAGGAGCCATTCGTCTGTGTCGTGTGGTATGACGATAGCTCCACCTCTTAATTTTGCTGGAACTACCTCTTAATTGCTGTTGTTCTCAGGTCTGTGCCATTCGTCGGTGTCGTGTGTCCTGGGTATGACGATAAACTCCACCTGGTAGCAAGGCATCTGTTCAGGAAATTTTCAGGAGAGAGGAACTACCTCTTAATTGCTGTTGTTCTCAGGTCTATAATTTCGTTGGTGTCGTGTCTGGGTATGACGATAAACTCCCACCTGGTAACAAGGCATCTGTTCAGGAAATTTTCAGGAGGTGGAACTGCCTCTAATTGCTGTTGTTCTCAGGTCTATGCCATTCGTTGGTGTCGTGGGCCAGGAAGCGATAAACTCCACCCCTGGTAGCAAAGGCATCTGTTCAGGAATTTTCAGGAGGTAGAACTGCCTCTTAATTGCTGTTGTTCTCAGGTCTATGCCATTCGTTGGTGTCGTGTCCTGGTTATGACGATAAACTCCACCTGGTAGCAAGGCATCTGTTCCGGGAAATTTTCAGGAGAGTGGAACTGCCTCTTAATTGCTGTTGTTCTCAGGTCTATGCCATTCGTTGGTGTCGTGTCCAGGTATGACGATAAACTCCACCTGTTAGCAAGAGGATCTGTTCAAAAAATTTTCAGGAGAGTGAACTACCTCTTAATTGCTGTTGTTCTCAGGGTCTACCCATTCGTCGGTGTCGTGTCCTGGGTATGACGATAAGAAAAGCTCACCTGGTAGCAAGGCATCATTCGAAAATTTTTCAGGAGGTGGAACTAACTCTTTCGAACACTGTTGTTCTCAGGTCTATGCCATTCGTTGGTCGGGAAATTTTCTGGTAGCAAGGGCATCTGTTAGGGAATTTTCTGGAACTACCTCTTAATTGCTGTTGTTCTGTGGTCTATGCCATTCGTTGGTGTCGTGTCCTGGGTATGACGATAAACCCACCAGGTAGCAAAGGCATCTGTCGAAATTTTCAGGAGAGTGGAACTGCCTCTTAATTGCTGTTCTCAGCTCTATGCTATTCGTTGGTGTCGTGTCTGGGTATGACGATAAACTCCACCTGGTAACCAAGGCATCTGTTCTGGGAATTTTCAGGAGAGTGGAACTACCTCTTAATTGCTGTTGTTCTCAGGTCTATCACCATTCGTCTGTCGTGTCCTGGGTATGATAAACTCCACCTGGTAACAAGGCATGTTCGCGGAAATTTTCAGGAGAGTGGAACTACCTCTTAATTGCTGTTGTTCTCAGGTCTATGCCATTCGTTGGTGTCGTGTCCTGGGTATGACGATAAACTCCACCTGGTAGCAAGGCATCTGTTCGGGAAATTTTTCAGGAGATTGGAACTACCTCTTAATTGCTGTTGTTCTCAGGTCTATGCCATTCGTTGGTGTCGTGTCCTGGGTATGACGATAAACTCCACCTGGTAACAAGGCATCTGTTCAGGGGAAATTTTCAGGAGAGTGGAACTGCCTCTTAATTGCTGTTGTTCTCAGGTCTATGCCATTCGTCGTTGTCGTGTCCTGGGTATGACGATAAACTCCACCTGGTAGCAAGGCATCTGTTAGGGAAATTTTCAGGAGGTGGAACTACCTCTTAATTGCTGTTGTTTTCAGGTCTATGCCATCTGTTCGGTGTCGTGTCCTGGGCATGACGATAAACTCCACCTGTAGCAAAGGCATCTGTTCGGGAAATTTTCAGGAAGTGGAACTGCCTCTTAATTGCTGTTGTTCTCAGGTCTATGCCATTCGTTGGTGTCGTGTCCTGGGTGTGATAAACTCCACCTGGTATGAGGATCTGTTAAGGAAATTTTCAGGGGGGTGGAACTACCTCTTAATTGCTGTTGTTCTCAGGTCTATGCCATTCGTTGGTGTCGTGTCCTGGGTATGACGATAAACTCCACCTGGTAGCAAGGCATCTGTTCGAAAATTTTTTCAGGAAGTGGAACTAACTCTTCGTGCTGTTGTTGTTCTCAGGTCTATGCCATTCGTTGGTGTCGTGTCCTGGGTATGACGATAAACTCCACCTGGTAGCAAGGCATCTGTTCGGGAAATTTTCAGGGGAGGTGGAACTACCTCTTGGTGCTGTTGTTCTCAGGTCTGCCATTCGTTGGTGTCGTGTCCTGGTTATGACGATAAACTCCACCAGGTAGCAAGGCATCTGTTTGCAGGGAAATTTTCAGGAAGTGGAACTGCCTCTTAATTGCTGTTGTTCTCAGATCTATGCCATTCGTCGGTGTCGTGTCCTGGGTATGACGAACTCCACCTGGTAGCAAGGCATCTGTTCGGGAAATTTTTCAGGAGAGTGGAACTGCCTCTTAATTGCTGTTGTTTTCAGGTCTATGCCATTCGTCGGTGTCGTGTCCTGGGTGACGATAAACTCCACCTGGTAGCAAGGCATCTGTTCGGGAAATTTTCAGGAGGTGGAACTACCTCTTAATTGCTGTTGTTCTCAGGTCTATGGCATTCGTTGGTGTCGTGTCCTGGGTATTGACGATAAACTCCACCTGGTAGCAAGGCATCTGTTCGGGAAATTTTCCGGAGAGTGGAACTGCCTCTTAATTGCTGTTCTCAGGTCTATGCCATTCGTCGGTGTCGTGTCCTGGGTATGAGGGATAAACTCCACCTGGTAGCAAGGCATCTGTTCGGGAAATTTTCAGGAGAGTGGAACTGCCTCTTAATTGCTGTTGTTCTCAGGTCTATGGCATTCGTTGGTGTCATGTCCTGGAGTATGACGATAAACTCCACCTGGTAGCAAGCGCATCTGTTCGGGAATTTTTTCAGGAGTGGATTGCCTCTTAATTGCTGTTGTTCTCAGGTCTATGCCATTCGTTGGTGTCGTGTCCTGGGTATGACGATAAACTCCACCTGGTAGCAAGGCATCTGTTCGGGAAATTTTCAGGAGAGTGGAACTACCTCTTAATTGCTGTTGTTCTCAGGTCTATGGCATTCGTTGGTGTCGTGTCCTGGGTATGACGATAAACTCCACCTGGTGCAAGGCATCTGTTCGGAAATTTTTCAGAGAGTGGAACTACCTCTTAATTGCTGTTGTTTTCAGGTCTATGCCATTCGTCGGTGTCGTGTCCTGGGTATGACGATAAGCTCACCTGGCAGCAAGAGCATCTGTTCAGGAAATTTTCAGGAGAGTGGAACTGCCTCTTAATTGCTGTTGTTCTCAGGTCTATGGCATTCGTTGGTGTCGTGTCCTGGGTATGACGATAAACTCCACCTGGTAGCAAGGCATCTGTTCAGGAAATTTTTTCAGGAGAGTGAACTGCCTCTTAATTGCTGTTGTTCTCAGGTCTATGCCATTCGTTGGTGTGTCGTGTCCTGGGTATGACGATAAACTCCACCTGGTAGGGAAGGCATCTGTTGGGGGAAATTTTCAGGAGAGTGGAACTAACTCTTAACTGCTGTTGTTCTCAGGTCTATGCCATTCGTTGGTGTCGTGTCCTGGGTATGACGATAAACTCCACCTGGTAGCAAAGGCATCTGTTCGGAAATTTTTTCAGGAGAGTGGAACTACCTCTTAATTGCTGTTGTTCTCAGGTCTATGCCATTCGTTGGTGTCGTGTCCTGGTAAACACCGATAAACTCCACCTGTTCTAGATCTATACCAGGCATCTGTTCGATAAACTCCACCTGGAAATTTTCGGAAATTTTCCAAGGAGGTGGAACTGCCGCTTAATTGCTATTTGTTCTCGGTGCTGCCATTCGTTGGTGTCGTGTCCTGGGTATGACGATAAACTCCACCTGGTAGCAAAGGCATCTGTTCAGGAAATTTTCAGGAGAGTGGAACTACCTCTTGGTGCTGTTGTTCTCAGGTCTATGGCATCGTTGGTGTCGTGTCCTGGGTATGACGATAAACCCCACCTGGTAGCAAGGCATCTGTTCGGGAAATTTTTCAGGAGAGTGGAACTGCCTCTTAATTGCTGTTGTTCTCAGGTCTATGCCATTCGTTGGTGTCGTGTCCTGGGTATGACGATAAACTCCACCTGGTAGCAAGGCATCTGTTCGGGAAATTTTCAGGAGAGTGGAACTGCCTCTTAATTGCTGTTGTTCTCAGGTCTATGCCATTCGTTGGCGTCGTGTCCTGGGTATGACGATAAACTCCACCTGGTAGCAAGGCATCTGTTCGGGAAATTTTCAGGAGGTGGAACTGCCTCTTAATTGCTGTTGTTCTCAGGTCTATGGCATTCGTTGGTGTCGTGTCCCTGGGTATGACGATAAACTCCACCTGGTAGCAAGGCATCTGTTCGGGAAATTTTCAGGAGAGTGGAACTGCCTCTTAATTGCTGTTGTCTCAGGTCTATGCGCATTCGTTGGTGTCGGTGTCCGTGGTGTCCTATGACGATAAACTCCACCTGGTAGCAAGGCATCTGTTCGGGAAATTTTCAGGAGATGGAACTGCCTCTTAATTGCTGTTGTTCTCAGGTCTATGCCATTCGTTGGGTCGTGTCCTGGGTATGACGATAAACTCTTAACCTGGTCTATTGCAAAGGCATCTGTTCAGGAAATTTTCAGGAGAGTGGAACTACCTCTTAATTGCTGTTGTTCTCAGGTCTATGGCATTCGTTGGTGTCGTGTCCTGGGTATGACGATAAACTCCACCTGGTAGCAAGGCATCTGTTCGGGAAATTTTCAGGAGAGTGGAACTAACTCTTAATTGCTGTTGTTTTCAGGTCTATGCCATTCGTCGGTGTCGTGTCCTGGGTATGACGATAAACTCCACCTGGTAGCAAGGCATCTGTTCGGGAAATTTTCAGGAGAGTGGAACTGCCTCAGGTCTAATTGCTGTTGTTCTTAGGGAATTTTCAGGTCTATTGCTGTTGTTCTGCCATTCGTTGGTGTCGTGTCCTGGGTATGACGATAAACTCCACCTGGTAGCAAGGCATCTGTTCGGGAAATTTTCAGGAGAGTGGAACTGCCTCTTAATTGCTGTTGTTCTCAGGTCTATGCCATTCGTTGGTGTCGTGTCCTGGGTATGACGATAAACTCCACCTGGTAGCAAGGCATCTGTTCGGGAAATTTTCAGGACCTCTTAAGTGAACTTCAGCTCTGCGATTAATTGCTGTTGACGATTCTCTGTTCGGGGTCTCTTAATTGCCATTCTCGTTGCGTTGGTGTCGTGTCCTGGGTATGACGAAAAACTCCACCTGGTAGCAAGGCATCTGTTCGGGAAATTTTCAGGAGAGGGAACTAACTCTTAATTGCTGTTGTTTTCAGGTCTATGCCATTCGTCGGTGTCGTGTCCTGGGTATGACGATAAACTCCACCTGGTAGCAAGGCATCTGTTCGGGGAAATTTTCAGGAGAGTGGAACTGCCTCTTAATTGCTGTTGTTCTCAGGTCTATAGCATTCGTTGGTGTCGTGTCCTGGGTATGACGATAAACCCCACCTGGCAAGGCATCTGTTCGGGAAATTTTCAGGAGAGTGGAACTAACCTCTTAATTGCTGTTGTTCTCAGGTCTATGCCATTCGTTGGTGTCGTGTCCTGGGTATGACGATAAACTCCACCTGGTAGCAAGGCATCTGTCGGGAAATTTTCAGGAGAGTGGAACTGCCTCTTAATTGCTGTTGTTCTCAGGTCTATGCCATTCGTTGGTGTCGTGTCCTGGGTATGACGATAAACTCCACCTGGTAGCAAGGCATCTGTTCAGGGAAATTTTTCAGGAGAGTGGAACTTGCCTCTTAATTGCTGTTGTTCTCAGGTCTATGCCATTCGTTGGTGTCGTGTCCTGGGTATGACGATAAACCCACCTGGTAGCAAGGCATCTGTTCGGGAAATTTTCAGGAGAGTGGAACTGCCTCTTAATTGCTGTTGTTCTCAGGTCTATGCCATTCGTCGGTGTCGTGTCCTGGGTATGACGATAACTCCACCTGGTAGCAAGGCATCTGTTCGGGAAATTTTCAGGAGAGTGGAACTGCCTCTTAATTGCTGTTTTCAGGTCTATACCATTCGTCGGTGTCGTGTCCTGGGTATGATAAACTCCACCTGGTAGCAAGGCATCTGTTCAGGAAATTTTCAGGGAGTGGAACTGCCTCTTAATTGCTGTTGTTCTCAGGTTATGCCATTCGTTGGTGTCGTGTCCTGGGTATGACGATAAACTCCACCTGGTAGCAAGGCATCTGTTCAGGGAAATTTTCAGGAGCCATTCGTCGGTGTCGTGTGGGAACGATAAACTCTTAATTGCTGTTGTTTTCAGGTCTATGCCATTCGTCGGTGTCGTGTCCTGGGTATGACGATAAACTCCACCTGGTAGCAAGGCATCTGTTCGGGAAATTTTTCAGGAGAGTGGAACTGCCTCTTAATTGCTGTTGTTCTCAGGTCTATGCCATTCGTTGGGTGTCGTGTCCTGGGTATGACGATAAACTCCACCTGGTAGCAAGGCATCTGTTGGAAAGGTGGAACTGACTTTAAGGCTGTTGTTCTCAGGTCTATGGCATTCGTTGGTGTCGTGTCCTGGGTATGACGATAACCCACCTGGTGCAAGGCATCTGTTCGGGAAATTTCCAGGAGAGTGGAACTAACTCTTCATTGCTGTTGTTCTCAGGTCTATGCCATTCGTTGGTGTCGTGTCCTGGGTATGACGATAAACTCCACCTGGTAGCAAGGCATCTGTTCGGGAAATTTTCAGGAGAGGGAACTGCCTCTTAATTGCTGTTGTTTTCAGGTCTATGCCATTCGTTGGTGTCGTGTCCTGGGTATGACGATAAACTCCACCTGGTAGCAAGGCATCTGTTTGGGAAATTTTCAGGAGAGTGGAACTGCCTCTTAATTGCTGTTGTTCTCAGGTCTATGCCATTCGTTGGTGTCGTGTCCTGGGTATGACGATAAACTCCACCTGGTAGCAAAGGCATCTGTTCGGGAAATTTTCAGGAGAGTGGAACTGCCTCTTAATTGCTGTTGTTTGTCGTGGACGTCTATGGTAGCAGGCATGTTCGGAAATTTTCAGTTGGTGTCTTAATTTCTGTTGTTCTCAGGTCTATGACGTTGGTGTCGTCCACCTGGTATGACGATAAAGGCATCTGGTCAGGAAAATTTTCAGGAGAGTGGAACTGCCTCTTAATTGCTGTTGTTCTGGGTCTATGCCATTCGTCGGTGTCGTGTCCTGGGAATGACGATAAACTCCACCTGGTAGCAAGGCATCTGTTGGGAAATTTTCAGGAGAGTGGAACTGCCTCTTAATTGCTGTTGTTCTCAGGTTCATGCCATTCGTTGGTGTCGTGTCCTGGGTATGACGATAAACTCCACCTGGTAGCAAGGCATCTGTTCAGGAAATTTTCAGGAGAGTGGAACTGCCTCTTAATTGCTGTTGTTCTCAGGTCTATGCCATTCGTTGGTGTCGTGTCCTGGGTATGACGATAAAACTCCACCTGGTAGCAAGGCATCTGTTCGGGAAATTTTCAGGAGAGTGGAACTGCCTCTTAATTGCTGTTGTTCTCAGGTTATGCCATTCGTTGGTGTCGTGTCCTGGGTATGACGATAACTCCACCTGGTAGCAAAGGCATCTGTTAAGGAAATTTTCAGGAGAGTGGAACTACCTCTTAATTGCTGTTGTTCTCAGGTCTATGCCATTCGTTGGTGTCGTGTCCAGGGGTATGACGATAAACCCCACCTGGTAGCAGGCATCTGTTCGGGAAATTTTCAGGAGAGTGGAACTGCCTCTTAACTGCTGTTGTTCTCAGGTCTATACCCATTCTGTTGGTGTCGTGTCCTGGGTATGACGATAAACTCCACCTGGTAGCAAGGCATCTGTTCGGGAAATTTTCAGGAGTGGAACTGCCTCTTAATTGCTGTTGTTCTCAGGTCTATGCCATTCGTTGGTGTCATTATTGTCCTGGGTAATGACGATAAACTCCACCTGGTAGCAAGGCATCTGTTCGGGAAATTTTCAGGAGAGTGGAACCTCTTAATTGCTGTTGTTCTCAGGTCTATGCCATTCGTTGTCGGTGTCGTGTCCTGGGTATGATGATAAACTCCACCTGGTAGCAAGGCATCTGTTCGGGAAATTTTCAGGAGAGTGGAACTACCTCTTAATTGCTGTTATTCTCAGGTCTATGCCATTCGTTGGTGTCGTGTCCTGGGTATGACGATAAACTCCACCTGGTAGCAAGGCATCTGTTCGGGAAATTTTCCAGGAGAGTGGAACTGCCTCTTAATTGCTGTTGTTCTCAGGTCTATGCCATTCGTTGGTGTCGTGTCCTGGGTATGACGATAAACTCCACCTGGTAGCAAGGCATCTGTTAGGGGAAATTTTCAGGGAGAGTGGAACTGCTCTTAATTGCTGTTGTTCTCAGGTCTATGGCATTCGTTGGTGTCGTGTCCTGGGTATGACGATAAACTCCACCTGGTAGCAAGGCATCTGTTCGGGAAATTTTCGAGAGTGGAACTACCTCTTAATTGCTGTTGTTCTCAGGTCATGCCATTCGTTGGTGTCGTGTCCTGGGTATGACGATAAACTCCACCTGGTAGCAAGGCATCTGTTCGGGAAATTTTTCAGGAAGTGGAACCGCCTCTTAATTGCTGTTGTTCTCCAGGTCTATGCCATTCGTTGGTGTCGTGTCCTGGGTATGACGATAAACTCCACCTGGTAGCAAGGGCATCTGTTCGGAAATTTTCAGGAGGTGGAGTTGCCTCTTAATTGCTGTTGTTCTCAAGGTCTATGGCATTCGTTGGTGTCGTGACCTGGGTATGACGATAAACTCCACCTGGTAGCAAGCATCTGTTCGGGGAAATTTTCAGGAGAGTGGAGACTGCCTCTTAATTGCTGTTTTCTCAGGTCTATGTTCGTTGGTGTCGTGTCCTGGGTATGACGATTAAACTCCACCTGGTAGCAGGGCATCTGTTCAGGGAAATTTTTCAGGGAGGTGGAACTGCCTCTTAATTGCTGTTTTCTCAGGTCTATGCCATTCGTTGGTGTGTCGTGTCTGGGTATGACGATAAACTCACCTGGTAGCAAGGCATCTGTTCGGGAAATTTTCAGGAGAGTAGAACTACCTCTTAATTGCTGTTGTTCTCAGGTCTATGCGATTCGTTGGGTGTCGTGTCCTGGGTATGACGATAAACTCCACCTGGTAACAAGGCATCTGTTCGGGAAATTTTCAGGAAGTGGAACTGCCAGCAACTGCTGTTGTTCTCAGGTCTTTGCGATTCGTTGGTGTCGTGTCCTGGGTATGACGATAAACTCCACCTGGTAGCAAGGCATCTGTTAGGGAAATTTTCAGGAAGTGGAACTTAATTGCTGTTGTTCTCAGGTCTATAATTCGTTGGTGCTGGGTATGTTGTTCTCAGGTCTATGGAACTACCCATTCGTTGGTGTCGTGTCTGGGTATGACGATAAACTCACCTGGTAGCAAAGGCATCTGTTCGGGAAATTTTCAGGAGAGTGGAACTAACTGTTATTCTCAACTGCTGTTGTTCTCAGGTCTTTGCCATTCGTTGGTGTCGTGTCTGGGTGACGATAAACTCCACCTGGTAGCAAAGGCATCTCATTCGGGAAATTTTCAGGAGGGGGGAACACCTCTTAATTGCTGTTGTTCTCAGGTCTATAGCGTTTCGTTGGTGTCGTGTCCTGGGTATGACGATAAACTCCACCTGGTAACCAAGGCATCTGTTCGGGAAATTTTCAGGAGGTGGAACTACCTCTTAAGTACTGTTGTTCTCAGGTCTATGCCGTTCGTTGGTGTCGTGTCACAATTATGACGATAAACTCCACCTGGTAGCAAAGGCATCTGAAATTTTCAGGAGAGTGGAACACCTCTTAATTTTCATTGGTGTCGTGTCCTGGGTATGACGATAAACTCCACCTGGTGGAATCTGAACTACCTCTTAATTGCTGTTGTTCTCAGGTCTTTGCCATTCGTTGGTGTCGTGTCTGGGTATGACGATAAACTCCACCTGGTAGCAAGGCATCTGTTCAGGAAATTTTCAGGAGAGTGGAACTACCTCTTAATTGCTGTTGTTCTCAGGTCTATGGCATTCGTTGGTGTCGTGTCCTGGGTATGACGATAAACTCCACCTGGTAGCAAGGCATCTGTTCAAGGAAATTTTCAGAGGTGGACGCTAACGTTCTCTTAACTGCTGTTGTTCTCGGTCTATGCCATTCGTTGGTGTCGTGTCCTGGGTATGATGATAAGCTCACCTGTTGTAGTAAGGCATCTGTTAGGGAAATTTTCAGGAGGTGGAACTGCCTCTTAATTGCTGTTGTTTCAGATTATGCCATTCGTTGGTGTGTCGTGTCCTGGGTATGTTGATAAACTCCACCTGGTATGAGCATCTGTTAAGGAAATTTTTCAGGAGAGTGGAACTGCCTCTTAAATTACTGTTGTTCTCAGGTCTATGCCATTCGTTTGTCGTGTCCTGGG
Source organism: Acanthosepion pharaonis (assembly GCA_903632075.3). Classification (NCBI taxonomy): domain Eukaryota; kingdom Metazoa; phylum Mollusca; class Cephalopoda; order Sepiida; family Sepiidae; genus Acanthosepion; species Acanthosepion pharaonis. The sequence goes on from CAHIKZ030000868.1 coordinate 3,742,873, forward strand.
TATGACGATAAACTCCACCTGGTAGCAAGGCATCTGTTCAGAAATTTTCAGGAGGTGGAACTACCTCTTAGTACTGTTGTTCTCAGGTCTATGCCATTCGTTCCAGTGTCGTGTCCTGGGTATGACGATAAACTCCACCTGGTAACAAGGCATCTGTTCGGGAAATTTTTCAGGAAGTGGAACTACCTCTTAATGGAACAGGTGCCATTAACTCTTAATTGCCTGTTGTTTTTCGGGAGGTGGAACTGCCTCTTGGTGCTGTTGCCATTCGTTGGTGTCGTGTCGTTATGATAAACTCACCTGGTAGCAAGGCATCTGTTCAGGAAATTTTCCAGGAGGTGGAACTACCTCTTAATTGCTGTTGTTCTCAGGTCTATGGCATTCGTTGGTGTCGTGTCTGGGTATGATGATAAACTCCACCTGGTAGCAAGGCATCTGTTCGGGAAATTTTCAGGAGGTGGAACTCCCTCTTAATTGCTGTTGTTCTCAGGTCTATGCCCATTCGTTGGTGTCGTGTCCATTGTGATAAACTCCACCTGGGTTGCAAGGCATCTGTTCGGAAATTTTCAGGAGGTGGAACTACCTCTTAACTACTATTTGTTTTCAGGTCTATGGCATTCGTTGGTGTCGTGTCTGGGCCCTTGACGATAAACTCCACCCTGGTAGCAAAGGCATCTGTTCAGGAAATTTCAGGGGAGGTGGAACTGCCTCTTGTTTGCTGTTGTTCTCAGGTCTGGCATTCGTTGGTGTCGTGTCCTGGGTATGACGATAAACTCCACCTGGTAGCAAGGCATCTGTTAGGAAATTTTCAGGAGAAGTGGAATTAACTCTTAATTGCTGTTGTTCTCAGGTTATGCCATTCGTTGGTGTCGTGTCCTGGGTATGACGATAAGCTCCACCTGGTAGCAAGGCATCTGTTCAAAAAATTTTTCAGGAGAGTGGGTTGTCTCTTAATTGCTGTTGTTCTCAGGTCTATGCATTCGTTGGTGTCGTGTCCTGGGTATGACGATAAACTCCACCTGGTAGGCGTCTGTTCGGGAAATTTTCAAGGGCATCTGTTCAGGAAATTTTCAGGAGAGGTGGAACTACCTCTTAATTGCTATTGTTCTCAGGTCTATGCCATTCGTTGGTGTCGTGTCCTGGGTTGACGATAAACTCCACCTGGTAGCAAGGCATCTGTTCAGGAAATTTTCAGGAGGTGGAACTGCCTCTTAATTGCCTGTTGTTTTCAGGTCTATGCAAGGCATTCGTTGGTGTCGTGTCCTGGGTATGACGATAAACTCCACCTGGTAGCAAGGCATCTGTTCAGGAAATTTTCAGGAGAGTGGAACTGCCTCTTAATTGCTGTTGTTCTCAGGTCTATGCCATTCGTTGGTGTCGTGTCCTGGGTATGACGATAAACTCCACCTGGTAGCCAAGGCATCTGTTCAGGAAATTTTCAGGAGGTGGAACTGCCTGTTGTTCTCAGGTCCTATGCCATTTCGTTGGTGTCGTGCTGATTCCACCTCAGGTCTGTTCGGGAAATTTTCGGGATAGTGGAACTGTCTCTTAATTCTGTTTGGGTCTATGCCATTCGTCGGTGTCGTGTCCTGGGTATGACGATAAACTCCACCTGGTAGCAAGGCATCTGTTCAGGGAAATTTTCAGGGAAGTGGAACTGCCTCTTAATTGCTGTTGTTCTCAGGTCTATGCCATTCGTTGGTGTCGTGTCCTAAGGTGACGATAAAGCTCCACCTGGTGGCAAGGCATCTGTTCGGGAAATTTTCAGGAGGGGTGGAACTGCCTCTTAATTGCTGTTGTTCTCAGGTCTATGCCATTCGTTGGTGTCGTGTCCTGGGTATGACGATAAACTCCACCTGGTAGCAAGGCATCTGTTAAAATTTTCAGGGAGAGTGGAACTACCTCTTAATTGCTGTTGTTCTCAGGTCTATGGCATTCGTTGGTGTCGTGTCCTGGGTATGACGATAAAACTCCACCTGGTAGCAAGGCATCTGTTCGGGAATTTTTTCAGGGTGGAACTACCTCTTAATTTCGTCTGTGTCTGACGATAAACTCCACCCCGCAGTAACAGGCATCTGTTGTTCTCAGGTCTCAGGTCTATGCCATTCGTCGGTGTCGTGTCCTGGGTATGACGATAAACTCCACCTGGTAGCAAGGCATCTGTTCAGGAAATTTTCAGGATGCCATTCGTGGAACTGCCTCTTAATTGCTATTTGTTCTCAGGTCTATGCCATTCGTTGGTGTCGTGTCCTGGGTGGTGCATTGATAAACTCCACCTGGTAGCAAGGCATCTGTTCAGGGAAATTTTCAGGAGAGTGGAACTGCCTCTTAATTGCTGTTGTTCTCAGGTCTGCCATTCCATTGTTCGTGTCCTGGGTATGACGTAAACTCACCTGGTAGCAAGGCATCTGTTAAGGAAATTTTCAGGAGGTGGAACTACCTCTTAATTGCTGTTGTTCTCAGGTCTATGGCATTCGTTGGTGTCATTGTCCTGGGTATGACGATAAACTCCACTGCTGGTAGCAAGGCATCTGTTCGGAAATTTTTCAGGAGGTGGAACTGCCTCTTAATTGCTGTTGTTCTCAGGTCTATGCCATTCGTTGGTGTCGTGTCCTGGGTATGACGATAAACTCCACCCTGGTAGCAAAGGCATCTGTTAAGGAAATTTTCAGGAGAGTGGAACTGCCTCTTAATTGCTGTTGTTCTCAGGTCTATACCATTCGTCGGTGTCGTGTCCTGGGTATGACGATAAACTCCACCAGCCTGGAAATTTTAGTGGAACTACCTCAAGGCATCTGTTCGGGAAATTTTCAGAGAGTGGAACTACCTCTTAATTGCTGTTGTTCTCAGGTCTATGCCCATTCGTCGGTGTCGTGTCCTGGGTATGACGATAAGCTCCACCTGGTATGCAAGGCATCTGTTCGGGAAATTTTCAGGGGAGGTGGAACTACCTCTTAATTGCTGTTGTTCTCAGGTCTATGCCATTCGTTGGTGTCGTGTCTGGGTGACGATAAACTCCACCTGGTAGCAAGGCATCTGTTCAGGAAGGAAATTTTCAGGAGGTGGAACTACCTCTTAATTGCTGTTGTTCTCAGGTCTATGCCATTCGTTGGTGTCGTGTTCGATAAGCTCACCTGGTAGCAAGGCATCTATGACGATAAACTCCACCTGGTATGACGATAAACTCACCTGGTAGCAAGGCATCTGTTCGGGAAATTTTCAGGAGGTGGAACTACCTCTTAATTGCTGTTGTTCTCAGGTCTATGCCATTCGTTGGTGTCGTGTCTGGGTATGACGATAAACTCCACCTGGTAGCAAGGCATCTGTTTAGGGAAATTTTCAGGAGGTGGAACTGCCTCTTAATTTTTGCTGTTGTTCTCAGGTCTATGCCATTCGTTGGTGTCGTGTCCTGGGTATGACGATAAACTCCACCTGGTAGCAAAGGCATCTGTTCAGGGAAATTTTTCAGGAGGTGGAACTACCTCTTAGTGCTGTTGTTCTCAGGTCTATGCCATTCGTTGGTGTCGTGTCCCTGGGTATGACGATAAACTCCACCTGGTAGCAAGGCATCTGTTCAGGAAATTTTTCAGGAGGTGGAACTACCTCTTAATTACTGTTGTTTCAGGTCTATGCCATTCGTTGGTGTCGTGTCCTGGGTATGACGATAAACTCCACCTGGTAGCAAGGCATCTGTTAAGGAAATTTTCAGGGAACTGCCTTTTAATTGCTGTTGTTCTCAGGTCTATGCCATTCGTTGGTGTCGTGTCCTGGGTGTGACGATAAACTCCACCTGGTAGCAAGGCATCTGTTCAGGAAATTTTCAGGAGAGTGGAACTGCCTCTTAATTGCTGTTGTTCTCAGGTCTATGCCATTCGTTGGTGTCGTGACCTGGGTATGACGATAAACTCCACCTGGTAGCAAGGCATCTGTTCCGGGTTTTCAGGAGGGGACTTTCTCTTAATTGCTGTTTTTCAGGTCTATGCCATTCGTTGGTGTCGTCCTGGGATGACGATAAACTCCACCTGGTATGCAAGGGCATCCAATTGCTATTGTTCTCAGGTCTATGGCATTCGTTGGTGTCGTGTCCTGGGTGACGATAAACTCCACCTGGTAGCAAGGCATCTGTTCAGGGAAATTTTCAGGAGAGTGGAACTAACTCTTAATTGCTGTTGTTCTCAGGTCTATGCCATTCGTTGGTGTCGTGTCCTGGGTATGACGATAAACTCCACCTGGTAGCAAAGGCATCTGTTCAGGGAAATTTTCAGGAGGTGGAACTGCCTCTTAATTGCTGTTGTTCTCAGGTCTATGCCATTCGTTGGTGTCGTGTCCTGGGTATGACGATAAACTCCACCTGGTAGCAAGGCATCTGTTCAAGGGAAATTTTCAGGAGAGTGGAACTACCTCTTAATTGCTGTTGTTCTCAGGTCTATGCCATTCGTTGGTGTCGTGTCCTGGGTATGACGATAAACTCCACCTGGTAGGCAAAGGCATCTGTTCAGGAAATTTTTCAGGAAGTGGAACTGCCTCTTAATTGCTGTTGTTCTCAGGTCTATGCCATTCGTTGGTGTCGTGTCCTGGGTGTGACGATAAACTCCACCTGGTAGCAAGGCATCTGTTCAGGAAATTTTCAGGAGAGTGGAACTCTTAATTGCTGTTGTTCTCAGGTCTGCCATTCGTTGGTGTCGTGTCCACGATAAACTCCACCTGGCAAGGCATCTGTTCGGGAAATTTTTCGTTGCATCTTAGTGCTGTTGTTCATTCGTTGGTGTCGTGTCCTGGGTATGACGATAAACTCCACCTGGTAGCAAGGCATCTGTTCGGGAAATTTTCAGGAGGTGGAACTGCCTCTTAATTGCTGTTGTTCTCAGGTCTATGCCATTCGTTGGTGTCGTGTCCTGGGTATGACGATAAACTCCACCTGGTAGCAAGGCATCTGTTCCTGGGGAAATTTTCAGGAGGTGGAACCTCTTAATTGCTGTTGTTCTCAGGTCTATACCCATTCGTTGGTGTCGTGTCCTGGGTATGACGATAAACTCCACCTGGTAGCAAAGGCATCTGTTCGGGAAATTTTCAGGAGAGTGGAACTGCCTCTTAATTGCTGTTGTTCTCAGGTCTATGCCATTCGTTGGTGTCGTGTCCTGGGTATGACGATGATAAACTCACCTGGTAGCAAGGCATCTGTTCAGGGAAATTTTTCAGGAGGTGGAACTACCTCTTAATTGCTGTTGTTCTCAGGTCTATGCCATTCGTCGGTGTCGTGTCTGGGTATGACGATAAACTCCACCTGGTAGCAAGGCATCTGTTCGAGAAATTTTCAGGAGGTGGAACTACCTCTTAATTGCTGTTGTTCTGGGTCTATGGCATTCGTTGGTGTCGTGTCCTGGGTATGACGATAAACTCCACCTGGTAGCAAGGCATCTGTTCAGGGGAAATTTTCAGGAGAGTGGAACTGCCTCTTAATTGCTGTTGTTCTCAGGTCTATGCCCATTCGTTGGTGTCGTGTCCTGGGTATGACGATAAACTCCACCTGGTAGCAAGAGCATCTGAAATTTTCAGGAGGTGGAACTCCTCTTAGATTGTTCTCAGGTCTATGGCATTCGTTGGTGTCGTGTCCTGGGATATGATGATAAACTCCACTGGTAGCAAGGCATCTCTAAAATTTTAATTGCCTCTTAATTGTTGTTCTCAGGTCTATGCCATTCGTTGGTGTCGTGTCCTGGGTATGACGATAAACTCCACCTGGTAGGAAGGCATCTGTTCGGGAAATTTTCAGGAGAGTGGAACTGCCTCTTAATTGCTGTTGTTCTCAGGTCTATGGCATTCGTTGGTGTCGTGTCCTGGGTATGACGATAAACTCCACCTGGTAGCAGGCATCTGTTCAGGAAATTTTTTCAGGGAGTGGAACTGCCTCTTAATTGCTGTTGTTCTCAGGTCTATGGCATTCGTTGGTGTCGTGTCCTGGGTATGACGATAAACTCCACCTGGTAGCAAGGCATCTGTTCAGGAAATTTTCAGGAAGTGGAACTAACTACCTCTTATTTCGTCGGTGTCGTCCTGGGTATGACGATAAACTTGTTCTCAGGTCTATCAGGTCTTATGCCATTCGTTGGTGTCGTGTCCTGGGTATGACGATAAACTCACCTGGTAGCAAGGCATCTGTTCAGGAAATTTTCAGGAGGTGGAACTGCCTCTTAATTGCTGTTGTTCTCAGGTCTATGCCATTCGTCGGTGTCGTGTCCTGGGTATGACGATAAACTCCACCTGGTAGCCAAGGCATCTGTTCGGGAAATTTTTTCAGGAAGTGGAACTGCCTCTTAATTGCTGTTGTTCTCAGGTCTATGGCATTCGTTGGTGTCGTGTCCTCGGTGTGACGATAAACTCCACCTGGTAGCAAGGCATCTGTTCGGGAAATTTTTCAGGAGAGTGGAACTGCCTCTTAATTGCTGTTGTTCTCAGGTCTATGCCATTCGTTGGTGTCGTGTCCTGGGTGTGACGATAAACTCCACCTGGTAGCAAGGCATCTGTTCGGGGAAATTTTCAGGAGGTGGGACTGTCTCTTAAATGCTGTTGTTCTCAGGTCTATGCCATTCGTCGGTGTCTTGTCCTGGGTATGACGATAAACTCCACCTGGTAGCAAGGCATCTGTTCGGGAAATTTTCAGGAAGTGGAACTGCCTCTTAATTGCTGTTGTCATTCGTTGGTGTCGTGTCCTGGGTGACGATAAACTCCACCTGGTAGCAAGGCATCTGTTCAGGGAAATTTTCAGGAGGTGGAACTACCTCTTAATTGCTGTTGTTCTCAGGTCTATGCCATTCGTTGGTGTCGTGTCCTGGGTATGACGATAAACTCCACCTGGTTAGCAAGGCATCTGTTCGGGAAATTTTCAGGAAGTGGAACTACCTCTTAATTGCTGTTGTTTCAGGTCTATGCCATTCGTTGGTGTCGTGTCCTGGGTATGACGATAAACTCCACCTGGTATGGGCATCTGTTGAGGAAATTTTCCCAAGGCATCTGTTCGGGAAATTTTCAGGAGGTGGAACTGCCTCTTAATTGCTGTTGTTCTCAGGTCTATGGCATTCGTTGGTGTCATGTCGTGACGATAAACTCACCTGGTAGCAAGGCATCTGTTCAGGAAATTTTCGGGAAATTGGAACTACCTCTTAATTCTGTTGTTCTCAGGTCTATGCCATTCGTCGGTGTCGTGTCCTGACGATAACTCCACCTGGTAGCAAAGGCATCTGTTCAGGGAATTTTTCAGGAGGTGGAACTGCCTCTTAATTGCTGTTGTTCTCAGGTCTATAGCATTCGTTGGTGTCGTGTCCTGGGTATGACGATAAACTCCACCTGGTAGCAAGGCATCTGTTCCGGAATTTTTTCAGGAGAGTGGAACTGCCTCTTAATTGCTGTTGTTCTCAGGTCTATACCATTCGTTGGTGTCGTGTCCTGGGTATGACGATAAACTCCACCTGGTAGCAAGGCATCTGTTGGGAAATTTTTCAGGAGGTGGAACTGCCTCTTAATTGCTGTTGTTCTCAGGTATGCCATTCGTCGGTGTCGTGTCCTGGGTGTGACGATAAACTCCACCTGGTAGCAAAGGCATCTGTTCGGGAAATTTTCAGGGGAGGTGGAACTACCTCTTAATTGAATGCCATTCGTCGGTGTCGTGTCTGGGATGACGTGGGAAGGCATCTGTTAGGGAAATTTTCAGGAGGTGGAACTGCCTCTTAATTGCTGTTGTTCTCAGGTCTATGCCATTCGTTGGTGTCGTGTCCTGGGTGTGACGATAAACTCCACCTGGTAGCAAGGCATCTGAGGGAAATTTTTCAGGAGGTGGAACTGCCTCTTAATTGCTGTTGTTCTCAGGTCTATGCCATTCGTCGGTGTGTGTCCTGCATCTGTTTTTCAGGGAGGTGGAACTGCCTCTTAATTGCTGTTGTTCTCAGGTCTATGCCATTCGTTGGTGTCGTGTCCTGGGTATGACGATAAACTCCACCTGGTAGCAAGGCATCTGTTCAGGAAATTTTCAGGAGAGTGGAACTGCCTCTTAATTGCTGTTGTTCTCAGGTCTATGCCATTCGTCGGTGTCGTGTCCTGGGTTTGACGATAAACTCCACCTGGTAGCAAGGCATCTGTTCGGGAAATTTTTCAGGAGGAGGAACAACCTCTTAATTGCTGTTGTTCTCAGGTCTATGCCATTCGTCGGTGTCGTGTCCTGGGTATGACGATAAGCTCCACCTGGTAGCAAGGCATCTGTTCAGGAAATTTTCAGGAGAGTGGAACTACCTCTTAATTGCTGTTGTTTTCAGGTCTATACCATTCGTCGGTGTCGTGTCCTGGGTATGACGATAAACTCCACCTGGTAGCAAGGCATCTGTTCGGGAAATTTTCAGGAGGTGGAACTGCCTCTTAATTGCTGTTGTTCTCAGGTCTATGCCATTCGTTGGTGTCGTGTCCTGGGTATGACGATAAAGCCACCTGGTAGCAAGGCATCTGTTCAGGAAATTTTTCAGGAGGTGGGAACTGCCTCTTAATTGCTGTTGTTCTCAGGTCTATGCCATTCGTTGGTGTCGTGTCCTGGGTGACGATGACTCCACCTGGTAGCAAAGGATCTGTTCGGGAAATTTTCAGGAGGTGGAACTGCATCTTAATTGCTGTTGTTCTCAGGTCTATGCCATTCGTTGGTGTCGTGACCTGGGTATGACGATAAACTCCACCTGGTAGCAAGGCATCTGTTCAGGAAATTTTCAGGAGGTGGAACTGCCTCTTAATTGCTGTTTTTTCTCAGGTCTATGCCATTCGTTGGTGTCGTGTCCTGGGTATGACGATAAACTCCACCTGGTAGCAAGGCATCTGTTCGGGAAATTTTCAGGAGGTGGAACTGCCTCTTAATTGCTGTTGTTCTCAGGTCTATGCCATTCGTTGGTGTCGTGTCCTGGGTATGACGATAAACTCCACCTGGTAGCAAGGCATCTGTTCGGGAAATTTTCAGGACTCCACCTGGAACTGCCTCTTAATTGCTGTTGTTCTCAGGTCTATGCCATTCGTTGGTGTCGTGTCCTGGGTATGACGATAAACTCCACCTGGTAGCAAGGCATCTGTTGGGGAAATTTTCAGGAGGTGGAACTGCACCTCTTAATTGCTGTTGTTCTCAGGTCTATGCCATTCGTTGGTGTCGTGTCCTGGGTATGACGATAAACTCCACCTGGTAGCAAGGCATCTGTTCAGGAAATTTTTTCAGGAAGTGGAACTGCCTCTTAATTGCTGTTGTTCTCAGGTCTATGCCATTCGTTGGTGTCGTGTCCTGGGTGTGACGATAAACTCCACCTGGTATGGGGGCATCTGTTCGGGAAATTTTCAGGAGGTGGAACTGCCTCTTAATTGCTGTTGTTCTCAGGTCTATGGCATTCGTTGGTGTCGTGTCCTGGGTATGACGATAAACTCCACCTGGTAGCAAGGCATCTGTTGGGAAATTTTCAGGACCTCTTAAGTGGAACTGCCTCTTAATTGCTGGGTTGTTCTCAGGTTTTTATGCCATTCGTTGGTGTCGTGTCCTGGGTATGACGATAAACTCCACCTGGTAGCAAGGCATCTGTTCGGGAAATTTTCAGGAGAGTGGAACTACCTCTTAATTGCTGTTGTTCTCAGGTCGTTGGTGTCGCCATTCGATAAACTCCACCTGGTGGTTGTCGTGTCCTGGGTCTATGCCACGATAAACTCCACCTGGTAGCAAGGCATCTGTTAAGGAAATTTTCAGGAGGTGGAACTACCTCTTAATAGTGCTGTTGTTCTCAGGTCTATGCCATTCGTTGGTGTCGTGTCCTGGGTATGACGATAAACTCCACCTGGTAACAAGGCATCTGTTCGGGAAATTTTCAGGGGAAGTGGAACTACCTCTTAATTGCTGTTGTTCTCAGGTCTATGCCATTCGTTGGTGTCGTGTCCTGGGTATGACGATAAACTCCACCTGGTAGCAAGGCATCTGTTCGGGAAATTTTCAGGAGAGTGGAACTACCTCTTAATTGCTGTTGTTCTCAGGTCTATGCCATTCGTTGGTGTCGTGTCCTGGGTATGACGATAAACTCCACCTGGTAGCAAGGCATCTGTTCGGGAAATTTTTCAGGAGGTGGAACTGCCTCTTAATTGCTGTTGTTCTCAGGTCTATGCCATTCATTTGGTGTCGTGTCCTGGGTGGTGACGATAAACTCCACCTGGTAGCAAGGCATCTGTTCAGGAAATTTTCAGGAGGTGGAACTACCTCTTAATTGCTGTTGTTCTCAGGTCTATGCCATTCGTTGGTGTCGTGTCCTGGGTATGACGATAAACTCCACCTGGTAGCAAGGCATCTGTTCGAAAATTTTCAGGAGAGTGGAACTAACTCTTGGTGCTGTTGTTCTCAGGTCTATGCCATTCGTTGGTGTCGTGTCCTGGGTATGACGATAAACTCCACCTGGTAGCAAGGCATCTGTTGAGGGAAAATTTTCAGGAGTGTGGAACTACCTCTTAATTGCTGTTGTTCTCAGGTCTATGCCATTCGTTGGTGTCGTGTCCTGGGTATGACGATAAACTCCACCTGGTAGCAAGGCATCTGTTCAGGAATTTTTCAGGAGAGTGGAACTGCCTCTTAATTGCTGTTGTTCTCAGGTCTATGCCATTCGTTGGTGTCGTGTCCTGGGTATGACGATAAACTCCACCTGGTAGCAAGGCATCTGTTCAGGGGAAATTTTCAGGAGGGTGTGGAACTGCCTCTTAATTGCTGTTGTTCTCAGGTCTATGCCATTCGTTGGTGTCGTGTCCTGGGTGTGACGATAAACTCCACCTGGTAGCAAGGCATCTGTTCGGGAAATTTTTCAGGAGAAGGTGGAACTGCCTCTTAATTGCTGTTGTTCTCAGGTCTATGCCATTCGTTGGTGTCGTGTCCTGGGTATGACGATAAACTCCACCTGAACAAGGCATCTGTTCGGGAAATTTTCAGTGGAACCTGGTTGCTGTTGTTCTCAGGTCTATGGCATCTGTGTCCTGGGTATGAATTTTCACCTGGTAGAGGCATCTGTTGGAAATTTTCTGGAACCTCTTAATTGCTGTTGTTCTCAGGTCTATGCCATTCGTTGGTGTCGTGTCCTGGGTATGACGATAAACTCACCTGGTAGCAAGGCATCTGTTCGGGAAATTTTCAGGAGAGTGGAACTGCCTCTTAATTGCTGTTGTTCTCAGGTCTATGCCATTCGTTGGTGTCGTGTCCTGGGTATGACGATAAACTCCACCTGGTAGCAAAGGCATCTGTTCGGGAAATTTTCAGGAGAGTGGAACTACCTCTTAATTGCTGTTGTTCTCAGGTCTATGCCATTCGTTGGTGTCGTGTCCTGGGTATGACGATAAGCTCCACCTGGTAGCAAGGCATCTGTTGAAAATTTTTTCGGGCCTCTTAATTGCTGTTGTTCTCAGGTTTTCATTCGTTGGTGTCGTGTCCTGGGTATGATAAGCTCCACCTGGAACTGCCTGGAAATTTTTGGAAGCTGTTGTTCTCATGCCATTCGTTGGTGTCGTGTCCTGGGTAGTGACGATAAACTCCACCTGGTAGTTCTCAGGGCATCTGTTCAACTCCACCGGGCAAAATCTTTTCAGGAGGGTGGAACTGCCTCTTAATTGCTGTTGTTCTCAGGTCTATGGCATTCGTTGGTGTCGTGTCCTGGGTCCACCTGACGATAAATTTTTCTCCACTGTTGTTCTGGTGGCATTTACGTTGGTGTCGTGTCCAAGGCATCTGTTCAGGAAATTTTCAGGAGGTGGAACTGCCTCTTAATTGCTGTTGTTCTCAGGTCTATGCCATTCGTTGGTGTCGTGTCCCTGGGTATGACGATAAACTCCACCTGGTAGCAAGGCATCTGTTCGGGAAATTTTCAGGAGAGTGGAACTACCTCTTAATTGCTGTTGTTCTCAGGTCTATGGCATTCGTTGGTGTCGTGTCCTGGGTATGACGATAAAACTCCACCTGGTAGCAAGGCATCTGTTCGGGCAAATTTTTGGGAGAGTGGAACTGCCTCTTTGGTGTCGTGTCCTGGGTTGACGATAAACTCCACCTGGTCATCAGGTCTATGCCATTCGTTGGTGTCGTGTCCTGGGTATGACGATAAACTCCACCTGGTAGGCAAGGCATCTGTTCGCCTGGAAATTTTTCAGGAGAGTGGAACTGCCTCTTAATTGCTGTTGTTCTCAGGTCTATGCCATTCGTTGGTGTCGTGTCCTGGGTATGACGATAAACTCCACCTGGTAGCAGGCATCTGTTCAGGGAATTTTCAGGAGAGTGGAACTGCCTCTTAATTGCTGTTGTTCTCAGGTCTATGCCATTCGTTGGTGTCGTGTCCTGGGTATGACGATAAACTCCACCTGGTAGCAAGGCATCTGTTCGGGAAATTTTCAGGGAGAGTGGAACTGCCTCTTAATTGCTGTTGTTCTCAGGTCTATGCCATTCGTTGGTGTCGTGTCCTGGGTATGACGATAAACTCCACCTGGTAGCAAGGCATCTGTTCGGGAATTTTTCAGGAGAGTGGAACTGCCTCTTAATTGCTGTTGTTTTCAGGTCTATGCCATTCGTTGGTGTCGTGTCCTGGGCATGACGATAAACTCCACCTGGTAGCAAGGCATCTGTTCGGGAAATTTTCAGGAGAGTGGAACTAACTCTTAATTGCTGTTGTTTCAGGTCTATGCCATTCGTTGGTGTCGTGTCCTGGGTATGACGATAAACTCCACCTGGTAGCAAGGCATCTGCTTTCAGGGAGGTGGAACTACCTCTTAATTGCTGTTGTTCTCAGGTCTATGCCATTCGTTGGTGTCGTGTCCTGGGTGACGATAAACTCCACCTGGTAGCAAGGCATCTGTTCAGGAAATTTTTCAGGAGGTGGAACTGCCTCTTAATTGCTGTTGTTCTCAGGTCTATGCCATTCGTTGGTGTCGTGTCCTGGGTATGACGATAAACTCCACCTGGTAGCAAGGCATCTGTTCGGGAAATTTTCAGGAGGAGGTGGAACTGCCTCTTAATTGCTGTTGTTCTCAGGTCTATGGCATTCGTTGGTGTCGTGTCCTGGGTATGACGATAAACTCCACCTGGTAGCAAGGCATCTGTTCAGGAAATTTTTCAGGAGAGTGGAACTGCCTCTTAATTGCTGTTGTTCTCAGGTCTATGCCATTCGTTGGTGTCGTGTCCTGGATAAACTCCACCTGGTGACGATTTTAAACTCCACCCTGGTAGTCTATGGCATTCTGTTCTGGGGAAATTTTCAGGAATTGGAACTGCCTCTTAATTGCTGTTGTTCTCAGGTCTATGCCATTCGTCGGTGTCGTGTCCTGGGTATGACGATAAACTCCACCTGGTAGCAAGGCATCTGTTCGGGAAATTTTCAGGAGAGTGGAACTGCCTCTTAATTGCTGTTGTTCTCAGGTCTATGCCATTCGTTGGTGTCGTGTCCTGGGCATCTGTTGATTTTCAGATAAACTCCACCTGGTCTAGCATTCGTTGGTGGGCATCTGTTAAGGCATTTTCAGGAGAGTGGAACTGCCTCTTAATTGCTGTTTTTCTCAGGTCTGCCATTCGTTGGTGTCGTGTCCTGGGTATGACGATAAACTCCACCTGGTAGCAATTCGTCTGTTGTCGGGAAATTTTCAGGAGGTGGAACTGCCTCTTAATTGCTGTTGTTCTCAGGTCTATGCCATTCGTTGGTGTCATGTCCTGGGTATGACGATAAGCCCACCTGGTAGCAAGGCATCTGTTCGGGAAATTTTCAGGAGAGTGGAACTGCCTCTTAATTGCTGTTGTTCTCAGGTCTCTATGGCATTCGTTGGTGTCGTGTCCTGGGTGACGATAAACTCCACCTGGTAGCAAGGCATCTGTTCAGGGGAAATTTTCAGGAGGTGGAACTACCTCTTAATTGCTGTTGTTCTCAGGTCTATGCCATTCGTTGGTGTCGTGTCCTGGGTATGACGATAAACTCCACCTGGTAGCAAGGCATCTGTTCGGGAAATTTTCAGGAGGTGGAACTACCTCTTAATTGCTGTTATTTTCAGGTCTATGCCATTCGTCGGTGTCGTGTCCTGGGTATGACGATAAACTCCACCTGGTAGCAAGGCATCTGTTCGGGAAATTTTCAGGAGGTGGAACTGCCTCTTAATTGCTGTTGTTCTCAGGTCTTTGCCATTCGTTGGTGTCGTGTCCTGGGTATGACGATAAACTCCACCTGGTAGCAAGGCATCTGTTCAGGAAATTTTCAGGAGAGTGGAACTGCCTCTTAATTGCTGTTGTTCTCAGGTCTATGCCATTCGTTGGTGTCGTGTCCTGGGTATGACGATGAACTCCACCTGGTAGCAAGGCATCTGTTCGGGAAATTTTCAGGAGAACTACCCTGGAACTGTTGTTCTCAGGTCTTGGTGTTGTCCTGGGTTGACGATTCTCCACCTGGTCTATGCCTGTTCGAAATTTTCAGGAGAGTGGAACTAACTCTTAATTGCTGTTGTCAGGTCATGCCATTTCGTTGGTGTCGTGTCCTGGGTATGACGATAAACTCCACCTGGTAGCAAGGCATCTGTTCGGGAATTTTTTCAGGAGGGTGGAACTAACTCTTAATTGCTGTTATTCTCAGGTCTATGCCATTCGTTGGTGTCGTGTCCTGACGATAAACTCCACCTGGTAGCAAGGCATCTGTTAGGGTTTTCAGAGAGTGGAACTACCTCTTAATTGCTGTTGTTCTCAGGTCTATGCCATTCGTTGGTGTCGTGTCCTGGTATGACGATAAACTCCACCTGGTAGCAAGGCATCTGTTCAGGGAAATTTTCAGGAGGTGGAACTGCCTCTTAATTGCTGTTGTTCTCAGGTCTATGGCATTCGTTGGTGTCGTGTCCTGGGTATGACGATAAACTCCACCTGGTAGTAAAGGCATCTGTTCGGGAAATTTTCAGGAGGTGGAACTGCCTCTTAATTGCTGTTGTTCTCAGGTTCGTTGGTGTCGTGTCCTGGGTATGACGTCACCTGGTAGCAAGGCATCTGTTCAGGAAATTTTCGGGAAGTTGAACTGCCTCTTGTCTGTTGTTCTCAGGTCTATGGCATTCGTTGGTGTCGTGTCCTGGTATGACGATAAACTCCACCTGGTAGCAAGGCATCTGTTCGGAAATTTTCAGGAGAGTGGAACTGCCTCTTAATTGCTGTTGTTCTCAGGTCTATGCCATTCGTTGGTGTCGTGTCCTGGGTATGACGATAAACTCCACCTGGTAGCAAGGCATCTGTTCGGGAAATTTTCAGGAGGTGGAACTGCCTCTTAATTGCTGTTGTTCTCAGGTCTATGCCATTCGTTGGTGTCGTGTCCTGGGTATGACGATAAACTCCACCTGGTAGCAAGGCATCTGTTCGGGAAATTTTCAGGAGGTGGAACTGCCTCTTAATTGCTGTTGTTCTCAGGTCTATGGCATTCGTTGGTGTCGTGTCCTGGGTATGACGATAAACTCCACCTGGTAGGAGAGTGGGCATCTGTTCGGGCATCTGTTTTTTCTGGAGACGTGGAATCTGTTCAAAATTTTCAGGGAGTGGAACTGCCTCTTAATTGCTGTTGTTCTCAGGTCTATGCCATTTCGTTGGTGTCGTGTCCTGGGTATGACGATAAACTCCACCTGGTAGCAAGGCATCTGTTCAGGAAATTTTCAGGAGAGTGGAACTGCCATTCCTCTTAATTGCTGTTGTTTTCAGGTTCCAGGAGGAGTGGAATGGCATTCGTTGGTGTCGTGTCCTGGGTATGACGATAAACCCACCTGGTAGCAAGGCATCTGTTCAGGAAATTTTCAGGAGAGTGGAACTGCCTCTTAATTGCTGTTGTTCTCAGGCCTATGCCATTCGTTGGTGTCGTGTCCTGGGTATGACGATGAACTCCACCTGGTAGCAAGGCATCTGTTCGGGAAATTTTCAGGAGAGTGGAACTGCCTCTTAATTACTGTTGTTTTCAGGTCTATGCCATTCGTCGGTGTCGTGTCCTGGGTATGACGATAAACTCCACCTGGTAGCAAGGCATCTGTTCGGGAAATTTTCAGGAGGTGGAACTGTCTCTTAATGCTGTTGTTCTCAGGTCTATGCCATTCGTCGGTGTCGTGTCTGGGTATGACGATAAACTCCACCTGGTAGCAAGGCATCTGTTCAGGGAAATTTTCAGGAGGTGGAACTGCCTCTTAATTGCTGTTGTTCTCAGGTCTATGCCATTCGTTGGTGTCGTGTCCTGGGTATGACGATAAACTCCACCTGGTAGCAAGGCATCTGTTCGGGAAATTTTCAGGATAGTGGAACTGCCTCTTAATTGCTGTTGTTCTCAGGTCTATGCCATTCGTTGGTGTCGTGTCCTGGGTATGACGATAAACTCCACCTGGTAGCAAGGCATCTGTTCAGGAAATTTTCAGGAAGTGGAACTGCCTCTTAATTGCTGTTGTTCTCAGGTCTATGCCATTCGTTGGTGTCGTGTCCCTGGGTATGACGATAAACTCCACCTGGTAGCAAAGGCATCTGTTCGGGAAATTTTCAGGAGGTGGAACTGCCTCTTAATTGCTGTTGTTCTCAGGTCTATGCCATTCGTTGGTGTCGTGTCCTGGGTATGACGATAAACTCCACCTGGTAGCAAGGCATCTGTTTGGGAAATTTTCAGGAGTGGAATTTTAATTTGCTGTTGAACTATCTGTTGTCGTGTCCTCTGGTAGCAAGGCATCTGTTCGGGAATTTTTTCAGGAGGTCTTGCTGTTGTTCTCAGGTCTATGCCATTCGTCGGTGTCGTGTCTGGGTATGACGATAAACTCCACCTGGTAGCAAGGCATCTGTTCAGGAAATTTTTCAGGAGAGTGGAACTGCCTCTTAATTGCTGTTGTTCTCAGGTCTATGCCATTCGTTGGTGTCGTGTCCTGGGTATGACGATAAACTCCACCTGGTAGCAAGGCATCTGAAATTTTCAGAGGGGAAAATTTTCTATGGGAGTGTATGTCCTGGGTATGACGATAAACTCCACCTGGTAGCAAAGCATCCTTTTAATCTGCTGTTGTTCTCAGGTCTATGGCATTCGTTGGTGTCGTGTCCTGGGTATGACGATAAACTCCACCTGGTAGCAAGGCATCTGTTCGGGAAATTTTCAGGAGGTGGAACTGCCTCTTAATTGCTGTTGTTCTCAGGTCTATGCCATTCGTTGGTGTCGTGTCCTGGGTATGACGATAAACTCCACCTGGTAGCAAGGCATCTGTTCGGGAAATTTTTCAGGAGAGTGGAACTGTTCTCAGGTCTATGCCATTAATTGCTGTTGTTCTCAGGTCTATGCCATTCTGTTGTTCTGGTCTATGCCATTCGTTGTCCGGTCAAATTTATGACGATAAACTCCACCTGGTAGCAAGGCATCTGTTCAGGAAATTTTGGGAGAGTGGAACTGTCTCTTAATTGCTGTTGTTCTCAGGTCTATGCCATTCGTTGGTGTCGTGTTCTGGGTGACGATAAACTCCACCTGGTAGCAAGGCATCTGTTCAGGAAATTTTTCAGGAAGTGGAACTGCCTCTTAATTGCTGTTGTTCTCAGGTCTGTATGCCATTCGTTGGTGTCGTGTCCTGGGTATGACGATAAACTCCACCTGGTAGCAAGGCATCTGTTCGGGAAATTTTCAGGAGGTGGAACTGCCTCTTAATTGCTGTTGTTCTCAGGTCTATGGCATTCGTTGGTGTCGTGTCCTGGGTATGACGATAAACTCCACCTGGTAGCAAGGCATCTGTTCGGGAAATTTTCAGGAGAGTGGAACTACCTCTTAATTGCTGTTGTTTTTTCAGGTCTATGCCATTCGTTGGTGTCGTGTCCTGGGTATGACGATAAACTCCACCTGGTAGCAAGGCATCTGTTGAATTTTTTCAGAGAGTGGAACTGCCTCTTAATTGTCTGCCATTCGTTTTCAGTCCTGGGTATGACGATAAACTCCACCTGGCCAATTGTTCGGGGGAACTGGGTGACGATAAACTCTTAGGCATCTGTTGCTTAATCCGTTGTTTTTCAGGTCTATGGCATTCGTTGGTGTCGTGTCCTCTCAGGTCTCAGGTATGGCATTCGTTGGTGTTGCCATTCGTGTCCTGGGTATGACGATAAACTCCACCTGGTAGCAAATTGGCATCATTGAAATTTTCAGGAGAAACTGCCTGGGTATGCTGTTGTTTCAGGCCATTTCGTCGGTGTCATTGTGTTTTATCCTGGTATGACGCTCCCTGGTAGCAAGGCATCTGTTGGGAAACTTTGTTCTTCATTGCTGTTGTCTATGGTCTATGGCATTCGTTGGTTCGTTGGTGTCGTGTCCTGGGTATGAAATTTTCAGGATAGGAACTCCACCTGGTAGCATGGCATCTGGGTATGACGAATTTTTTCAGGAGAGGTGGAACTAACTGCTTAATTGCTGTTGTTCTCAGGTCTATGCCATTCGTTGGTGTCGTGTCCTGGGTATGACGATAAACTCCACTCCAAGGCATCTGTTAGGGAAATTTTCAGGAGAGGAACTACCTCTTAAGTTGTTGTTGTTCTCTGTTCGGGAAATTTCGTTGGTGTCGTGTTTTCGATAACCCACCTGGGGCATCTGTTGGGAAATTTTCTGCCTCTTAATTGCTGTTGTTCTCAGGTCTATGCCATTCGTTGGTGTCGTGTCCTGGGTATGACGATAAACTCCACCTGGTAGCAAGGCATCTGTTCGGGAAATTTTCAGGAGAGTGGAACTGCCTCTTAATTGCTGTTGTTCTCAGGTCTATGCCATTCGTTGGTGTCGTGTCCTGGGTATGACGATAAACTCCACCTGGTAGCAAGGCATCTGTTCGGGAAATTTTTCAGGAGAAGTGGAACTGCCTCTTAATTGCTGTTGTTCTCAGGTCTATGCCATTCGTTGGTGTCGTGTCCTGGGTATGACGATAAACTCCACCTGGTAGCAATGCATCTGTTCAGGGAAATTTTTTCAGGAGAGTGGAACTACCTCTTAACCTATTTGTTCTCAGGTCTAAGGCATTCGTTGGTGTCGTATCCTGGGTATGACGATAAACTCCACCTGGTTTCAAGGCATCTGTTCAGAAATTTTCAGGAGAATTGGAACTGCCTCTTAATTGCTGTTGTTCTCAGGTCTATGCCATTCGTTGGTGTCGTGTCCTGGGTGACGATAAACTCACCTGGTAGCAAGGCATCTGTTCAGGGAATTTTCAGGAGAGTGGAACTGCCTCTTAATTGCTGTTGTTCTCAGGTCTATGCCATTCGTTGGTGTCGTGTCCTGAGGGTTGACGATAAACTCACCTGGTTCTCAGGTCAAAGGCATCTCGGTTCGTGTCCTGGGAAATTTTCAGGAGAGCATCTGTTAAATTTTCCGGACTGGAACCTCTTAATTCTGTTGTTCTCGGGTCTATGCCATTCGTTGGTGTCGTGTCACAAATTTATGACGATAAACTCCACCTGGTCTGTTCAGGAAATTTTTCAAGTGGCTTAACTGCTGTTCTCGGTCTACTTATTCGTTGGTGTCGTGTTGGTGTTCGATAAGCTCAGGTGGAAATTTTAAACTCCACTGTTGTTCTCAGGTCTGCATCTGTTGGTAGCAAGGCATCTTTTCAGGAAATTTTCTACCTCTTTCTCAGGTTGGTGTCGTGTCCTGGGTATGACGATAAACTCCACCTGGTAGCAAGGCATCTGTTCAGGAGGGAAATTTTCAGGAGTGGAACTGCCTCTTAATTGCTGTTGTTCTCAGGTCTATGCCATTCGTTGGTGTCGTGTCCTGGGTATGACGATAAACTCCACCTGGTAGCAAGGCATCTGTTCGGGAAATTTTCGGGGAGAGTGGAACTGCCTCTTAATTGCTGTTGTTCTCAGGTCTATGGCATTCGTTGGTGTCGTGTCCTGGGTATGACGATAAACTCCACCTGGTAGCAAGGCATCTGTTCGGGAAATTTTCAGGAGAGTGGAACTGCCTCTTAATTGCTGTTGTTCTCAGGTCTATGCCATTCGTTGGTGTCGTGTCCTGGGTATGACGATAAACTCCACCTGGTAGCAAGGCATCTGTTCGGGAAATTTTCAGGAGAGTGGAACTGCCTCTTAATTGCTGTTGTTCTCAGGTCTATGGCATTCGTTGGTGTCGTGTCCTGGGTATGACGATAAACTCCACCTGGTAGCAAGGCATCTGTTCAGGAAATTTTCAGGAGAGTGGAACTACCTCTTCATTGCTGTTGTTCTCAGGTCTATGCCATTCGTTGGTGTCGTGTCCTGGGTATGACGATAAAGCTCCACCTGGTAGCAAGGCCTGGTATTGCTGTTGTTCTCAATGGCATCTGTTCTGGGTATGGAACCTGGTAGCAAGGCATCTTTTCAGGAAATTTTCAGGAGAGTGGAACTGCTGTTATTCTTAATTGCTGTTGTTCTCAGGTCTATGGCATTCGTTGGTGTCGTGTCCTGGGTATGACGATAAACTCCACCTGGTAGCAAGGCATCTGTTCGGGAAATTTTCAGGAGAGTGGAACTGCCTCTTAATTGCTGTTGTTCTCAGGTCTATGCCATTCGTTGGTGTCGTGTCCTGGGTATGACGATAAACTCCACCTGGTAGCAAGGCATCTGTTCAGGAAATTTTCAGGAGAGTGGAACTGCCTCTTAATTGCTGTTGTTCTCAGGTCTATCTCCATTCGTTGGTGTCGTGTCCTGGGTATGACGATAAACTCCACCTGGTAGCAAGGCATCGGGAAATTTTGGAATTTTAATTGGTTGTTCTCAGGTCTATGCCATTCGTTGGTGTGGTGCTGTTTTTCTAGGTGTCCGTGGGTATGACGATAAACTCCACCTGGTAGCAAGGCATCTGTTCGGGAAATTTTTCAGTGGAGGCATCTGTTCAGGTCTATGCCATTCTGGTGTCGTGTCCTGGGTTTTCCACCTGGTAGAGCATCTGTTGGAATTTTTTCAGGAGGTGGAACTACCTCTTAATTGCTGTTGTTCTCAGGTCTATGGCATTCGTTGGTGTCGTGTCCTGGGTATGACGATAAACTCCACCTGGTAGCAAGGCATCTGTTCGGGAAATTTTCAGGAGAGTGGGAACTGCCTCTTAATTGCTGTTGTTCTCAGGTCTATGCCATTCGTTGGTGTCGTGTCCTGGGTATATGATAAACCCACCTGGTAGCAAGGCATCTGTTCAGGAAATTTTCAGGAGAGTGGGAACTACCTCTTAATTGCTGTTGTTCTCAGGTCTATGCCATTCGTTGGTGTCGTGTCCTGGGTATGACGATAAACTCCACCTGGTAGCAAGGCATCTGTTCGGAAATTTTCAGGAGAGTGGAACTGCCTCTTAATTGCTGTTGTTCTCAGGTCTATGCCATTCGTTTGGTGTCGTGTCCTGGGTATGACGATAAACTCCACCTGGTAGCAAGGCATCTGTTCGGGAAATTTTTTCAGGAGAGTGGAACTACCTCTTAATTGCTGTTGTTTTCAGGTCTATGGCATTCGTTGGTGTCGTCGTCTGGGTATGACGATAAACTCCACCTGGTAACAAGGCATCTGTTAAGGGAAATTTTCAGGAGAGTGGAACTCTCTTAATTGCTGTTGTTCTCAGGTCTATGCCATTCGTTGGTGTCGTGTCCTGGGTATGACGATAAACTCCACCTGGTCGACAAACCCACCTGGTAGCAAGGCATCTGTTCGGGAAATTTTCGGGAGAGTGGAACTACCTCTTAATTGCTGTTGTTCTCAGGTCTATGCCATTCGTTGGTGTCGTGTCCTGGGTATGACGATAAACTCCACCTGGTAGCAAGGCATCTGTTCGGGAAATTTTCAGTGGACCTCTTAATTGCTGTTGTTCTGGAACGTTGGTGTCTCTGGGTTATGACGATAAACTCCACCTGGTAGCAAGGCATCTGTTCGGGAAAATTTTCAGGAGAGTGGAACTACCTCTTAATTCAGGTCTATGGCATTCGTTGGTGTCGTGTCCTGGGTATGACGATAAACTCCACCTGGTAGCAAGGCATCTGTTCGGGAAATTTCAGGAGAGTGGAACCGCTCTTAATTGCTGTTGTTCTCAGGTCTATGGTATCGTTGGTGTCGTGTCCTGGGTATGACGATAAACTCCACCTGGTAGCAAGGCATCTGTTCGGGAAATTTTTCAGGAGAGTGGAACTGCCTCTTAATTGCTGTTGTTTGTTGGTCTATGCCATTCGTTGGTGTCGTGTCCTGGGTATGACGATAAACTCCACCTGGTAGCAAGGCATCTGTTCGGGAAATTTTTCAGGAGAGTGGAACTACCTCTTAATTGCTGTTGTTCTCAGGTCTATGCCCATTCGTTGGTGTCGTGTCCTGACGATAAACTCCACCTGGGTAGCAAGGCATCTGTTCGGGAAATTTTCAGGAGAGTGGAACTACCTCTAATTGCTGTTGTTCTCAGGTCTATGCCATTCGTTGGTGTCGTGTCCTGGGTGTGACGATAAACCCACCTGGTAGCAAGGCATCTGTTCGGGAAATTTTCAGGAGAGTGGAACTGCCTCTTAATTGCTGTTGTTCTCAGGTCTATGGCATTCGTTGGTGTCGTGTCCTGGGTATGACGATAAACTCCACCTGGTAGCAAGGCATCTGTTCGGGAAATTTTCAGGAGAGTGGAACTAACTCTTAACTGCTGTTGTTCTCAGGTCTATGCCATTCGTTGGTGTCGTGTCCTGGGTATGACGATAAACTCCACCTGGTAGCAAGGCATCTGTTCGAAATTTTCAGGAGGTGGAACTGCCTCTTAATTGCTGTTGTTCTGTGGTCTATGCCATTCGTTGGTGTCGTGTCCTGGGTATGACGATAAACTCACCTGGTAGCAAGGCATCTCGGGTTCTGCCTTTAATTGCTGGGTTGTTTTCTGGGGATGCCATTCGTCGGTGTCGTGTCCTTAACGATTTTCTGGAGTGAATGCCTCTTAATTGCTGTTGTTTTCAGGTTCATGCCATTCGTTGGTGTCGTGTCCTGGGTATGACGATAAACCCACCCAAGGCACGGAAATTTTCAGCCAGGATGCGATTCGTTGGTGTCGTGTCCTGGGTGACGATAAACTCCACTGGTAATTGCTGTTGTTCTCAGGAGGTTTTTGCCATTCGTTGGTGTCGTGTCCTGGGTATGACGATAAACTCCACCTGGTAGCAAGGCATCTGTTCGGGAAATTTTCACCTGGGCAAGAGTGGAACTACCTCTTAATTGCTGTTGTTCTCAGGTCTATGGCATTCGTTGGTGTCGTGTCCTGGGTATGACGATAAACTCCACCTGGTAGCAAGGCATCTGTTCGAAATTTTCAGGAGAGTGGAACTGTTTTTTCCTCTTACATTCGTTGGTTGTTGTTCTCAGGTTCTATGCCATTCGTTGTGTCGTGTCCTGGGTATGACGATAAACTCCACCTGGTAGCAAGGCATCTGTTAGGGAAATTTTCAGGAGAGTGGAACTGCCTCTTAATTGCTGTTGTTCTCAGGTCTATGGCATTCGTTGGTGTCGTGTCCTGGGTACGATAACTCCACCTGGTAGCAAGGCATCTGTTCGGGAAATTTTCAGGAACTAACGCTTAAGTCAGGAACTGTCTCTTAAATAGCAAGGCATCTGTTGTTCTCAGGCATTCGTTGGTGTCGTGTCCTGGGTATGACGATAAACTCACCTGGTAGCAAGGCATCTGTTCGGGAAATTTTCAGGAGGTGGAACTACCTCTTAATTGCTGTTGTTCTCAGGTCTATGCCATTCGTTGGTGTCGTGTCCTGGGTATGACGATAAACTCCACCTGGTAGCAAGGCATCTGTTCGGGAAATTTTCAGGAGAGTGGAACTGCTGTTGTTCTCTTAATTGCTGTTATTCTCAGGTCTATGCAAGGCATTCGAAATTTTGGTGTCGTGTCCTGGGTATGACGATAAACCCACCTGGTAGCAAAGGCATCTGTTCGGGAAATTTTCAGGAGAGTGGAACTACCTCTTAATTGCTGTTGTTTTCAGGTCTATGCCATTCGTTGGTGTCGTGTCCTGGGTATGACGATAAACTCCACCTGGTAGCAAGGCATCTGTTCGGGAAATTTTCAGGAGAGTGGAACTGCCCTCTTAATTGCTGTTGTTCTCAGGTCTATGGCATTCGTTGGTGTCGTGTCCTGGGCATGACGATAACCCACCTGGTAGCAAGGCATCTGTTCGGGAAATTTTCAGGAGAGTGGAACTAACTCTTAATTGCTGTTGTTTTCAGGTCTATGCCATTCGTTGGTGTCGTGTCCTGGGTATGACGATAAACTCCACCTGGTAGCAAGGCATCTGTTCGGGAAATTTTCAGGAGAGTGGAACTGCGTCTTAATTGCTGTTGTTCTCAGGTCTATGGCCATTCGTTGGTGTCGTGTCCTGGGTATGACGATAAACTCCACCTGGTAGCAAGGCATCTGTTGAATTTTTTCAGGAGAGTGGAACTGCATCTTTAATTGCTGTTGTTTCAGGTCAGGAGACCTGTATGACGAACTGCCATCTGTTCGGGAAATTTTTGCTGGTTGTTTTCTTAATTGGTGTTCTATGGCATTCGTTGGCGTCGTGTCCTGGGTATGACGATAAACTCCACCTGGTAGCAAGGCATCTGTTCGGGAAATTTTCAGGAGAGTGGAACTGCCTCTTAATTGCTGTTGTTCTCAGGTTCTATGCCATTCGTTGGTGTCGTGTCCTGGGTATGACGATAAACTCCACCTGGTAGCAAGGCATCTGTTCAGGAAATTTTCAGGAGAGTGGAACTACCTCTTAATTGCTGTTGTTCTCCAGGTCTATGGCATTCGTTGGTGTCGTGTCCTAGGTATGACGATAAACCCACCTGGTAGCAAGGCATCTGTTCGGGAAATTTTCAGGAGAGTGGAATTAACTCTTAATTGCTGTTGTTCTCAGGTCTATGGCATTCGTTGGTGTCGTGTCCTGGGTATGACGATAAACTCCACCTGGTAGCAAGGCATCTGTTCGGGAAATTTTCAGGAGAGTGGAACTGCCTCTTAATTGCTGTTGTTTCAGGTCTATGCCATTCGTTGGTGTCGTGTCCTGGGTATGACGATAAACTCCACCTGGTAGCAAGGCATCTGGCTGGGAAATTTTCAGGAGAGTGGAACTACCTCTTAATTGCTGTTGTTCTCAGGTCTATGCCATTCGTTGGTGTCGTGTCCTGGGTATGACGATAAACCCACCTGGTAGCAAAGGCATCTGTTCAGGAAATTTTCAGGAGAGTGGAACTGCCCTCTCTCTTAATTGCTGTTGTTCATGCCATTGTTGTTGTTCCCGTATGACGATGTCAGCAAGGCATGTTCCTATGGCATTCGTTGGTGTCGTGTCCTGGGTATTCGTTCGGGAAATTTTCAGAGAGTTGTTCTGCTGGTCTGTCCTGGGTATGATGATAAAACCCACCTGGTAGCAAGGCATCTGTTCGGGAAATTTTCAGGAGATTGTGGAACTGCCTCTTAAATTGCTGTTTGAACTTCTCAGGTCTATGCCATTCGTTGGTGTCGTGTCCTCAGTATGACGATAAACTCCACCTGGTAGCAAGGCATCTGTTCGGGAAATTTTCAGGAGAGTGGAACTGCCTCTTAATTGCTGTTGTTCTCAGGTCTATGCCATTCGTTGGTGTGTTGTCCTGGGTATGACGATAAACTCCACCTGGTAGCAAGGCATCTGTTCGGGAAATTTTCAGGAGAGTGGAATGTCAACTTTAATTGCTATTTGTTTTCAGGTCTATGCCATTCGTCGGTGTCGTGTCCTGGGTATGACGATAAACCCAACTGGTAGCAAGGCATCTGTTCGGGAAATTTTCAGGAGAGTGGAACTGCCTCTTAATTGCTGTTGTTCTCAGGTCTATGCCATTCGTTGGTGTCGTGTCCTGTATGATGATAAAACCCACCTGGTAGCAAGGCATCTGTTCGGGAAATTTTCAGAGAGTGGAACTGCCTCTTAATTGCTAAGTTGTTTTCAGGTCCTATGCCATTCGTTGTCGTGTCCTGGGTATGTCCTGGGTATGACAGGAGTGGAACTGCGTCTTAATTGCTGTTGTTCTCACCTGGTACCTGGTAGCAAGGCATCTGTTCAGGAAATTTTCAGGAGAGTGGAACTACCTCTTAATTGCTGTTGTTTTCAGGTTTATGCCATTCGTTGGTGTCGTGTCCTGGGTATGACGATAAACTCCACTGGTAGCAAGGCATCTGTTCGGGAAATTTTCATTGCTGAGAGTGGAATCACCTCGTGTCCTAGGTTGACGCTGGTGCTGTTGTTCTCAGGTGGAATGCCATTGCTGTTGTTGGTCTATGGTCGTGTCCTGGGTATGATGATAAACTCAACTGGTAGTAAAGGCATCTGTTCAGGAAAATTTTCAGGAGAGTGGAACTGCCTCTTAATTGCTGTTGTTCTCAGGTCTTTGGCATTCGTTGGTGTCGTGTCCTGGGTATGACGATAAACTCCACCTGGTAGCAAGGCATCTGTTCAGGAAATTTTGGGGAGAGTGGAACTACCTCTTAATTGCTGTTGTTCTCAGGTCTATGCCATTCGTTGGTGTCATGTCCTGGGTATGACGATAACTCCACCTGGTAGCAAGGCATCTGTTCGGGAATTTTCAGGAGGTGGAACTACCTCTTAATTGCTGTTATTTTCGGGTCTATGCCATTCGTCGGTGTCGTGTCCTGGGTATGACGATAAACTCCACCTGGTAGCAAGGCATCTGTTCGGGAAATTTTCAGGATGGTGGAACTGTCTCTTAATTGCTGTTGTTCTCAGGTCTATGCCATTCGTTGGTGTCGTGTCCTGGGTATGACGATAAACTCACCTGGTAGCAAGGCATCTGTTCGGGAAATTTTCAGGATAGTGGAACTGCCTCTTAAATGCTGTTGTTCTCAGGTTATACCCATTCGTTGGTGTCATCGTGTCTGGGTATGACGATAAACTCCACCTGGTAGCAAGGCATCTGTTCGGGAAATTTTCAGGAGAGTGGAACTGCCTCTTAATTGCTGTTGTTCTCAGGTCTATGCCATTCGTCGGTGTCGTGTCCTGGGTATGACGATAAACTCCACCTGGTAGCAAGAGCATCTGTTCGGGGAAATTTTTTTCAGAGTGGAACTGCCTCTAATTGCTGTTGTTCCAGGTCTATGCCATTCGTTGGTGTCGTGTCCTGGGTATGACGATAAACTCCACCTGGTAGCAAGGCATCTGTTCGGGAAATTTTCAGGAGAGTGAAACTGCCTTTTAATTGCTGTTGTTCTCAGGTCTATGCCGCCATTCGTCGGTGTCGTGTCCTGGGTATGACGATAAACCCACCTGGTAGCAAGGCATCTGTTCGGGAAATTTTCAGGAGAGTGGAACTGCCTGTTTCTCAGTTCATGCCATGCTGTCTGCCATTCGTTGTGTCCTGGGTATGACGATAAACTCCACCTGGTAGCAAGGCATCTGTTCGGGAAATTTTCAGGATGTCGTGTCCTGGGTAGTGGAACTGCCTCGGGAAATTTTAATTGCTTAATTACTGTTGTTCTCAGGTCTATGCCATTCGTTGGTGTCGTGTCCTGGGTATGACGATAAACTCCACCTGGTAGCAAGGCATCTGTTCGGGAAATTTTCAGGAGAGTGGAACTGCCTCTTAATTGCTGTTGTTCCTTCAGGTCTATGCCATTCGTTTGCGTCGTCCCTGGGTATGACGATAAACTCCACCTGGTAGCAAGTCATCTGTTCGGGAAATTTTCGGGAGTGGAACTGCCCTCTTAATTGCTGTTGTTCTCAGGTCTATGCCATTCGTCGGTGTCGTGTCCTGGGTATGACGATAAACTCCAACTGGTAGCAAGGCATCTGTTCGGGAAATTTTCAGGAGAGTGGAACTGCTCTTAATTGCTGTTGTTCTCAGGTCTATGCCATTCGTTGGTGTCGTGTCCTGGGTATGACGATAAACTCCACCATCTATTGGGAAATTTTCAGGAGGTAGCCTCAATTGCTGTTGCATCATTCGTTGTTGTTCAGGAAATTTTCGGGGAGAGTGGAACTGCCTCTTAATTGCTGTTGTTCTCAGGTCTACATTCGGCATTCGTTGGTGTCGTGTCCTGGGTATGACGATAAACTCCACCTGGTAGCAAGGCATCTGTTCGGAAATTTTCAGGAGAGTGGAACTGCCTCTTAATTTAATTGCCTGTTGTTCTCAGGTCTATGGCATTCGTTGGTGTCGTGTCCTGGGTATGACGATAAACTCCACCTGGTAGCAAGGCATCTGTTCAGGAAATTTTCAGGAGGGTGGAACTGCCTCTTAATTGTTGTTGTTCTCAGGTAATCGTGTCCTGGTGACGATAAACTCCACCTGGTAGCAAGGCATCAGGAAATTTTCCGAGTACTTAATACTGTTGTTTCAGGTCTATGCTATTCGTTGGTGTCGTGTCCTGGGTATGACGATAAACTCCAACTGGTAGCAAGGCATCTGTTCGGGAAATTTTCAGGAGAGTGGAACTGCCCTCTTAATTGCTGTTGTTCTCAGGTCTATGGCATTCGTCGGTGTCGTGTCCTGGGCGATGACGATAAACTCCACCTGGTAGCAAGGCATCTGTTCGGGAAATTTCAGGAGGGTGGAACTGCCTCTTATTACTGTTGTTCTCAGGTTCAGAGCATTGTTGGTGTCGTGTCCGGTATGACGATAAACTCCACCAAAGGCATCTGTTCAGGAATTTTTTCAGGAGGTGGAACTGCCTCTTAATTGCTGTTGTTTCAGGTTCATGCCATTCGTCGGTGTGTCCTGGGCGATGATGAACTCCACCTGGTAGCAAGGCATCTGTTCGGGATTTTTCAGATAGGGGTGGAACTGCCTCTTAATTGCTGTTGTTCTCAGGTTCATGCCATTCGTTGGTGTCGTGTCCTGGGTATGATGATAAACTCCACCTGGTAGCAAGGCATCTGTTCAGAGGAAAATTTTTTTTTCAGGTCTATGCTAGTCCTGGGTATGACGATAAAACTGCCTCGGGAAAATTTTTAATTGCTGTTGTTCTCAGGTCTATGCCCATTCGTTGGTGTCGTGTCCTGGGTATGACGATAAACTCCACCTGGTAGCAAGGCATCTGTTCGGGAAATTTTCAGGAGAGTGGAACTACCTCTTAATTGCTGTTGTTTTTTCATTCGTCGGTGTCATGTCCTGGGTAACTGCCAACTGGTAAAGGCATCTGTTGTTTTCAGTGGAACTGCCTCTAATGCCATTATGCCATTCGTTGGTGTCGTGTCCTGGGTATGACGATAAACTCCACCTGGTAGCAAGGCATCTGTTCGGGAAATTTTCAGGAGGTGGAACTGCCCTTAATTGCTGTTGTTCTCAGGTCTATGCCATTCGTTGGTGTTGTGTCCTGGGTATGACGATAAACTCCACCTGGTAGCAAGGCATCTGTTCGGGAAATTTTCAGGAGAGTGGAACTGCCTCTTAATTGCTGTTGTTCTCAGGTCTATGCCATTCGTTGGTGTCGTGTCCTGGTATGACGATAAACTCCACCTGGTAGCAAGGCATCTGTTCGGGAAATTTTCAGGAGAGTGGAACTGCCTCTTAATTGCTGTTGTTCTGGTGGCCTGGGCCATTCGTATGCCATTCGGTATGACGTGTCCTGGTAGCAAGGCATCTGATCGGAAATTTTCAGGTAGCAAGGCATCTGTTGGGCGTTCTCATTCATCAGGATCGTGTCCTGGGAACTGCCTCTTAATTGTTCGGGAAATTTTGTTCTTAATTGCTGGTCTATGCCATTCGTTGGTGTCGTGTCCTGGGTATGACGATAAACTCCACCTGGTAGCAAGGCATCTGTTCGGGAAATTTTCAGGAGAGTGGAACTGCTCTTAATTGCTGTTGTTCTCAGGTCGTCGGTATGCTGGGTATGACGATTCCATTAAGGTCAAGGTGTTCGTGTCCTGGGTGTTGTTCTCAGGTTCATGGACGATCCCAAAACTGTTCCACCTGGTAGTCGTCGGTAAACGTCCTGGGTATGACCTAACCCACCTGGTAAGGCATCTGTTCGGGAAATTTTCAGGAGAGTGGAACTGCCTCTTAATTGCTGTTGTTCTCAGGTCTATGCCATTCGTCGGGTGTCGTGTCCTGGGTATGACGACGATAAACTCCCACCTGGTAGCAAGGCATCTGTTCTGGGAAATTTTAGGGAGAGTGGAACTGCCTCTTAATTGCTGTTGTTCTTGTGGTCTATGCCATTCGTTGGTGTCGTGTCCTGGGTATGACGATAAACTCCACCTGGTAGCAAGGCATCTGTTCGGGAAATTTTCAGGAGAGTGGAACTAACTCTTAATTGCTGTTGTTTTCAGGTCTATGCCATTCGTTGGTGTCGTGTCCTGGGCATGACGATAAACTCCACCTGGTAGCAAGGCATCTGTTCGGGAAATTTTTCAGGAGAGTGGAACTGCCTCTTAATTGCTGTTGTTCTGTTGTTCTCAGGTCTTTGGTAGCAATTCGTTGGTGTCGTGTCCTGGTGTTGACATGGATAACTCCACCTGGCAGCAAGGCATCTGTTCGGGAAATTTTCAGGAGAGTGGAACTGCCTCTTAATTGCTGTTGTTCTCAGGTCTATGCCATTCGTTGGTGTCGTGTCCTGGGTATGACGATAAACTCCACCTGAAATTTTAGGAAGGCATCTGTTCAGGGAAATTTCAGAGTGGAACTAAACCCTCTTGGTAGCTGTTGTTCTCAGGTCTATGCTGTTGTTTCGTCGGTGTCGTGTCGTGTCCTGTATGACGATAACCCACCTGGTAGCAAGGATCTGTTCGGGAAATTTTAGTGGAACTCCTTAACTGTTGTTCTGGTCTATGCCATTCGTTGGTGCATCCTGCATGACGATAAACTCCACCTGGAAGAAGGCATTGTTCAGGAAATTTCAGGAGAGTGGAACTGCCTCTTAATTGCTGTTGTTCTCAGGTCTATGCCATTCGGTCGGTGTCGTGTCCTGGGTATGACGATAAACTCCACCTGGTAGGCATGCCAGGCATCTGTTCGGGAAATTTAGCAAGGCATCTGTTTTTTCTGGAGAGTGGAACTGCCTCTTAATTGCTGTTGTTCTCAGGTCTATGCCATTCGTTGGTGTCATGTCCTGGGTATGACGATAAACTCCACCTGGTAGCAAGGCATCTGTTCGGGAAATTTTCAGAGAGTGGAACTGCCTTAATTGCTGTTGTTTTCAGGTCCCATGCCATTCGTCGGTGTCGTGTCCTGGGTATGTAACGACCACACCTGGTAGCAAGGCATCTGTTCGGGAAATTTTCAGGAGAGTGGAACTGCCTCTAATTGCTGTTGTTCTCAGGTCTATGGCATTCGTTGGTGTCGTGTCCTGGGTATGACGATAAACCCACCTGGTAGCAAGGCATCTGTTCAGGAAATTTTTTCAGGAGAGTGGAACTGCCTCTTAATTGCTGTTGTTCTCAGGTTCATGCCATTCGTTGGTGTCGTGTCCTGGTATGACGATGAACTCCACCTGGTAGCAAGGCATCTGTTCGGGAAATTTTCAGGAGAGTGGAACTGCCTCTAAATTGTTGTTCTCAGGTTCATGCTATTCGTCGGTGTCGTGTCCTGGCATGACGATAAACTCCACCTGGTAGCAAGGCATCTGTTCGGGAAATTTTCAGGAGCCGCTTAATTGCTGTTGTTCTCAGGAACTGCCTGGGTATCTTAATTGCATCTGTTGTTCTCAGGTCTATGCCATTCGTCGGTGTCGTGTCCTGGGTATGACGATAAACTCCACCTGGTAGCATCAAGGCATCTGTTCGGGAAATTTTCAGGAGAGTGGAACTGCTCTTAATTGTTGTTACTGCCTCTTAATTGCTGTTGTTCGATCTCAGGTCTTGTTGCCATTCGTTGGTGTCGTGTCCTGGGTGTGACGATAAACTCCACCTGGTAGCAAGGCATCTGTTCGGGAAATTTTCAGGAGAGTGGAACTAACTCTTAATTGCTGTTGTTCCTGGGTCTATGCATTCGTTGGTGTCGTGTCCTGGGTGACGATAAACTCCACCTGGTAGCAAGGCATCTGTTCGGGAAAATTTTCAGGAGAGTGGAACTAACTCTTAATTGCTGTTGTTTTCAGGTCTATGCCATTCGTCGGTGTCGTGTCCTGGGTATGACGATAAACCCACCTGGTAGCAAGGCATCTGTTGGGAAATTTTCAGGAGAGTGGAACTGCCTCTTAATTGCTGTTGTTCTCAGGTCTATGCCATTCGTCGGTGTCGTGTCCTGGGTATGACGATAAACTCCACCTGGTAGCAAGGCATCTGTTCGGGAAATTTTCAGGAGTGGAACTAACTCTTAATTGCTGTTGTTTTCAGGTCTATGCCATTCGTCGGTGTCGTGTCCTGGGTATGACGATAAACTCCACCTGGTAGCAAGGCATCTGTTCGGGAAATTTTCAGGAGTGGAACTGCCTCTTAATTGCTGTTGTTCTCAGGTCTATGCCATTCGTCGGTGTCGTGTCCTGGGTATGACGATAACCCACCTGGTAGCAAGGCATCTGTTCAGGGAAATTTTCAGGAGAGTGGAACTGCCTCTTAATTGCTGTTGTTGTTCAGGTTCATGCCATTCGTCGGTGTCGTGTCCTGGGTATGACGATGAACTCCACCTGGTAGCAAGGCATCTGTTCGGGAAATTTTCAGGAGAGTGGAACTGCCTCTTAATTGCTGTTGTTCTCAGGTTCATGCCATTCGTCGGGTGTCGTGTCCTGGGTATGACGATAAACCCACCTGGTAGCAAGGCATCTGTTCGGGAAATTTTCAGGAGAGTGGAACTGCCTCTTAATTGCTGTTGTTGTTCAGGTCTATGGCATTCGTCGGTGTCGTGTCCTGGGTATGACGATAAACTCCACCTGGTAGCAAGGCATCTGTTCGGGAAATTTTCAGGAGAGTGGAACTGCCCTCTTAATTGCTGTTGTTCTCAGGTCTATGCCATTCGTCGGTGTCGTGTCCTGGGTATGACGATAAACCCACCTGGTAGCAAGGCATCTGTTCGGGAAATTTTCAGGAGAGTGGAACTGCCTCTTAATTGCTGTTGTTCTCAGGTCTATGCCATTCGTGGTGTCGTGTCCTGGGTGTCCACCTGGTAGCAAGGCATCTGTTCGGGAAATTTTGACTCTTAATTGTTGTTTTTCAGGATGGCATCTGTTGGTAAACTGACGATGAACTCCACCTGGTAGCAAGGCATCTGTTGGAAATTTTCAGGGAATTTTTCAGGAGAGTGGAACTGCCTCTTAATTGCTGTTGTTCTCAGGTCTATGGTTTCGTTGGTGTCGTGTCCTGGGTGTGACGATAAACTCCACCCTGGTAGCAAGGCATCTGTTCGGGAAATTTTCCGGAGAGTGGAACTGCCTCTTAATTGCTGTTGTTCTCAGGTCTATGCCATTCGTTGGTGTCGTGTCCAGGGTATGACGATAAACTCCACCTGGTAGCAAGGCATCTGTTCGGGAAATTTTCAGGAGAGTGGAACTGCCTCTTAATTGCTGTTGTTCTCAGGTCTTTGCCATTCGTCGGTGTCGTGTCCTGGGTATGACGATAAACTCCACCTGGTAGCAAGGCATCTGTTCAGGAAATTTTCAGGAGAGTGGAACTACCTCTCAATTGCTGTTGTTCTCAGGTCTATGGCATTCGTTGGTGTCGTGTCCTGGGTATGACGATAAACCCACCTGGTAGCAAGGCATCTGTTCGGGAAATTTTCAGGGAGAGTGGTCGGTTCGTGTCCTCTTAATTGCTGTTGTTCTCAGGTCTATGCCATTCGTTGGTGTCGTGTCCTGGGTATGACGATAAACTCCACCTGGTAGCAAGGCATCTGTTCGGGAAATTTTCAGGAGAGTGGAACTACCTCTTAATTGCTGTTGTTCTCAGGTCTATGCCATTCGTTGGTGTCGTGTCCTGCGGGTATGACGATAAACTCCACCTGGTAGCAAGGCATCTGTTCGGGAAATTTTTCAGGAGAGTGGAACTACCTCTTAATTGCACTGTTGTTTTCAGGTCTATGGCATTCGTCGGTGTCGTGTCCTGGGTATGACGATAAACTCCACCTGGTAGCAAGGCATCTGTTCAGGGGAAATTTTCAGGAGAGTGGAACTGCCTCTTAATTGCTGTTGTTCTCAGGTCTATGCCATTCGTCGGTGTCGTGTCCTGGGTATGACGATAAACTCCACCTGGTAGCAAGGCACCTGTTCGGGGAATTTTCAGGAGAGTGGAACTCGCTCTAATCTGTTGTTCAGGTCCTATGCCATTCGTTGGTGTCGTGGTCCTTATGACGATAAACCCACCTGGTAGCAAGGCATCTGTTCGGGAAATTTTCAGGAGAGTGGAACTGCCTCTTAATTGCTGTTGTTCTCAGGTCTATGGCATTCGTCCGGTGTCATTGTCCTGGGTATGACGATAAACCCACCTGGCAAGGCATCTGTTCGGGAAATTTTCAGGGAGTGGCATCAGGAACTGTTGTCCTGGGTATGACGATTCTGGTCAAGGTCTGTTCGGGAAATTTCGGTGTCGTGTCAGGAGAGACTACCTGGAACTATTTGAAATTTTTCCTCTTAATTGCTGTTGTTTCAGGTCTATGGCATTCGTCGGTGTCGTGTCCTGGGTATGACGATAAACTCCACCTGGTAGCAAGGCATCTGTTGGGAAATTTTCCGGAGAGTGGAACTGCCTCTTAATTGCTGTTGTTCTCAGGTCTATGCCATTCGTCGGTGTGTGTCCTGGGTATGACGATAAACTCCACCTGGTAGCAAGGCATCTGTTCGGGAAATTTTCAGGAGAGTGGAACTGCCTCTTAATTGCTGTTGTTCTCAGGTCTATGCCATTCGTCGGTGTCGTGTCCTGGGTATGACGATAAACTCCACCTGGTAGCAAGGCATCTGTTCGGAAATTTTCAGGAGGTGGAACTGCCTCTTAATTGCTGTTGTTCTCAGGTCTATGCCATTCGTTGGTGTCGTGTCCTGGGTATGACGATAAACTCCACCTGGTAGCAAGGCATCTGTTCGGGAAATTTTCAGGAGAGTGGAACTGCCTCTTAATTGCTGTTGTTCTCAGGTCTATGCCATTCGTTGGTGTCGTGTCATGGGTATGACGATAAACTCCACCTGGTAGCAAGGCATCTGTTCGGGAAATTTTCAGGGCAGTCCTGGGTATGACGAACTGCATCTGTTCGGGAAATTTTAATTGCTGTTGTTCTCAGGTCTATGCCATTCGTTGGTGTCGTGTCCTGGGTATGACGATAAACTCCACCTGGTAGCAAGGCATCTGTTCGGGAAATTTTGAGGAGAGTGGAACTGCCTCTTAATTGTTGTTGTTCTCAGGTCTATGCCATTCGTCGGTGTCGTGTCCTGGGTATGACGATAAACTCCACCTGGTAGCAAGGCATCTGTTCGGGGAAATTTTCAGGAGAGTGGAACTGCCTCTTAATTGTTGTTGTTCTCAGGTCTATGCCATTCGTCGGTGTCGTGTCCTGGGCATGACGATAAACTCCAACTGGTAGCAAGGCATCTGTTCGGGAAATTTTCAGGAGAGTGGAACTGCCCTAATTGCTGTTGACGATAAACGTTGGTGTCGTGTCCTGGGTATGACGATAAAACCTGGCAAGGCATCTGTTCGGGAAATTTTCCAGGAGAGTGGAACTGCCCTCTTTAATTGCTGTTGTTCTCAGGTCTATGCCATTCGTTGGTGTCGTGTCCTGGGTATGACGATAAACTCCACCTGGTAGCAAGGCATCTGTTCGGGAAATTTTCAGGAGAGTGGAACTGCCGCTTTAATTGCTGTTGTTCTCAGGTCTATGCCATTCGTTGGTGTCGTGTCCTGGGTATGACGATAAACTCCACCTGGTAGCAAGGCATCTGTTCGGGAAATTTTCAGGAGAGGGAAAATTTTCAGGAGGTTCATGGAACTCGTGTCCCTGACGATAACCCACCTGGTAGCAAGGCATCTGTTGAAATTTTCAGGAGAGGTCCCTTAATTGCCATTCGTCATGTGTCGTGTCGTGTCCTGGGTATGACGATAAACTCCACCTGGTAGCAAGGCATCTGTTCAGGGGAAATTTTCAGGAGAGTGGAACTGCCTCTTAATTGCTGTTGTTCTCAGGTCTATGCCATTCGTTGGTGTCGTGTCCTGGGTATGACGATAAAACCTGGTCCATCTGTTCAGGAAATTTTCAGGGTGGAACTGCCAAGGTCTATGCCATTCTGTTCGGGAATAAACTTTTCATCTGGAGAGAGTGGAACTGCCTCTTAATTGCTGTTGTTCTCAGGTCTATGGCATTCGTTGGTGTCGTGTCCTGGGTATGACGATAAACTCCACCTGGTAGCAAGGCATCTGTTCAGGAAATTTTCAGGAGAGTGGAACTGCCTCTTAATTGCTGTTGTTCTCAGGTCTATGGCATTCGTTGGTGTCGTGTCCTGGGTATGACGATAAACTCCACCTGGTAGCAAGGCATCTGTTCGGGAAATTTTCAGGAGAGTGGAACTGCCTCTTAATTGCTGTTGTTCTCAGGTCTATGCCATTCGTCGGTGTCGTGTCCTGGGTATGACGATAAACTCCACCTGGTAGCAAGGCATCTGTTCGGGAAATTTTCAGGAGAGTGGAACTGCCTCTTAATTGCTGTTGTTCTCAGGTCTATGCCATTCGTTGGTGTCGTGTCCTGGGTATGACGATAAACTCCACCTGGTAGCAAGGCATCTGTTCTTTTCGTGGAACTGCCTCTTAATTGCTGTTGTTCTCAGGGATGCCATTCGTTGGTGTCGTGTCCTGGGTATGACGATAAACTCTTAACCCTGGTAGCAAGGCATCTGTTCCGGAAATTTTCAGGAGTGGAACTGCATTAATTGCTGTTGTTCTCAGGTATGCCATTCGTTGGTGTCGTGTCCTGGGTATGACGATAACTCCACCTGGTAGCAAGGCATCTGTTCGGGAAATTTTCAGGAGAGTGGAACTGCTTGTTGTTGTTCTCAGGTCTATGCCATTCGTTGGTGTCGTGTCCTGGGTATGACGATAACCCACCTGGTAGCAAGGCATCTGTTCGGGAAATTTTCAGGAGAGTGGAACTGCCTCTTAATTGCTGTTGTTCTCAGGTCATGCCATTCGTTGGTGTCGTGTCCTGGGTATGACGATAAACTCCACCCAAAGGCATCTGTTCGGGGAAATTTTCAGGGAGTGGAACTGCCTCAATTGCTGTTGCATCTGTTCGGGTGTCGTGTCCTGGGTATTTCAACTGGTAGCAAGGCATCTGTTCGGAAAATTTTTCAGGAAGTGGAACCTCTTAATTGCTGTTGTTTTCAGGTCTATGCCATTCGTCGGTGTCGTGTCCTGGGTATGACGATAAACTCCACCTGGTAGCAAGGCATCTGTTCGGGAAATTTTCAGGAGAGTGGAACTGCCTCTTAATTGCTGTTGTTCTCAGGTCTATGCCATTCGTTGGTGTCGTGTCCTGGGTATGACGATAAACTCCACCTGGTAGCAAGGCATCTGTTCGGGAAATTTTCAGGAGAGTGGAACTGCCTCTTAATTGCTGTTGTTTCAGGTCTATGCCATTCGTCGGTGTCGTGTCCTGGGTATGACGATAAACCCACCTGGTAGCAAGGCATCTGTTCGGGAAATTTTCAGGAGAGTGGAACTGCCTCTTAATTGCTGTTGTTCTCAGGTCTATGCCATTCGTTGGTGTCGTGTCCTGGGTATGACGATAAACTCCACCTGGTAGCAAGGCATCTGTTCGGGAAATTTTCAGAGAGTGGAACTACCTCTTAATTGTTGTTGTTTTCAACATTCGTTGGTGTCGTGTCCTGGGTATGACGATAAACTCCACCTGGTAGCAAGGCATCTGTTCGGGAAATTTTCAGGAGAGTGGAACTGCCTCTTAATTGCTGTTGTTCTCAGTTATGCCATTCGTTGGTGTCGTGTCCTGGGTATGACGATAAACTCCCACCTGGTAGCAAGGCATCTGTTCGGGAAATTTTCAGGAGAGTGGAACTGCTGTTGTTCTCAGGTCTATGCCATTCGTTGGTGTCGTGTGTTGATTCTCTGTTCGGGAAATTTTCTGGAACTGGCTTAATTGCTGTTGTTTCAGGTCTATTGGTGTTGTGTCCTGGGTATGACGATAAACTCCACCTGGTAGCAAGGCATCTGTTCGGGAAATTTTCAGGAGGAAGTGCCTCTTAATTGCTGTTGTTCTCAGGTCTATGCCATTCGTCGGTGTCGTGTCCTGTTCCCAGGTAGCAAGGCATCTGTTCGGGAAATTTTTCAGGAGAGTGGAACTGCCTCTTAATTGCTGTTTGCTCTAGGTTCGTTCAGGGTGTCGTGTCCTGGGTATGACGACCCGGTAGCAAAATCTGTTCAGGAAAATTTTCAGAGAGTGGAACCTTAATTGCTGTAGGCATGCCATTCGTTGGTGCGTGTCCTGTATGACGATAAACTCCACCTGTAGCAAGGCATCTGTTCGGGAAAGTGGAACTGCCTCTTAATTGCTGTTGTTCTCAGGTCTATGGCATTCGTTGGTGTCGTGTCCTGGTATGACGATAACCCACCTGGTAGCAAGGCATCTGTTCGGGAAATTTTCAGGAGAGTGGAACTGCCTCTTAATTGCTGTTGTTCTCAGGTTCATGCCATTCGTTGGTGTCGTGTCCTGTATGACGATAAACCCACCTGGTAAGGCATCTGTTCGGGAAATTTTCAGGAGAGTGGAACTGCCTCTTAATTGCTGTTGTTCTCAGGTCTATGCCATTCGTCGGTGTCGTGTCCTGGGTATGACGATAAACTCCACCTGGTAGCAAGGCATCTGTTCGGGAAATTTTCAGGAGTGGAACTGCCTCTTTAATTGCTGTTGTTCTCAGGTCTATGCCATTCGTCGGTGTCGTGTCCTGGGTATGACGATAAACTCAACCCACCTGGTAGCAAGTGGGCATCTGTTCAGGAAATTTTCAGGAGTGTCTGGAACTAACTCTTAATGGTTGTTGTTCTCAGGTCTATGCCATTCGTTCTCAGGTTGGTGTCGTGTCCTGGGTATGACGATAAACTCCACCTGGTAGCAAGGCATCTGTTCGGGAAATTTTCAGGAGAGTGGAACTGCCTCTTAATTGCTGTCTTAATTGCTGTTGTTCTCAGGTCTATGCCATTCGTTGGTGTCGTGTCCTGGGTATGACGATAACCCACCTGGTAGCAAGGCATCTGTTCGGAAATTTTCAGGAGTTTCGGAACTGCCTCTTAATCTGTTGTTCTCAGGGTGGTGTCGTGTCCATTCTCCACCTGGTAGCAAGGTGTCGTGTCCTGGTTCTCAGTATGATCTGTCGGTGTCGTGTCCACCTGGTAGCAAGGCATCTGTTCGGGAAATTTTCAGGAGAGTGGAACTGCCTCTTAATTGCTGTTGTTCTCAGGTCTATGCCATTCATTCGTGTCGGTGTCGTGTCCTGGGTATGACGATAAACCCACCTGGTAGCAAGGCATCTGTTCGGGAAATTTTCAGGAGAGTGGAACTGCCTCTTAATTGCTGTTGTTCTCAGGTCTATGGCATTCGTTGGTGTCGTGTCCTGGGTATGACGATAAACTCCACCTGGTAGCAAGGCATCTGTTCGGGAAATTTTCAGGAGAGTGGAACTGCCTCTTAATTGCTGTTGTTCTCAGGTTCTATGCCATTCGTTGGTGTCGTGTCCTGGGTATGACGATAAACTCCACCTGGTAGCAAGGCATCTGTTCGGGAAATTTTTCAGGAGAGTGGAACTGACTCTTAATTGCTGTTGTTCTCAGGTCTATGCCATTCGTTGGTGTCGTGTCCTGGTATGACGATAAACCCACCTGGTAGCAAGGCATCTGTTCGGGAAATTTTCAGGAGAGTGGAACTGCCTCTTAATTGCTGTTGTTCTCAGGTTCATGGCATTCGTTGGTGTCGTCCTGGGTATGACGATAAACTCCACCTGGTAGCAAGGCATCTGTTCGGGAAATTTTCAGGAGAGTGGAACTGCCTCTTAATTGCTGTTGTTCTCAGGTCTATGGCATTCGTTGGTGTCGTGTCCTGGGTATGACGATAAACTCCACCTGGTAGCAAGGCATCTGTTCGGGAAATTTTCAGGAGAGTGGAACTGCCTCTTAATTGCTGTTGTTCTCAGGTCTATGCCATTCGTTGGTGTCGTGTCCTGGGTATGACGATAAACTCCACCTGGTAGCAAGGCATCTGTTCGGGAAATTTTCAGGAGAGTGGAACTGCCTCTTAATTGCTGTTGTTCTCGGGTCTATGGCATTCGTTGGTGTCGTGTCCTGGGTATGACGATAAACTCCACCTGGTAGCAAGGCATCTGTTGAAATTTTTGGAACGCCTCTTAATTGCTGTTGTTCTCAGGTTTCATTCGTTGGTGTCGTGTCCTGGGTATGACGATAAACTCCACCTGGGCAAGGCATCTGTTCGGGAAATTTTCAGGAGTGCCCTCTTAATTGCTGTTGTTCTCAGGTCTATGCCATTCGTTGGTGTCGTGTCCTGGGTATGACGATAAACTCCACCTGGTAGCAAGGCATCTGTTCGGGAAATTTTCAGGAGAGTGGAACTGCCTCTTAATTGCTGTTGTTCTCAGGTCTATGGCATTCGTTGGTGTCGTGTCCTGGGTATGACGATAAACTCCACCTGGTAGCAAGGCATCTGTTCGGGAAATTTTCAGGAGAGTGGAACTGCCTCTTAATTGCTGTTGTTCTCAGGTCTATGCCATTCGTTGGTGTCGTGTCCTGGGTATGACGATAAACTCCACCTGGTAGCAAGGCATCTGTTCGGGAAATTTTCAGGAGAGTGGAACTACCTCTTAATTGCTGTTGTTCTCAGGTCTATGCCATTCGTTGGTGTCGTGTCTGGGTATGACGATAAACTCCACCTGGTAGCAAGGCATCTGTTCGGGAAATTTTCAGGAGAGTGGAACTGCCTCTTAATTGCTGTTGTTCTCAGGTCTATGGCATTCGTTGGTGTCGTGTCCTGGGTATGACGATAAACCCACCTGGTAGCAAGGCATCTGTTCGGGAAATTTTCAGGAGATGAACCATGTTCTCATGCCATTCGTCGGTGTCGGGAAATTTTCAGGAGAGTGGAACCGCCTCTTAATTGTGTATGCCATTCGTTGGTGTCGTGTCCTGGGTATGACGATAAACTCCACCTGGTAGCAAGGCATCTGTTCGGGAAATTTTCAGGAGAGTGGAACTGCCTCTTAATTGCTGTTGTTCTCAGGTCTATGGCATTTGTTGGTGTCGTGTCCTGGGTATGACGATAAACTCCACCTGGTAGCAAGGCATCTGTTCGGGAAATTTTCAGGAGAGTGGAACTGCCTCTTAATTGCTGTTGTTCTCAGGTCTATGCCATTCGTTGGTGTCGTGTCCTGGGTATGACGATAAACTCCACCTGGTAGCAAGGCATCTGTTCGGGAAATTTTTCAGGAGAGTGGAACTACCTCTTAATTGCTGTTGTTCTCAGGTCTATGCCATTCGTTGGTGTCGT
This sequence comes from Acanthosepion pharaonis, assembly GCA_903632075.3. Lineage (NCBI taxonomy): Eukaryota > Metazoa > Mollusca > Cephalopoda > Sepiida > Sepiidae > Acanthosepion > Acanthosepion pharaonis. The sequence continues at coordinate 3,784,319 of CAHIKZ030000868.1, forward strand.
GTCCAGGGGTATGACGATAAACTCCACCTGGTAGCAAGGCATCTGTTCGGGAAATTTTCAGGAGAGTGGAACTGCCTCTTAATTGCTGTTGTTCTCAGGTCTATGCCATTCGTTGGTGTCGTGTCCTGGGTATGACGATAAACTCCACCTGGTAGCAAGGCATCTGTTCGGGAGTGGGAAATTTTCAGGAGATTCGTCGGTGTCGTGTGGAACTGCCTCTTAATTGCTGTTGTTCTCAGGTCTATGCCATTCGTTGGTGTCGTGTCCTGGGTATGACGATAAACTCCACCTGGTAGCAAAGGCATCTGTTCGGGAAATTTTCAGGAGAGTGGAACTGCCTCTTAATTGCTGTTGTTCTCAGGTCTATGCCATTCGTTGGTGTCGTGTCCTGGGTATGACGTTGGTCCACCTGGTAGCAAGGCATCTGTTCGGGAAATTTTCAGGAGAGTGGAACTGCCTCTTAATTGCTGTTGTTCTCAGGTCTATGCCATTCGTTGGTGTCGTGTCCTGGGTATGACGATAAACTCCACCTGGTAGCAAGGCATCTGTTCGGGAAATTTTCAGGAGAGTGGAACTGCCTCTTAATTGCTGTTGTTCTCAGGTCTATGCCATTTGTTGGTGTCGTGTCCTGGGTATGACGATAAACTCCACCTGGTAGCAAGGCATCTGTTCGGGAAATTTTCAGGAGAGTGGAACTGCCTCTTAATTGCTGTTGTTCTCAGGTCTATGCCATTCGTTGGTGTCGTGTCCTGGGTATGACGATAAACTCCACCTGGTAGCAAGGCATCTGTTCGGGAAATTTTCAGGAGAGTGGAACTGCCTCTTAATTGCTGTTGTTCTCAGGTCTATGCCATTCGTGGTGTCTGGGTGTCCTGGGTATGACGATAAACTCCACCTCAGGTAGCAAGGCATCTGTTCTGGGAAATCTGTTTTTCAGGAGAGTGGAACTGCTCTTAATTGCTGTTGTTCTCAGGTCTATGGCATTCGTTGGTGTCGTGTCCTGGGTATGACGATAAACTCCACCTGGTAGCAAGGCATCTGTTCGGGAAATTTTCAGGAGAGTGGAACTGCCTCTTAATTGCTGTTGTTCTCAGGTCTATGCCATTCGTTGGTGTCGTGTCCTGGGTATGACGATAAACTCCACCTGGTAGCAAGGCATCTGTTCGGGAAATTTTCAGGGGAGAGTGGAACTGCCTCTTAATTGCTGTTGTTCTCAGGTCTATGCCATTCGTTGGTGTCGTGTCCTGGGTATGACGATAAACTCCACCTGGTAGCAAGGCATCTGTTCGGGAAATTTTCAGGAGAGTGGAACTGCCTCTTAATTGCTGTTGTTCTCAGGTCTATGCCATTCGTCGGTGTCGTGTCCTGGGTATGACGATAAACTCCACCTGGTAGCAAGGCATCTGTTCGGGAAATTTTCAGGAGAGTGGAACTGCCTCTTAATTGCTGTTGTTCTCAGGTCTATGCCATTCGTTGGTGTCGTGTCCTGGGTATGACGATAAACTCCACCTGGTAGCAAGGCATCTGTTCGGGAAATTTTCGGGAGAGTGGAACTGCCTTTAATTGCTGTTGAGGTCTATGCCATTCGTTGGTGTCGTGTCCTGGGTATGACGATAACTCCACCTGGTAGCAAGGCATCTGTTCGGGAAATTTTCAGGAGAGTGGAACTGCCTCTTAATTGCTGTTGTTTCAGGTCTATGGCATTCGTTGGTGTCGTGTCCTGGGTATGACGATAAACTCCACCTGGTAGCAAGGCATCTGTTCGGGAAATTTTCAGGAGAGTGGAACTGCCTCTTAATTGCTGTTGTTCTCAGGTTCATGCCATCTGTCGGTGTCGTCGTGTCCTGGGTATGACGATAAACTCCACCCACCTGGTAGCAAGGCATCTGTTCTGGGAAATTTTCAGGATTTTCAGGAGTGGAACTGCCTCTTAATTGCTGTTGTTCTCAGGTCTATGCCATTCGTCGGTGTCGTGTCCTGGGTATGACGATAAACTCCACCTGGTAGCAAGGCATCTGTTCGGGAAATTTTCAGGAGAGTGGAACTGCCGCTTAATTGCTGTTGTTCTCAGGTCTATGGCATTCGTCGGTGTCGTGTCCTGGGTATGACGATAAACTCCACCTGGTAGCAAGGCATCTGTTCGGGAAATTTTCAGGAGAGTGGAACTACCTCTTAATTGCTGTTGTTCTCAGGTCTATGCCATTCGTCGGTGTCGTGTCCTGGGTATGACGATAAACTCCACCTGGTAGCAAGGCATCTGTTCGGGAAATTTTCAGGAGATTGGAACTGCCTCTTAATTGCTGTTGTTCTCAGGTCTATGCCATTCGTCGGTGTCGTGTCCTGGGTATGACGATAAACTCCACCTGGTAGCAAGGCATCTGTTCGGGAAATTTTCAGGAGAGTGGAACTGCCTCTTAATTGCTGTTGTTGTCAGGTCTATGCCATTCGTGGGTGTCGTGTCCTGGGTATGACGATAAACTCCACCTGGTAGCAAGGCATCTGTTCGGGGAAATTTTCAGGAGAGTGGAACTGCCTCTTAATTGCTGTTGTTCTCAGGTCTATGCCATTCGTCGGTGTCGTGTCCTGGGTATGACGATAAACTCCACCTGGTAGCAAGGCATCTGTTCGGGAAATTTTCCGGAGAGTGGAACTAACTCTTAATTGCTGTTGTTCTCAGGTCTATGCCATTCGTTGGTGTCGTGTCCTGGGTATGACGATAAATGACGGGAAATTTTCCACCTTAATTGCTGTTGTTCAAGGCATCTGTTCGGTGAATGAATTTTAGCAAGGCATCTGGAGGAGAGTGGAACTACCTCTTAATTGCTGTTGTTCTCAGGTCTATGCCATTCGTCGGTGTCGTGTCCTGGGTATGACGATAAACTCCACCTGGTAGCAAGGCATCTGTTCGGGAAATTTTCAGGAGAGTGGAACTACCTCTTAATTGCTGTTGTTCTCAGGTCTATGCCATTCGTCGGTGTCGTGTCCTGGGTATGACGATAAACTCCACCTGGTAGCAAAGGCAGGCATCTGTTCGGGAAATTTCAGGAGAGTGGAACTACCTCTTAATTGCTGTTGTTCTCAGGTCTATGCCATTCGTCGGTGTCGTGTCCTGGGTATGACGATAAACTCCACCTGGTAGCAAGGCATCTGTTCGGGAAATTTTCAGGAGAGTGGAACTGCCTAATTGTTGTTCTCAGGTCTATGCCATTCATCGGTGTCGTGTCCTGGGTATGACGATAAACTCCACCTGGTAGCAAGGCATCTGTTCGGGAAATTTTCAGGAGAGTGGAACTGCCTCTTAATTGCTGTTGTTCTCAGGTTATGGCATTCGTTGGTGTCGTGTCCTGGGTATGACGATAAACTCCACCTGGTAGCAAGGTATCTGTTCGGGAAATTTTCAGGAGAGTGGAACTGCCTCTTAATTGCTGTTGTTCTCAGGTCTATGCCATTCGTCGGTGTCGTGTCCTGGGTATGACGATAAACTCCACCTGGTAGCAAGGCATCTGTTAGGGAAATTTTCAGGAGAGTGGAACTGCCTCTTAATTGCTGTTGTTGTCAGGTCTATGGCATTCGTTAGTGTCGTGTCCTGGGTATGACGATAAACTCCACCTGGTAGCAAGGCATCTGTTCGGGAATTTTCAGGAGAGTGGAACTGCCTCTTAATTCTCATCTGTTCGGGAAATTTTTGGAACTGCCCTTAATTGCTGTTGTTCTCAGGTCTACGCCATTCGTCGGTGTCGCGTCCTGGGTATGACGATAAACTCCACCTGGTAGCAAGGCATCTCTTCGGGAAATTTTCAGGAGAGTGGAACTGCCTCTTAATTGCTGTTGTTCTCAGGTCTATGCCATTCGTCGGTGTCGTGTCCTGGGTATGACGATAAACTCCACCTGGTAGCAAGGCATCTGTTCGGGAAATTTTCAGGAGAGTGGAACTGCTCTTAATTGCTGTTGTTCTCAGGTCTATGCCATTCGTTGGTGTCGTGTCCTGGGTATGACGATAAACTCCACCTGGTAGCAAGGCAGCAAGGCATCTGTTAGGGAAATTTTTCGTGTCCTGGGAGACGATGGAACTGCCTCTGTTAGGGAAATTTTAATTGCTGTTGTTCTCAGGTCTATGCCATTCGTTGGTGTCGTGTCCTGGGTATGACGATGAACTCCACCTGGTAGCAAGGCATCTGTTCGGGAAATTTTCAGGAGAGTGGAACTACCTCTTAATTGCTGTTGTTTTCAGGTCTACCCTTACTCGGAGTGGTATCACCTGTTAGAGTCCCAGATATGTGCAAATAATTAAACTCCAAACTAGGATGAAAAGATTATGAAAGTATAAAAAATTATAGCAAAAATACCAACAATACATTTTTATAGTAAAATATTACCGGCAATTCATTTCTGTAAAAATTAGTAATCCTCTCAAGAAAATTTAATTGTTGGCATTAATTAAGAAGTTAATGTGCCGCTACACAAATAAAAAAACAAATCATTAGTGTCGGGTGACCATGGATCTGCGCCCAGAGAGGAATGCCTCAGCTGCTGATAGCATCTCAGCATGTGTTATGCCTGTACAGGGCCAAGGAGTGACAGTTTCGGTTGCAACCAATGCATATGAAGACGCTCTCCTCCGTTGTCGCTTTGAGCGCGCTTCAGCCCGGGGGCAAGCCTCCGTCTCTTCTATCCTCGTTCCAGATTTCGGTGTAAATAGCGACTCCAGATGAGGCCGCCTTTGTGCCCACGCACCGATGTCCAGTTCAGGAGGACATTCAGAATCACCCCATCAATATACTGTTGCATCCCTTGTTTTGCCGTCGCAGATGAGGCGACGCTGTTGTGTCCTCTCCAGAACGAAAACCCAGGTAAGTTTTTACGATAGATCGCAGGTTGCCGATTCATCATTTCTACCCTCTCCTCTCTATCCCACCGATGTTGCTCAAGGAAAAGGTAGAGTCCAATACAGCTTGGAACCGTCGTCGTCGTAAGAGATATTGAATATTAGGACTGTCTTAGGCACTCCGGCTCCGTACTTGTCCTCGGGTCTACTCCCGATGACTATAGTAACATGCGTGATAAATAACAGGATAAACATATTTTGAATAAATTAAAAACTATTCAAAATGTATTATTTAAAGGAAAAATATGAATTTACATTTAGAAAATCAGGCGAATGTAAATGTTGGGAAAATAATAGTACCTCTTTCATATGTCTCACTATGTAACACTGCCTATGATATGTTCAAAACTTAAAAGAATTACTTCGTTCCATTGATATTGATAGATTTAATATTAAAGATAAATATTAAGACGACCGTTAAATGAACAAGATTAATATAATAATGTAGATGATTGGCAACCCATTAATCAGTGTTTCTTTTTTCCTTCCACCTGATAAGAATCGTCTACCAACACATGATAAAATCATAGATATATTAGTGTTAAAGGAAAAAAAAACAAATGATACTCGCGAAAAATGTGAGGTACCATGTATGCTGCGGCAAGGACGGATGATTATTTCCGCATCGTCTGTTCTGTGCGCACAGATTGTGGTGGTTTATATGTTCCAGTTTTTCGTGAAAGTCTTGATGAGCATTTCTTTTGCGGATTCTCGAAATGAATCTGCTTTGGTGAAGATATTAAAAGCATTTGGCTTTCATCCATTCCAATAGTCTTATGGAAAACATGGTTGTTATATATTCCACTTTTTTGTGAATGTCTTGATGATCTCTTCTTTTGCGGATTTTTGAATTAAATCTGCTTTGATGATGGTACTAAAAGCACTTGGCTTTCATCCGTTTCAACTGTCGCATTGGATATAAGACGGTTTATATATTTAACTTTCTCGTGAATATCTTGATTTTTTTTGCGTATTTTCGAATTGAATCTATTTTGTCGTTGATATTAAATGATTTTGATGTTCGTCGATTTCAATTGTCCTATTAAATTTCTGTTGGTGGAAGTATTTCATGATCGCCTTGATCATCTTGTCTTTTTTTACGTCATCACCTCCAATTAAGGGACATTCCTGCTGATGTGGTGTCAGTTAAATTATTCCGCCTTTTGCACTTTAGATAGAAACGACAATGTTGACACAAGATATACTTGTGATTATCCTCACTGACAATGTAAATCAGCGCCACCTAAATCATATTAATCCTAAGGGGTGGTAACTAATTGTCAGAACGCGACTGTTTACTCGAACTTTAACAGTATACAATTAAGGAATCGGAGTTATTATGCTAATACATGACTATCAAAAATTACATAATTCTCACCAAAATTGAAATAGGAATTCCTGATCGCTCGATTTACAATACCTCGTAATGAAGGAGTACATAAAATCTTAGATTTGGAAAAGGTTATGAAAAAGTTGTCATGACTTTTTACGACGAGATGCGAAAATATCATAGTTTCAAGATATCATCATACTTATAATAAAACCCAGGTTGTGTGTGTGTGTGTGTCTGTTTGTTTATATATTGGATCGGATTTCCTACATTTTTCAACCGATTTCAACAAAACTTCACAAGACTACGTAAAATTACCTTGCGTTTGTTCTGACAGCGCCAAAAATTCGAAAAACACAATTGTTTTTGCACGAAACCAATTTGAAAACACGATTAAGAGGCATTAATGAAAGGGGGACAACTCATATCGAGTTATACTTATTATAAAACCCAGGTTGGTTGTTTGTGTGTGTGTGTGTGAGTGTGTGTTCGTTTATATATTGGATCGGATTTCCTACATTTTTCAACCGATTTCAACAAAACTTCACTTTTTTTGGCAGGTAGTGTTTCTTATTGTCTTGCACACTTTTTTCTTTATTTTTACATTCAGAATGCTTTAAAAATTCCATTTACAAGACAATTGTTTATAATAAAATTCTATTCAATTGATAGACTCATAACGATTGAAAACAATGTTTTTGTTTGAGTTTGGGTTTGACCAATTTGTAAAAAAAAAAACTAATTAAGACATGCGTGTCCGTCAACCTTTAACAATAATCTTTGTCAATTTTATTTTTCAGTCTTTATGATGGTCGATACTTGATCTATCTCTTACTGTTACATCCCCGGGCAACGCCGGGCTCTACTGCTAGTTGTTTATAAAAACCAAGTCTGCGTTGAAGAGCGGAGATAGGTATTGATTCATGTCTTTGGCAAGCAGACCGAGCAAGGACTGTTCTATTACAGGTGAAACAACAGACAACGTCTTCCTACTTAAAGACTCACATTGTTTCCGGACACGTGTCCGTTGATTCACTTGGGGTAACCATCTACCGTGGCCGTTTACTTCAGTCAAGAAAGCCTTTCAACCATCAATGACGTGTTATCCAAGCGTTTGCTACGCATATAGCAACAGTCTAATTACACCTGTTTGTTCTAGATTTGCCGTGCCCCGTACAAGCATTTATAGCAACAGTCTAATTACACCTGTTTGTTCTAGATTTGCCGTGCCCCGTACAAGCATTTATAGCAACAGTCTAATTACACCTGTTTGTTCTAGATTTGCCGTGCCCTGTACAAGCATTTATAGCAACAGTCTAATTACACCTGTTTGTTCTAGATTTGCCGTGCCCTGTACAAGCATTTATAGCAACAGTCTAATTACACCTGTTTGTTCTAGATTTGCCGTGCCCTGTACAAACATTTATAGCAACAGTCTAATTACACCTGTTTGTTCTAGATTTGCCGTGCCCCGTACAAACATTTATAGCAACAGTCTAATTACACCTGTTTGTTCTAGATTTGCCGTGCCCTGTACAAGCATTTATAGCAACAGTCTAATTACACCTGTTTGTTCTAGATTTGCCGTGCCCCGTACAAGCATTTATAGCAACAGTCTAATTACACCTGTTTGTTCTAGATTTGCCGTGCCCCGTACAAGCATTTTTATAGCAACAGTCTAATTACACCTGTTTGTTCTAGATTTGCCGTGCCCCGTACAAACATTTATAGCAACAGTCTAATTACACCTGTTTGTTCTAGATTTTCGTGCCCCGTACAAACATTTATAGCAACAGTCTAATTACACCTGTTTGTTCTAGATTTGCCGTGCCCCGTACAAGCATTTATAGCAACAGTCTAATTACACCTGTTTTTGTTCTAGATTTGCCGTGCCCTGTACAAACATTTATAGCAACAGTCTAATTACACCTGTTTGTTCTAGATTTGCCGTGCCCCGTACAAGCATTTATAGCAACAGTCTAATTACACCTGTTTGTTCTAGATTTGCCGTGCCCCGTACAAGCATTTATAGCAACAGTCTAATTACACCTGTTTGTTCTAGATTTGCTGTGCCCCGTACAAACATTTATAGCAACAGTCTAATTACACCTGTTTGTTCTAGATTTTCGTGCCCCGTACAAACATTTATAGCAACAGTCTAATTACACCTGTTTGTTCTAGATTTGCCGTGCCCCGTACAAGCATTTATAGCAACAGTCTAATTACACCTGTTTGTTCTAGATTTGCCGTGCCCCGTACAAACATTTATAGCAACAGTCTAATTACACCTGTTTGTTCTAGATTTGCCGTGCCCCGTACAAGCATTTATAGCAACAGTCTAATTACACCTGTTTGTTCTAGATTTGCCGTGCCCCGTACAAACATTTATAGCAACAGTCTAATTACACCTGTTTGTTCTAGATTTGCCGTGCCCCGTACAAACATTTATAGCAACAGTCTAATTACACCTGTTTGTTCTAGATTTGCCGTGCCCCGTACAAACATTTATAGCAACAGTCTAATTACACCTGTTTGTTCTAGATTTGCCGTGCCCTGTACAAGCATTTATAGCAACAGTCTAATTACACCTGTTTGTTCTAGATTTGCCGTGCCCCGTACAAGCATTTATAGCAACAGTCTAATTACACCTGTTTGTTCTAGATTTGCCGTGCCCTGTACAAGCATTTATAGCAACAGTCTAATTACACCTGTTTGTTCTAGATTTGCCCTTGCCCTGTACAAGCATTTATAGCAACAGTCTAATTACACCTGTTTGATCTAGATTTGCCCTTGCCCTGTACAAGCATTTATAGCAACAGTCTAATTACACCTGTTTGTTCTAGATTTGCCGTGCCCCGTACAAGCATTTATAGCAACAGTCTAATTACACCTGTTTGTTCTAGATTTGCCGTGCCCTTTATACAAGCATTTATAGCAACAGTCTAATTACACCTGTTTGTTCTAGATTTGCCGTGCCCTGTACAAGCATTTATAGCAACAGTCTAATTACACCTGTTTGTTCTAGATTTGCCGTGCCCCGTACAAGCATTTATAGCAACAGTCTAATTACACCTGTTTGTTCTAGATTTGCCGTGCCCCTGTACAAGCATTTATAGCAACAGTCTAATTACACCTGTTTGTTCTAGATTTGCCGTGCCCCGTACAAGCATTTATAGCAACAGTCTATATACACCTGTTTGTTCTAGATTTGCCGTGCCTGTTTGTACAAACATTTATAGCAACAGTCTAATTACACCTGTTTGTTCTAGATTTGCCGTGCCCTGTACAAGCATTTATAGCAACAGTCTAATTACACCTGTTTGTTCTAGATTTGCCGTGCCCCGTACAAACATTTATAGCAACAGTCTAATTACACCTGCTTGTTCTAGATTTGCCGTGCCCCGTACAAGCATTTATAGCAACAGTCTAATTACACCTGTTTGTTCTAGATTTGCCGTGCCCCGTACAAGCATTTATAGCAACAGTCTAATTACACCTGTTTGTTCTAGATTTGCCGTGCCCCGTACAAACATTTATAGCAACAGTCTAATTACACCTGTTTGTTCTAGATTTGCCGTGCCCAGTACAAACATTTATAGCAACAGTCTAATTACACCTGTTTGTTCTAGATTTGCCGTGCCCCGTACAAGCATTTATAGCAACAGTCTAATTACACCTGTTTGTCCTAGATTTGCCGTACCCCGTACAAGCATTTATAGCAACAGTCTAATTACACCTGTTTGTTCTAGATTTGCCGTGCCCCGTACAAGCATTTATAGCAACAGTCTAATTACACCTGTTTGTTCTAGATTTGCCCTTGCCCCGTACAAGCATTTATAGCAACAGTCTAATTACACCTGTTTGTTCTAGATTTGCCGTGCCCCGTACAAGCATTTATAGCAACAGTCTAATTACACCTGTTTGTTCTAGATTTGCCGTGCCCCTGTACAAACATTTATAGCAACAGTCTAATTACACCTGTTTGTTCTAGATTTGCCGTGCCCTGTACAAGCATTTATAGCAACAGTCTAATTACACCTGTTTGTTCTAGATTTGCCGTGCCCCGTACAAGCATTTATAGCAACAGTCTAATTACACCTGTTTGTTCTAGATTTGCCGTGCCCCGTACAAGCATTTATAGCAACAGTCTAATTACACCTGTTTGTTCTAGATTTGCCGTGCCCCGTACAAGCAGGTTTATTCACCCTTTGATTATGTCTTTGATTTTCAGCCTTCTGTTTGTCTGACCAGGATTCTCACCAGAAGAAAATCCTGATTGGAGAACCGGTTTAATCGCCGACGATCCAAGCATACTGCAGGATCGTAGAGTATCCAGACATAAATATCGGGAGTGTTTATGCGAGTATTTAGTTTAAACAGCTTGCAACTTATAAAAATAGTCAACATCTGAAGAATTTGAACGTTAATTGTCCAACTATTATTTGTGCTTGGAGAGAAGTTTCAAAAGTTTCAAACGGATACTTTTTGAATTCTACAGACAGCCTGTATAGTAGAAAAACCTTTTTTTTTCTTGTATCTTTTTTTAAATATCGATTAAAAGAATTTGGAGACTTTTCTATGCATTTGCACCATTTTGCGTGATGACTTACTCTTAATATTTACTGACGGTTAGTTGACCAAATGGAGCATCTTTTAATGGGGCGCTATTCTGTATATCCCTGAGCAACAAATCAGGATTGACAGGTGTAAAAAGATATAATGCAAGTTTCATGAATAAGTAAGCCTCTCGATATGAATCCTTTTGAACATGTTAGAGGCATTTTGAAACGCGGAAATAAACAGATTCCGTAGAAAAGAAGACTGTATTTTGACTTTTGAATGCAACGGATACGTCGCATAAGGATATTGCACTTCGTATTCGATGCACTGAATGAGTAGAAACATTAAATCTGCTAAAAGTCCACCAAATTTTAACGTGCATGAAATTTTTTTTTTTTTAGATCACTGAAATGAGGACTCAATTGGAACAGGCGGTTTCATTTGTCATCTCTCTCAAAATCATTACTATAATAAGCATTAATGTAACTCTTTTAATCAAACCCGAATGGTTCTAGAGATTGTCAGATTATCTTCTTTGCGGGATTAAATATTTCTTCGTGTTATTTAATGTGTAAATTAAGGGAAAATAATATAGAAACCAAAGAAAACCTATTATACATTGATCACTTTGCCTCGGCTTAGAGAACCATTTTTACCTCCCATCCGCATGAATGAGGCTTATCCCCAAGAGAGTAACTCATTGCGTTTCTCGGCGTAGGGATTTCAACTGACATGAAGTGGAATGATTGTCTTGAATCAATGCTAGAAAGGTTGGTTCACTATATGCTACTAGGCAATTCCCGCTTGAATCTATCTTGTAATCTGGCAACTATATACCTTCCACCGTGCATGGAATATTACTGCCACATATGGTCTGGTGCTTCTGCTATATATCTATATATTCTTCACAATATTCAAAGACTAATCTGCAATGACATCAGTTTCGACCTGTCGTTTCGGCCTCAGTTATTTTCCTAACGCCTCGACGTAGCTTCCTTTTGCCTTTTCTATAAATAGTTTCATGGCACTTATTCTTATATTTCCTCTTTAGTGCCTTGATTTCGCAAATTTAAGCGCTGTACTAGATTGGCGGATAGGTCACACCATTTTACAGTTGAATTTTCTAGACCTAGACGTAAGTTCTATGTGGACAGTTTCTTCTCCCACACTTCTCCATTGTGGAATTCTCTTCCAACTTTATTGATTCACTGTCAACTACCATGCTCAAAGATTTTAATCTGCATCGACAATCGTCATCTTTTTTGTCCTTGAACGTTGTTCTTTTATTGCCCTCTCCTCCCACTATTACACTCTCTTTTCACACTCAGTAAATCATTGCTTCTTAGTGGCTTTGTCGACTTCCTTGGGGTGAAATGATTATAAATATACATCAGTCCCTCTTAAGTAGAGTAGTAGAAAGAGAATCATTCTAAGGTATTATCAGTTCCATCACCAGACATAGTCGTAGCCCAGCTGAGCATCTGACCAATTCCCTCTTTATATCTGGGTTTCATTCAAGCGTAGAATTTCTTGGACAAGTAGACTTGATGAAGATAATCCCTCTCCAATTCAACCCAATATGATACAAGTTGCAGGCTCACCTTGGAACAGGGACACGTAGCCATTCTATAAATATTGGATTTGCTTAATTTTGGTTTAACCAATTCGTAGTTTGTTTCTTTTGCTGGCATTTCTACATTCTGTCTTCTTACAATCTATATTCAGTCCATTGGTCTCGATTTACGTTACTGTAGTTTCCTGTCTTTGTCTGCTATCAAGACCGTGTCATCTTCATATCTTATTACATAATCAACACGCTGACGTTCCGCACTACGTTAGACAAAAGGTAGGAAAGAAAATCCACACCAATACTCGAAGAGGCAATAACAATTAATGAACTTGTGGAAACTGTTCTCCTGAAAATGTTTTCGTAATATCTAAACTCGAATACATATAAAATATTTTATTTTATTGTCTGTAATCAGTAATATACTCTAAAAACGTTTGAAGTAATAAGAAATAATGTCGGATTTAAAAAAAAATGAGCATGACGATAAACTACATCCGGCAGCAAGGCTTCTGATCGGGAGGTTTACAGTTTTGAGGAACATGGAACCACCTCTTGGCTACTGCTGTTCGCAGGTCTACCATGACTCGGTATGGTAGCAACTGTTAGGGCCCTGCTATGTGCAAATAGTGGATCCCCAGTCTGAGTCCAATATACTATGCAAGTGTAGAAATACATTTTTATAATGAATATGCTAGTAATATATTTTCATGGTTAAAAATTACCAGCTATATGTTTTTCTTAAAAAACATAAAATTTTAAATGTTACCAAAAGTACATTTTTGAAAGAAAAAAAAAATTACCTACAATATTTTTTAGAAGAAAAAAGAACAATACATTTTCGTAAAAATAAAATTGCCAACTACATTTTTGAATAAAAATTAGTCAATAGATTTTTCTAAAATAAGTTTTTAATGCTCCTAATAAAATTAAATTTCGACATTAACTGACCCATAAGGATTTGATAAGCCGTTGAACAAAGATAAAATCTATTAATTCTTTAGAAATTCCTTTGTCTCTTTTAGCATAAGATAATTAAAATATAACAGATGTCTATTTACGAGATGTGTACGAGAGGGTGTACTTTCGTTAAAAATGTAATAAAAACTTACTGGGTCGTGACGATCAGCTCGTCAGATCAGCCGGTGGCATTCCTCTACAAAGATGGCGCAAGTTCGAGCCATGCCATACAGCCCATTATTGCCTCTCGATACTCAGAACGTTAGATGTAATACACAGTGTGTCTACACCGCATGTAAATTTACTACGAATATCTTTTATAGTAATAAATAATTTTAACGGCTGCTGCTGCTGTTTAACACATAACTCTTCGTATGAATTGAGCGCTTCAGCTCCTGATCTAACGTTTATATACATCACATATAATACATAAAAAATTCTCGTACTCTTCTGTGCGTCAATAGCTTAGTGGTAAGAGTCTCTGAATAATGCCAAATTGGTCGAGTTTCGCTCCCGTCTTGAAGCAGTTGAATGAATCAACCACACAGGTGTGTTGCGAAACAGTCTGTCTATATATAAATTAAATTTATCTTGTTTTGGGTTGTCAGTATGTTTACAAATAAAAACCATTTTAATCGTGTTCCATTTTCCCTCCTCATTCGCTATTTACAAGAATGTCATTGACCAGTTTGTTCTATGCGTCAACGTTCATCTTTTGATGAAGTGTTGACCGAAAGGGTCTCCTAAAAGTTAAATGACGTCCTTTCTATTTAAGTCTATTTTTTCTTTTTTGGGTATAGGTCATTATATATATATATATATATATATATATATATATATATATATATATATATATATATATATATATATATATATATATATAGTATTACAGTTTGAGCTTTTGAGTTTTCATACCAAAGTAGCTGTGTGTATGTATGGGTGATTATGATATCATTATCACCAAGAAGATTTCGCTTAGCAAGCGGATATTGAGCAAGATATTCTAAATCTCTTGTTGCCGAGTAAAAGAAAGATATAAAATAAAAGAAGGGATCATAACGTTAAAGAAAGTGCAGAGGTTGAATGATATGAAGGAATACAAGAAAGAAAAATGAATCCAGGAATTAACGAAAGGAAGAAAGAATAGTTAAAAGAAAGAAAAACAAGTAAGAAAAAAAAACTTTTAATCAAAAACAGCACAAGATAAGCGGCTTCTTGCTTTTCCAATAAAAGATGGCGAAAGAAAAATAGAAGCCAAAGATAGAAGCGTGTCTAACAAGGATAAAAGACGATCCTGAAGCAATAAAAAGTGAATAAATTGGATTCGAAAATGGAGGCGGTTAAAAAGAACGACAGGAATATTGAGAAATACAACAATGAAAAAAAAAAAAAAAAGGAAAAACGATGATGAGCGAGGAAAGAGAAATCAGAGAAGAAAATAGTGAAGTGCCAAAAAACAAAACCCCTCCACATAAAAAAAGCAAAAAAGCTTTCTTCGCCTACAGCAGAATTCACAACTCACACGAATGAAGAATTGCAATGTGCGTAATGATACACCGATATATCCCCGTAAAAGGGCCAGACAAGCTAAGAGATGGCTTATTTTATCGAATCGTCATCTCTAGAATGCTAGCCAAACAAGGCTATTTTGACTCGAAGCTGAGATCATGGTTTCATACATTCCCCAGTCGTATTTACGCGTAAATGAATGTAACGACCACGACTGGGAATCAAACTCGGCTCTTCGGCTTCCCATTCCGTGCCTCAATCGATTACACCACTCCTTATCCAAGTAAAGCTCAAAAGCAAGAAGTAAACAAGGGCGTAAGGAAGAGAATAACAGGAATCCAATAGGAAGCGAAAAGAATAAAAAATAGTGTTATGTAGAGTGATTTCCTTCGTATTCTTGAAGTTCTACGGTTGTTGTTAATCTCGCGTATCATATTCGATATTTACTTGCCGCCCCACGCATGCGAGATGCGACTCGAGGTTAGTTTAATGTGAGGATCCCGAGCGCGCACACACGGGCCAGGTCCCCAAATAGTCCACAATCGACGTTTGCGCTGGCATCAGTATTACTAACCGACCTTTAGTGCAATGAGGGAGGTATTGCCACAGGCAGCAGTTTCCCAGGATCTGGTACCTCTCACTTTTGGGGATTGAGCTTTTTCCCGAAGACGACGGCACAACTGAGTTGCGCTCTGTCTGAAGACAAAGACACAACTGATAGATGATAAACGAGATACGATACACCGAATCACGCAAGTTCGATTCTTTAACTATTATAATTAAGTGTTTATTTACATATCACTACAGATAGTTTAAAAGTGTAATATGAAAAGGTCAAAGGAAACATAGATGAAATGTACATTAAAAAGTGGGGGAAGAAAGAGGAGAAACCTGAAGAAAGAAGATTGGTTTGGTTTGTTTAACGGTATACAACACATTATGGGACATTTAATGTTGAAATTTAATTTTCTTGGCACCTTTGGTAATTTTTTTCAAAAATGTATTGCTGGTAATTTTTTTTTACTACGAAAATATATTACTAGTATTCTTACTAAAAAATATATTTTTATACTTCCATAATATTTTCGCTCCAGTTTCTGGGTTTACTATTTACCAAAAGTTAGTAGCACCCCCAGTCAGTGTAGACCTAGGAGGAAAAGCAATTAAGTGGCCTTACTGCCGGATGTAGTTTATCGTCATACCGAGGGAGAATGTAAGAGAATAACTCAGAAGTAAAAAAAAAAAAAAAAAAAAATGGGGCGAAAAAGAGGGCGGGAAAATAGAACGAAGAAACGGCTGAGAGATGGTTAAAAGATGAAGAATTCGCAGAAGGATAAGGGATTGGAACCCAAAGAACATGAGACTGGAGCCGGAAGCGACGAAGGCGCTCAAAAGAGAAATCATAGTAGCAACGCCAACGTGAATCCGGATGCTGCCAAATTAAACCTGTTCTAATTACGGATACCATTAAATCACTCCGCCTTTGACTTTCTCGCCCAGCGCCGCCGACTCCAAAACCTGATGAGGAGAAACTGAGAAACCATATTGCTTGCGAATCGCGATACATCCTATGATTATTTAATGCAGAAATCTAAGGCAGTATTAAAGAAAATAGGCTTCTGTATTCGCTCCTTCAGGAACTTGCGTGGAATCATAAATTAATTTCGCAGCTTAAACACGTCTGTTGAGCTATTGAATTATGCAACCGAATTGTATACTGACACTTGAAATCCGAGTCGATATCAGTCATTTACACGATTTACATTATTCGAATTCTAGTCCTCATCTTTATTGTTATATTCACGACGTTTCTGTCGTTGTACGCGCCGCTATTCTTCAGGTGACGTTAATTAGAATTTAGAACCGAACGGAGTAGATTCTTCTCATTTCACGTATCATGTCTTTTCTGGATATCCCAGTTTCAGTTACTTCCCTTTAGTAAATCAGCTCTCCAAGTTTTTCTTCACCTCTGCTGTGGCCAGGTATTGAACTCACATCTCTTTGGCTTAAGTCACTGCATTACTTCAATCCACTGGGCCATACTAAAGGGAAACAACTGAAAATGATGAGATATCCAGTAAAGATATGCTATGTGGAATTCGAACTTTTTATCCCAACGAACTAAATAAAGGGTTCGTTTCGAAATTACAACGTATATCACCTGAAGATGGCCGGAGCGTACAACGAGCGAAACGTCGTCGTCGAAAAATGTGAATAGTGTAAATAATTGCAACACCTCGTCCCAGAAATTTAGAAAGACGATTTTAATCTTAGAGAATCTCTATCTGTAAAAGGCAGGACGTGTGTGCGTGTGTGTGTGTGTGTGTGTGTGTGTGTGTGTGTGTGTGTGTGTGTGTGTGTGTGTGTAACGAATGCACGGCCGCAATTTTCGACGGATTTGCACCAAAATTTACATGCAGATGTTCCAAGTTAGTGGAAAGGTCAAGACCGACTTTGCATTTCCCAACTCCCATCGATAATGGAAATAATCCATTTTTTCATGCTTCTACGGCAGTTTTCATGTAGTTTGCGGCCATTTTGTACTGGCCAGAGTGAGAGCCAATACATAGCTGCCACGAAAAGGCAGGAAGATTCTATTGGCTAGCGTGAGAGCCAACAGCTGACTGACACGAATGTTAACTAGCATGCAAAAAAATCGATAGCTGCATTCGTCACAAGTGGGAAAAATTTAAATCTGCATGGCACTTTATTCATTTGGCTCATTCGCTTGCTTAAACTCAACGTTGATTCTGATTCCGCAGAACTGGGTTTGGGTGTGAAAAAGTATTTGTTGTTAACATTCTTTTTTCATTCGGTTTTTCCAGTTACGAGTTCTTTTTTTTAAAGCTGATTGGTTTGTGTTCATTTTGTTTAGTTCTTTTTTCGTAACAGATTTAATGTTTAGTATAGAGATTAGAAAAAATTGGAAGTGTGAGATAGGCAAGAAGTAAGGCATGTAGCAACATCAGCACGGCAAAGGGCACTCCTTTAAAGGCAAGGAAGGGCAAAAATATTTTAAGTCAAGTGATAGCGATTGCTGTATGAGTCGTACGATTTATGAATCAAGCAAGGGCAACGCTGGGTCATGCTGCTAGTTCTAGATATGCTTGACATTTAAATGTCAAGATAGGTTCTAACCTTGCCGGAATTTGCTAACCTGCCAAAACATGGTTCCTGTTGATTTTATTATAGCTAGGATGAAAACTTCACGATTATTAACGGTTCATATTTCACTTCTCAGTATTTAGTTTGTTAGTGCTACAAACTAAAAATTTGAGAGGCAGTGCCTATTGGTAGAAAAGTATAAGGAAGATAAACTAAGTAAACACCAGTGCACCTTCTCTAGAATAAGGAGAATCAAATAAATATAAAATATCCTTGGTTAATAAAATAAGCTAGTCACCAATAACATCGATTAAAATAGTCTCAGTGACTATTTCATTAACCTTTGAGCCCTTGCGTTCCTGAACAATTTTAACCCTTCTGCCTGAGCTTCTGAGTCAAAATTCGCAAATAATTGGTATATAATGTTTCACGGTAGATATAAAAATAGTTACAAGTGTTTACCCACTGTTCAACCGGTAGCTTGACATTGTCATTTTTCTCTACCCCTGTTCAACTGGTGGCTAGGCATTACGCCATTTCTCTCTACCTCTGGGTGGTCGGGGCTCAAAAGCATTAACGAGCTAGTATCATTTACGATAGTTAAAACGGGAATCAAACTATTGCCTAACAAGCTACTCTCCCTGGTTATTTATTACAAATTAGTCTCAAATTAGTTAACAAACTAATTTAACTGAACATTGGTCAACAGACTAATCTTTTTGTACATTAATGAACAAACGAATCTCATTGACTCTTGCTTAACAAGCTGGTCTCACTGAGAACTTGTTAAAAATTAATCTCACTGGTCATTGTTTAACAAGTCGGTTTACCTGACCATTGACTAACAAATGAATCTCACTGACAATTAGTTAATAAGCTAGTCAGATTGATCTTTGGTCAATAAGTTAGGGTCAGTGACTATTTGTTAAAACCTATTATCACAGATAATTGGTTAAAAAAGAGGTTTAACTGATCACTCGT
This sequence comes from Acanthosepion pharaonis, assembly GCA_903632075.3. Lineage (NCBI taxonomy): Eukaryota > Metazoa > Mollusca > Cephalopoda > Sepiida > Sepiidae > Acanthosepion > Acanthosepion pharaonis. The sequence continues at coordinate 3,803,216 of CAHIKZ030000868.1, forward strand.
TAAGAAAATTATCATTTATATATTATTCGTTATGAAGCTTGTCTCGCTGGACATTTGCTGAGAATTAAGGTCACCGATTATTGCTTAATAAACTTATCACACTGAGAATTGGTTAACAAGCTAACCTCAACAGCCATCTGTTATAATATTATTCTCAGCGATGATTGGTTAACAATGCAGATTAACTGACAATTGGTTAAATTAATCTCAATTACCAGTGGCTAATGAATTCGTATAACCGACCATTTATCAATCCAGTCTAACTAACGATTGGTTGACACACTAATTGCAAAAAAAAAATGTTAACAAGATAGTTACGAATTATTTATTAAAAATTAATCAAACATAAGTGTTAGTTAATAAACTAGTCGCAAAGAAGACTGGTTAAAAATTAGTTTCACTGGCCATTTGTTAAGATATTAATCTCACTGATAATTCTTAAGCAAACACGTCTCATGAATCACTGGTAAAAAAAATGTTCCACTTACAATTGACTTACATACCAGTTCCAGAACAAATTGGTCTGTTTACTAAAAAATAATCTAACTGACGATTGGTTGATAATTCTTACAGTCGATTGATTAACAAACCAGTTAAACTGACCGTTGGTTAAGAAACAAATTTCACTGATTATTGTTTAATAAGTTATTCTCACAAAGCATTTACTATTATTTCTACTACTACTACTACAAGAGAGAGAGAGAGAGAGAGAGAGATCAATGGTGAAAAAATAAAACATGTCATTGACCATTGGTAAAAATTACTTTCACAGTCACTTGATTACAAAGCCAGTCTCACATACCATTTGTTAAAACAAAGGTCTCAGTACTTTTGATTAACAAATTAGGCTCAGTGTCCATTTCCGAGTTGCTTTTTCCTGTAGTTGTTAAGAACTGAATAAATTTCAAAAATATTTATCTCATTTTTTTTTTACTTTTTTCTTGATTTTATACTTCAATTACTTTCTTTCTTTTTCTGTTTATTCGTTTTTTTCTTTCTTTCTTTTATTCTTCGATTTCTTTTTTTCTGTCTGTCTTTATTTTCTTTCTTTGTTATATTCTTCGATTTCTTTCTTTTTCTTTCTTTTTCTTTCTTTCTTTTTTCTTTATTTTTCTTTCTTTCTTTTATTCTTCCATGTCTTTTTTCTGTCTTTCTTTATTTTCCATATTATCTTTCTTTTATTCTTTTTGTCTTTTTTAGTTATATACATGCATAATTTTTGTTTGCTTTTCCGTTCTTCTTTTTGTACTAGTGATTCTCCCTTTTCCTTATTCAACGGCTTCTTCTCCTAAGAATTTATTCTGTCAACATGTCTTAGAACACGACGACAGCATCCCCTGCTCATAGAAGAGGGTCCTCTGAAAACAATGAAAACTTCCTAATGGATACATGCAGATTAGAGTATACACCAGACATGTACATCTTTATAACTCTACGTCAGTCGAGACTTTTGTCTCCTCTTTTGATTCTACGGCAAACAGGACCTATATCTACTTTTTAATCTATGTCTAACCAGATACATGTCTATCATGTTGATGCTAGAACAAAACTATCCGTTTTTCTGATTAACAAAAAGGATCTATCAACATTTAAACTTTGAAGAAGGATTATGTGTACCCTTTTCACGATTCTTTGTTTTTTTGTCCACAAAATTTATATTCCATATTAAATAGCGATTTTCCAAGCGTAGCTTAGATGTGGCACAAGGCCGAAAGTAAAGGGTACCCAGTGAGGATCGAACTCACTACTCAAACTAATTGCTCTAGTAATTACAACACCTCGAGGTGCCCAATTCCACTTTAAATATCTCAACATGGATTGGTACCTCTTCTTCTTCTCCTGCTTCTTCTTCTGCTGCTGCTGCTATTTCTGCTGCTTACTATTAATACTACTACTAATACTAATAATAATAATGTTGTTACTACTAATGATAATACTATGACTACCCCTACTATTACAATGCTGATGATGCTGCTGCTAAGGATTTTGTGGACCGAGCGTGTGAGCAACGATGAGATCTTACAATGCACATAAGGAGGAGGCTCATGCTTAACATCAGGAAGAGGCAGCTGAAGTTTGTGGAAGACATAATGAGGAAGGAGGGCCTGGAGAATCCGATACTCACGGGTCGAATAGAGGGAAATAGTGACAAGGGAAAACAACGCGTGACATTCCGGTCGGGCTTCAGCAAGTGGATGACATAGCGTGGGAAAGATAGCAAAGTTAAGGAACATGTCGAGAGCTGCAAGGGATATAGGCAGGTGTAGAGCCATGATCGCCTATGTCGGGAAAGGGCATGGCACATAAAAAGAAAGAAGTGTAATGGAATAAACAACGCCGGATATCAATTTAAGAAGCTTTATAGAGATTTAATAAGCGCAACTTAGTTGTGGCACAAGGCTGAAAGTATTGGGCACCCAGTGAGGACTGAACTCACTTCACTAGGTGCTCTATACATTCCCCTTTGTGCCACATCTAAACTACGATTTGTAAATCGCATAAGAAACTTTATTCAGCAAAACTGAATAAGTCGTAATTAAACGGCCTTTTATTCAGGGTGGTTATAAGCAATCATGTTTATAAACTATTAAATTTTCTGGAATTTCTTATAGGAAATTCATAAGAATTTGGTTTATAATGCAGGGTGGTTCGTGTTGAAATGGGTAGAATGAAATAAGCTCATTATTTTTACAGTAAGTAATTCTGTTTATAAACTAGTAAATTTTCTAGAATTTCTTATAGGAAATTCATAAGAATTTGGTTTATAATGCAAATCTTTGAACTATGCCTGTCTGTCTATTTTTGCAAAGAGATAATTCAGAAAATATCTGAATGGTAGCCGAAATATCGGTCCTTCTTTCTTCTCAGTTAAAGATATAACTTGGAATGAATGGAAAACTGTCAGCTTTTCAAGTTTCTAATTGTTTTAACACCAAACACCTAATGACTGTTCTAGAATGAGTCTCTCGAGTAATAATTTGGACAAAGACATTCGCGAGAGAAATATAACAGTTCTGGTGTTTAAACAAGGAACAATAGCAGACAGAAGACCAATCTGAATGAAGTTCCCTGAGTATATGAACGTTTGGTTTTGATGAGAGCTGGTCACGCGTACAGGTAACTGGCTTAAATAGAGAGTTAGCCAGCGTCAGAACAATTATTGATTCAACGAAGCAACTCTCCGTTGTCCTTCTGACTATAATGAAATATGGCTTCCAAAAGCTAAGCAGACGAGATGCCTGGTTAGTATCTATTGTATTGCAGACCCTTTTCTGGATTTTGTCAAATAATCTCACAGTATGAGAAGCAGATATAAGAATAATAGATTTATTACATTACAACCAACCTCCAGCCCAACAGATTTGATGAAATTCCCCAGTTCCAACCACTGGTGATAAGCCGTGACTGAAGACCAAGATCTTTGTTAGGTCTTTACTTGCTTCCGTCCAAAAATGACAAAACTAGTATTTCTTTAAAAAAAATCGGATCGGATGTTACTGGAACTGACAGCCTCACTATTGGTCAACCAATCAAATAATGCCTATTGTTAATTTCTATGTCCGTCTTTGCCTGTTTATAATTTATTGGTGCTCTAATATAAACAATCGTTTGGCTTTCACAGTCAACCCAGGTATTACCCGAAGACCCCATCATGTGTGTTGTATTTAAAACAATGAGTATCTATTCATCTTAATGTTTTCGTAAAATACATCTGTTGGATGCTTTCGTACACATGATCAGGGATGTTTCTAGCGGAGATTCATGAAGAGTTTCGGGTCTTTCAACATCAAATCCCCTCTTCGCGGCAACCCAGCCAATAATGATCGGCTATCGATATGTGTACCTTCCCTAAGCTACAATCTTTTCCATTTCCCAATCACCCACTGCGAATCCACTTAGTAATTTATAATACAATCATCAGCAATTTATGCTCTTCCATAAAAAAGGAAGCAAACGGTTTCTTGTAAGGAACATGGCGACACGCTCGGTTTGAAGTGGTAAGTAACGATTTGTTTCCCTCACTGAGATATATACATGCATATACTTCATGTTAATCATATATATATATATATATATATATATATATATATATATATATATATATATATATATATAATAGCTATTCGAGGATACCCGTCTACTATAGCTGCTAGTCAATCCCTATTGCAGACGCTGGCTTAGGCACATTTGTGTTTGTTCAACACCCACAGAGCCCATCTGTGGTTTATACTGCAGACAGTTACAGTTACAGTTTCTGGGAGAAAGTGTATCGTGATCAACAATTTGAACAAGACTAGCACGCTCAAGCCCTCAGCCACGATGACTTGTGGCGTTTGTGCTAGCACAGCTTTCAATGTCTCACTCAACAGGCTTGGGTCAACCTGTGGCATGGTTTCCAGGTACTTTACAAAGTAGGCACGACCTCGATTCAATCCGATAACATCAGGAAATCTCCTTCCTGACAAATCCACAACGGTGAGATTCGAACCCGGGTTTCATGGTCAGAAAGCGAACGTTCCACGTGGCCATATATATATATATATATATATATATATATATATATATATATATATATATATATATATATATATATATATATACGCATGCAGAAAATCGTAACCCTGGTGGTGGTGTCGGGGGTAAACATGTACTAGATCTTAGCCACAGATCACCCGTAGGTAGCAATGGTCCGGGGTAGTATAACCCTGTTCCCTAATCGAGACTCCATGGTTGAGTGTAGTTTTAGGTCATACCCAAGACCTAACAAGACTCTCCCTTATTTATTTTGTACTTGTAAAATATTAACTCTTTTATTATTTTCAGTTAATGAATATTAATTAGAATGAAATTAATTCAACCACAATTTATCCATTATAAATAAGCAACGAAGATATTTTTACAAATTACGTTCCGAATGAATTTCAGCGTGGTATAATAGTTTCTGCTAGAAAGAAGGGACATTACATTTTTAAAAAAAGGTAAGACTATGTATGTTGTCAGTTGTGTAACGGTATTATAATATGGCAGGCATTAAGTGCTATTGTGGCCAGCACTAAGGTTAGTATTGTATGTGGTAAAGGACTGGAAATCCCATCCACTATCAATACAGGAAGTATAAGACATAGATCTAGTGAGATCTAGCTTCGAGGATATATGGAAACAGAATAATCACCAGGTTTCCCTAGTAATCACGACGAGAACCTTCACAGTTTTTGTTTATTTTTTTTCGGTCTCATGACTTCGTCAGTTAGGCCTTGGAAAACTATTAACGTGTAAGGCGGTCAGGTTAGTCAATATTCCAGTTCTTTCGGGATGTTGCTAAGGTTCAGGTGTGGCGCAGAGAACATGAACCCATTTTTATTTGGGCTGAATCCGCTTAAATTGACATTTACCAGTAATCGCTATGATGCAATATTTCCTGAACATTTGTACCCATTCATGGGTTTTATATAATATATAATATAATATACAATATATAATTTATATATATATATATATATATATATATATATATATATATATATAATATATAATATAATATAATATTATAATAAATAAATAAATAAATAATATAAATAATATGAATATAATATAATCTAAATAAATAAATATTATAATAAATAAATATATATAATATAATATATATATATATAATATAATATGTACCCATTCATGGGTTTTATACAATATAATACACCTACAAATATGAAGAAAATGTAGATAGATAACAAAACGGCACTTGTAGAATCGTAGACAAATCTATATTAGGCACTAGTATCGTGTTGCCAGCCAGTTATATATATATATATATATATATATATATATATATATATATATATATATATAAGTGAACATAGAAGGCAACACTTAGAGGCGACAGTAGCCGACTCGACATTTTTTTCGGCAGACGGACGATTAGGCGTCAGATTAATACTTCGTCCTCATAGTCAAATTTGTTTTTTGTTTCCTCTCTCTCTCTCTCTCTCTCTCTCTCTCTCTCTCTCTCTCTCACTCTCTCTCTCCCCCTCTCTCTCTTTTAGTAGTCAAATCGACGTTTGCAATATGAGCTAGCAATACATCTTCCTTGAGTCAGGAAATTTATTGATGCCTTACGGAAAGTTCAGAAAGGACGTGATGCATTTCTCAGAAAGTTGACCGCTGGATATTCACCCCAAAAAAGCTAAGAAAAAAAAAAGCAGAAATTCCTTGGACACATAATGAGGAAGGTGAGCTTAGAAAACTTAAACATCACGAATCATGCTGAGGTTAAGTGATATTCGGGAAGACAGCGTGACACTTAACTGACGAGTTGGTGTAAACTGATGGCGGAACAGGTCTGGAACCTTAGTAGAAAAACAAAAAACAACTGCTAACGCCCACAATGGATGGGAAGTTGTGGAGAGACGAAATCACTTATGTCCGGCTCAAGAAAAAAAAAAATTCCAGAAATAAACGCATTCATGACCTTTGCAATGAAATAAGAACGGTAAAATGCTATTAATATCTATCTATCTATCTATCTATCTATCTATCTATCTATCTATCTATCTATCTATCTGCCTGTGAACGCATTATTTTTCTTTTAGCTGTCTTCGGACACTTAAAAGAAGAATAATGCGTATTATCACTAATTTGGAATGAAGGGATTAAACAACTGCAAGATAGTCAAAGATGCATTCCAAAAACTAAGCGAGATGCTAAGAAAAAATATTGATACTGACGAACGAATCAAAAAATTCATAATGGAAGTTGAATCAATCCTGTTGAGTTCCTCAAGAGAGTTTGTCATAAATACGAAATGAAGATGTATTTTCTAAGATTAAATACCTTTTCTAAAATTTCTTAATTTCCTAAATGAATAAAAACTCATATAGAAAGTTGGGTGTTTTCAATGCTTTTATCCTTTTTTGGAGTTGCCTCTGGTCAAAGACAGTGATGTTGAAAGAGTCTGACGCCTAAACGGCTTTGCTGAATAGTCCAATTATTTTTCTGACGCCGAATCAGCGACGCTAAATGGGCGACGCCGAAACGTACCAAACTCAATTGAAATAGGAGAATCGATGAAGAGTAGAGATTATAAATAGTCTCCTCTAGACAAGAAGAAGCGTTGTTTATTTTCAATAGTAAGAGCCTAAATTCAAAAGAGCGCTCCTCTAACATCGTCGAGTCCATACCAATAGGATGCTAGTCAGTGCTAATGGCAAATCTGGATTCAACCCGGCACTAGTTTATGTATATAATAAAGTGACCGGTGAATGTGTAAATGCCTGTGGATTGAGTAGCCATAGACAAATACAAAATGAATAACCGAATGTTCTAACAAACAGCATTATCCTTATCACAAAAGCAAACTTTGAAGGACATATTAGCCCCTTTTAATACTTTTTAGGCGTAAGCAAATAGAAAATAATAATTTCAACCCAAATCGTGTTACACAGTGAACCGGAGAGCCGAGTTCCAATTTCCGTTGGATTCGTTATATTATTTACCAAATACCCTTGGGAAAGGTATTAATACACCCCAGCTATGGGTTAATTAGTAAGAATTTTATATCTAAACGATTATTATCTCCAAATGTTTCTTACAATCTGAAAACCTTTTCTCACTTTGAATAACCTGTAAAGGGTTGATAAGCCGTAGACAACCGATTGTTCTAACCAATTTTACTAGTTTAGTTACATTATAGTGAAATGTTTTTTTTTCTTTTGATGATTATTAGATCCAAGCATTATATTATAAGCAACATATTAACCGTCTTGAGAACTAATTCTTGTGTAAATTAAGTAACTCGAGTAACTGACAAAATCCTAAATTGTTTATAGAAATCCATGTATTTTAAGATTTCTCCTTAATTTTAATTGTATTTATTATGTGGTTATTTTGTTTATTTTCCTATTTTATTGATTGAAATGCGATTGTTTGAAGTTTGTTTTAAATTTTGATTATTTAATTTTTTTTATTCGTATGACTTTATTTTCTTTCCTCTGTTTTTTATTTTTCTTTCCAGTTTTTCTTTCCAGTTCCTTTTTCTTTTTTTTCTTTCCAGTTTCTTTTTCTTTTCAGTTTTTTCTTTCTAGTTCCTTTTTCTTTTCAGTTTTTTCTTTTAATTTTTTTCTTTCCAGTCCCTTTTTTCTTTTCAGTTTTTTCTTTCCAGTTCCTCTTTCTTTTTTTCCTTCCAGTTTCTTTTTCTTTTCTTTTTCTTTTCAGTTTTTTTCCATTTCCTTTTTGTTTGTTTTTCTTTCCAGTTCCTTTTTCTTTTCTTTTTCTTTTCAGTTTTTTCTTTCCAGTTCTTTTTTCTTTTTTTTTCTTTCCAATTCCTTTTTTTTTTTTCTTTTCAGTTTTTTCTTTCCAGTTCCTTTTTCTTTTTTTATTTTCCAGTTCTTTTTCTTTTCAGTCTTTCCTTTCCAGTTTTTTTTCGTTTATTTTCTTTCCAGTTACTTTTTCGTTTGTTTTAATTTTAATTTTTTTTTCTTTTTCTTGCTTCCTTTATTTTTTCTTTCCATTTTCCTTTATTTATTTTTCTTTTCAGTTTCTTTTTCTTTTTCTTTCCAGTTTTTCTTTCCAGTTTTTCTTTCCAGTTTCTTTTTCTTTTCTATTTCTTTCCAGTTTCTTTTTCTTTTCAGTTTCTTTTTTTTCTTTCCAGTTTCTTTTTCTTTTCTTTTTCTTTCCAGTTTTTCTTTCCAGTTTCTTTTTCTTTTTTTTCTTTTCAGTTTTTTTTTATTTCCAGTTTCTTTTTCTTTTCTTTTTCTTTCCAGTTTTTCTTTCCAGTTTCTTTTTCTTTTTTTCTTTTCAGTTTTTTTTTTATTTCCAGTTTCTTTTTCTTTTCTTTTTCTTTCCAGTTTTTCTTTACAGTTTCTTTTTCTTTTTTTCTTTCCAGTTTCTTTTTCTTTTCTTTTCTTTTTCAGCGTTTTCTTTCCAGTTTTTTTCTTTTTCTTTTCAGTTTTTCTTTCCAGTTTTTTTTTCGTTTATTTTCTTTCCAGTTATTTTTTCGTTTGTTTTAATTTTAAAGTCTCGTTTTTTTTTTGTTTTTTTTCTTGCTTCCTTTATTTTTTCTTTCCAGTTTCCTTTATTTATTTTTTCCCAGTTTCCTTTCTTTTATAGCGTCGACTTTTCTTCCCAGGAATGAAATGCTGATTTCTTATTTAGGTTTCGATTATCACAATTTTCGATCAACGCAATTTACAAACGGTCGTTGAATGTCGGTCTGGGTTGTCTCCGTAGGAAATTACGATGAAACTGACACGAAGGAAGAACGAGTCTAGAATGAAGACTAATTAACAACACTTCCTCATGTAATAATATGATTCCTTTTGCCAATCTTAACGAATCTGTTCTCGATCATGTCTCATTATGTCATTTCGGATCGACTTCGCACACATCCAAATATATACTGGTAAATTATTCATGAAGACTACTTTGTACACATGCTCAATCACACATTCTCTTATCCGCTAAAATTTGAAGCATTTTGCCAAGTTTTACGGAGATGTTCTGTTGATGGATGACTCGGACAGAAAACTACAGTTCCTCTTAGACAATTTAAAAAGACTCACTATCAAGTTCAAAAGTATGGTCACCAGCAAAAGAAAAGGCCCAAGATGCAAGTTACAAGTGCCAACATCAAGCATGTGCTGGAGTTTAAATATATGGGAATTGTTCGAACATAGGATGTCAAATGCAATACCAAGATCCGAATATGCATTGGACTAGCGAAACCAGCATTCAAAAAGCTAAGAAAAGTTCTAAAAAATGGTAAAGTATTCGCTAGAAATAAAAATAAAAGAGTGCTGGATTTTGATGTAATATCCGTCCTCTTATTGGACCATCTTCCCACGAATAAGGAGAAAAATTGAGGCAGCAGCAAATGTGGTTCTAGAGAATGTTACTTAAAATTCCAGGGACGACGCAATTAAGCACCAAGAGAGTCTTAAAGAAAATGGCAACAGGAAGAACACTTATACTCAAAATAAGAAATTCCTTGGACACATAATGAGGAAGGTGAGCTTGGAAAACTTAAACATCACGGATCATAAGTGATATAGGGGAAGACAGCGAGTCACTTAACTGACGAGCTGGTGTAAACGAATGGCGGAACAGGTTGGGAACCTTAGTAGAAATAAGAAAAACAAAAAAACAACTGCTAACGCCCACAATGGATAGGAAGTTGTGGAGAGCCAAGATCACTTATGTCCGGCTCAAGAAGAAGAAAAACTCTAGGAATAGACGCATTCATGATATTTCCAATGAAATAAGAACAGTAATATCTATCTATCTATCTATCTATCTATCTATCTATCTATGTCTGTGAACGCATTACTTTTCTTTTAGCTGCCATCAGACACTTAAAAGAAGAATAATGCATATTATCACTAATTTGGAATGAAGGGATTAAACAACTGCAAGATAGCCAAAGATGCATTCCAAAACCTAAACGAGGTGCTAAGTAACGGAAAAGTTTCCGTTAGAAATAATAAAATAAAAGAGTGATGGATTCTGATGTGATATCCGTCCTCATATTGGACCATCTTCCCACGGATGAGGAGAACAACTAAGGCAGCAGCAAATGTGGTTCTAGAAAAGAATACTTAGAATTCCATGGACAGAGCGAGTAAGAAACAAGGAAGTCTTTTAAAAAATGGCAACAGGAAGAACAATGATAGTCAAAATCAGCAAAAGACAGCTGAAACTCCTTGGGTACATATAGAGGGAGGATGGCTTGCCAAACATAACCGTCAATCACAATACTTAGGGGAGGGGAGATACGAACGACAGCACGCCACTTAACTGACAAGCTGGAGTGAACTCAGCAAATGGAGAAAAACTGTTAAGAACAACACTGATCTTAAGGAGAACTGTGATCGTCAATGTCCCGAACGGAGGCGGCACGTTGAAGAAGAATAACAGTGAGAAAGAAAACAAACATGACTACCTTAGCCATCTGCCAGTATATGTGCTCCCCACTACGAACCTAATGAAGAAAACTTGTGACGGTAGAAATGTGGTTCTACAGAGGGATACCTGAAATTCAATGGACGGAGTTAGTAAGCCTTGTTGGCTGTCAAAGAAAATGGCACCAAAAAGAATACATGTAATCAGAATCAGGAGAAAAATGACAGCTAAAATTCTTTAGACACGTAATTAGGTAGAAGTCCTTGTAAAACACAAGGATCACTTAACATACCGAGGACAAGAGACATAGATGACGACGAGCTTGTGTGAACAGGTAGCGGAACGGAGGCGGCAGCCTTAGTAAGAAAGAAACTGCTGAGGATCACAAGGAATAGGAAGTTGTGGAGAGCCAAGTTCACTTATGCTCGGCTCAAGACAGACTCCAAGAATAAACACATTCATGACTTTTCCATTGAAATAAGAACAGTAAAATTCAAACTTGTTTATCTGCTTCTATTTTCTGTACTGATAACCATTACGGCACTCTGCATGTCAACTCCTACCATATACAATAATCCGGAGGTTAAAAAAGAAATTTAACTTTACAACATAAGTTGCATTAGCGAGGCGAAGCGTAACGCCAGTTAAGTCTGTGAACGCATTATTTTTCTTTTAACTGTGCCGTTATAGATGTTTTAAGCCAGTTTTATGGCTTACGTCTCTCTCAGTTTCAGTACATGATCTGTGAGTCTCTTACGGTTAATATACTAATGGTTTATTCTAAAATGACTCCCTTTTCTAACTAAAAAAAAAGTATTAACAATATGGCGGCTACTTAAACCATTAAAATGAAATAGGTTTAATTCTGTAACGATAAATTTAAAGTAAGTAGCAAGCGTTCGGACGCTTAATACAAATAAGGTTTCGTATCGCTAATTTGGAAAGAAGGGATTAAATATTAACTGCAAGATAAACAAAGATGCCTTCGAAATTCTAAGCAATGTATTAAAAAATAAAAAAAAAACTTCGCTAGAAACAAGGAAAAGAAAACCAAATTGTTACGTGATGCCCGTCCTCCTGTATGACATTGAATGCATATGAAGAAGAGACTTGAAGCAACAGAAATGTGGTTCTGCAGAAGGGTGCTGAGAATACCATGAACCGATTAACGATGAAGTTTTAAGGAAAATGGAAACGAAAAGGAATCTTATACTTAACATCAGAAGAGACAGTTGAAATTTCTAGGGAACATAATGAGGAAATAGGGCTTGGAAAATCTGATACTCACAGGACAGGTTGAATGCAAGAGGGACAGAGGAAAACAAGTCATGACATCCTTAGTGAGCTTGGCTAAATGGATGGCGGAACAGGGTTTAGGAGAAATAACAAAAAGACAAAATTTATTAACATCTAGAAATACCAGTAGTTTCTATAGAAATAATATTGCCTACGTCCTGAAGGGACACGGCACATAAAGAATGAAAATTTAGTATCTATAGATGCGCCATCAGTGGTATTACCATCGAAATGAAGTGGTGGCCTTTATTCAGGTGAATTAGGAGGTGGAAATGTACTAGTTCATGGCCTACATCCAATTCTTACACACTGCTCCAAGACATCGCATGGGCACTGCGACGGCCACACTCCTGTCAGCGGCATCGATATGCTGTGAGGGGGACTCCTCTACCCAATACGCGTGAGGCCAAGGACGTCGGACAGTCGCCAGCCTGGGTGTTGGCGCTGTGCCTCAGTGGTAACCGACTTTACCAGAGGACGGAGAAAATTCTTGGAGGCGGGACGGATAACCTAAATACCCCCGGTACGAAAGGAAGGAAGGGACAACCATTGCACTATTTGACTTGAATGTCACCGTGAAACACAATTACAACAGAAATAAGTAGAGTCGTGATCACAGCGGCAGAAAATGCAAAGGATTCCAGTGTTTCAAAAAATAATTGCAGAAACTGTCAAATTATAAAGACCTGCAAATAGAAGTAACAAAAATATGGTCACTTAAAATTACCATTACCCTTGTGATAGGAACGTTGGGTATAATAAGGAATGGCGCTGAAAATCATATGAGTAAGATTTTGGGGTACATCAGCAAAACCCCCTCCATATAAAGGAAACGTTCAACATGTTCATGGATAATTAACCTACTGCGCCCTTTTTACTCAGAGGCCTCAGAGGAGACTTGGTAATTAGGCACTTAAATTTACTCGCTTGCAATATGAAACAACAACACATAGAGAAGCACGCGATTTAAGAAAAGAAGAAAATACACAATATTTCCACATGTCTCCTTCAAATTATGTTTAAAAATTGTATACAAGTTTCGGATTAGATAAATGTACAAAAATAACATTGAAGAAAGGTAGAATTACAGAAACAACTTTAATAGATTTAGATTTTGTCAGAAAGATTAGGAAACTGGAGCATGATGAAGCTTATAGGTACCTAGGAATTAGCGAAGGAGATGGCATACAACACCCCCAAATGAAGGAGAAGGTAAGAAAGGAGTACTACAGGCGTGTACGTCTGGTACTAAACTCGAAAAACAGAATATCAGCCATAAACACCTTGGCTGTCCCTGTAGTTCAATACAGCTTTAATGTCCTTAACTGGGCCATAGCTGACATTAAGCGAATGGACACCAAAACGAGAAAGCTTCTCACTTGCAACCACAAGTGCCATGATGCCATTTCTAACCTTAGGTCCCTCGGCGGGACCCGGAAAGAAATGTGTAAACGTCAGAAATCAAAGAAAATAATAATAATAATAATAATAATAATAATAATAATAATAATAATAATAAACACCACCCAGACCCGGTTACGGAGATAGGACCTGTTACAATTCTATGGGACTACACAATACACACTGACAGAACAATCAAAGCCAACCGCCCAGATATTGTTATTAAAGAAACAAACAAAAAAAAGTGCCACCTTATTGATATGGCAGTCCCTGCTGACTGCAATGTATATTTAAATATTTTCAAAAAGCTGTCAAAATATAAGGACCATGAAATAGAAATCTCGAAAATGTGGCACATGGAAACATCAACAATCCCTGTTGTAGTTGGAGCCCTAGGACTGGTTGGAAAAGATTCCAGTAGACTAATCGAAGGGATTCCTGGAAGTACATGTCTCAAGGAGATACAAAATTTTTTCTGACAAGTACAGCCCACACTTTACGAAGGGCTTTATGTATGATTTTTTTTTTTTTTTTGTCAGTGGAAAGTGTCATGATGCCATTTCTAACCTTAGGTCCCTCGGCGGGACCCGGAAAGAAATGTGTACACGCCAGAAATCAAAGAAAATAATAATAATAATAATAATAATAATAATAATAATAATGATGATAACAACGACAACAACAACGCTTAGAGAAGA